>JAOANR010000001.1:29185012-29589428 GCA_030278955.1 Hygrophila difformis | reverse complement strand
TGTCTGAATTAACCAAATTTTTCATTTGATTTCAGATGAAAAAATTTCCATCTTACAGTTTGTTTTTTACTATGATTATTAAAAAAAAAAAAAAAAACTCAATGTCAATTTTTAAAGAAAGTTGGGCTTTATTTTCAAAACAAGTTTTTACCCGTGTCAGTGATATTTTGCAATATCTCGTGTCACTGGAAAGAGATGATTCGAAGTAATATGTAATTAAGATGGATTAACAAGTGATATGTTGCAATAAATATTGTTTACAATGAAAATTATATATGACAGAAAATTTGCACAATGAATATTTCATATACGCGATGGTAATTGGTAAAATATACTGATGGTAATTGATCTTGAATATGTACAATTAGATGTGATATTTTCAGATGATAATTTATAAAATATATGGAAGATCACATAGCTGTATTTGTTCAGAGTTCTTATGCAAATATGAACTACAACACTTCAAATCCATATATTTTTAAAGATTATGTTATACTAACCCATAACAATGATTGCTCATACGATCAATGATTACATAATGGAACATATATATACAAATGAAAATGTATATATATATATATATCAGTTCTAACAATATTTATCAAGATGATGAAAATATAAGTAAAGCCAATGAATTATTTTCACTGGAATATCTAGACACAATCAATTATTTCAGATTACCGAAAAATATAGTTGAATGAAGGTTGCATAGTCATGCATCTTAGGAATATAGATCTATCAAATAAATTATGCAATGGAAGTAGGTTGATCGTAAATATGATGCAAAACCATATAATTGAGGTTAAATTAATTTTCGAGAAACCATGAAAATAGAAAATTCTTGATTGGTAGAATAATTATGAGCCTATCTGATTTAATCAAATTCCCCATTCGATTTCAGATGAGAAAATTCTCACTCGCGATTTGTTTTGCTATGATTATAAACAAAAATCAATGTCAATCTTTAAAGAATGTTGGACTTTATCTTCCAAAGTCAGTTTTTAGCCATTAACAGTTATGTTGCAATATTTCGTGTCACTAGCAAGATGTGACTTAAAGTATTAATATACAATTAAGAATGATTAACTCAACATATCACAAGAAATGCTTAAAATGAAATTTATATATGACAAAAAATTTGCAAAATTGATACTTGATGTAGGTGATGGTAAAGCTGTTATTGATTTTGGAGATGTACAATCAGTTGTGACATTTCCAGATGGTATTTTATAAACTCTACGGGTGATCATATAACGACAATTTTTATAGTACATATACAAATATAAACTGCACCACTTCTAATACAGACATTTTTACAGATAGTGTTATTTCATTTTTTTTATTTGTATTTAAATTTCAAATTAAATAAAAATATTATTTTAATAATTATTTTTATTGATATGTCAGGTTTGTACCGGAAAAGCCACAGAAGCTAAAGAAGACGGTATAATATAATTTCTTTGTTAGTTTTAAAAATAATTAAATTATATTATCATATACTCATCTTTCGAATCTATATAAAATGATTGCATGTTTGTCATTACTCAAAATACAATTTATTATTAATTTATATAATATAAATATAAGTATTATATAAAATATATAAATATGCCCGTCGAGTCTCGACGGGTTTACTTGCTAGTATATATTATATATAATTATGCACGTCGAGTCTCGACGGGTTACTTACTAGTTTATAGAGAAATAAAAGGAGGTTTGGTGGAGATATATATATATATATATGCAAATATTGGAAGAATGGAATCAGATTTGACGTGATCTTCTAAAAATATATAATAGTATAAATTAGTTAAAGATATTATAATATTTTATTAAGAATTTTTTAGGATATTATAGATATAAATATAATATATATATGTTAGTGAGGTTGGTAAAAATTGGAGAGAAAAGTTGGATGAAGTATTAAGAAAAGGGAATGATGAAGTGGGAAGAAATTGGACTGTATTGTTTTTATATATATATATAGATATATAGATATATAGATTGATAATAGATAATAGATATATTAAAGAATTTATAGATATGAATATATAATATAATATATATATATATGTGGTCCTTATCCGAATGAATTTTATATTTTCAAATCTTAGATATTATTTGTACATATATTAATGAATATTGATAAAAAAAATTTAAATTAAATGTATATTAATTAATATTGGATATTAATAAATATTTATGGATATTTCAATATAGAATATTAAAATTTTAGGATTAAACATTGTTGGATGAATTAAATGTGATTGTTGAAAAAAGGGGGTGGGGAAGTGGGGGGAAACTTGACTATATTGTTTTTATATAGAATATAGATATAGATATAGATATAGATAGATTAAGTCAATTTTAATAATTTTCTAATAGTAGTAATTTACAAAAATAAAATGATATATTATGAAATTAACATTATATGATTTCAAATAACATTTAATTAATCAACAAACAATAATACAATACTACTATGTCTCATAATATTGTTTACGGACCAACTTTTACACAATCCAATGTAAATTTTAAACCATTAATAACTCAAGTTCGGTACAAGTAAAAATTCTAAAAGTTTGATATTTAAAAACTACACGATGAGACGAATCTAACAAGACCTACTTGACTATATTTTAATTTGTATAATTATGAGAAAATTTTAAGTGAAAGTTTGTATGTAAAATAGTAACACATTACCAAACGTAAACTTCATTTTGAGACGGAGAAAGTATATTACTTCCTCCGTTCTCATTTATTTGAGACGTTTACATAGCAGTTTCTATTTATTAAGTAACTTTGATCAATTTTTTAACATAGGTATATATAAGAAAAACATAGCCAAGAAAGATCCTGTTAGATTCGTCTAATCATGTATTTTTAAAATATCAATATTTTATAAGTTTTTACTTATATACAATTTGAGTTACTATTGGTTAAAAATATTTATTGGATTGCGTGAAATGCATAAATTGTGCTGTTTTTTAAGAACAAGAACAGAGGTAAGTATTATGTTATTTAAGTTTTCAAACCAAACTTGAAAAATAAAAAGTAGAAAATAAAAAAAAAATAAAAAAGGATCGGCCCGGGGGCCGGTCCAAGCGGATTTGGGCAGCCTTGGTCGGTTTATGCCCGCTTCCAAATGGACCTTTATTAGTTATGCCCAACCTATCATTTAGGGGAGGCGGAGCAAGCTGACCCAACTGGCCAAGTCCATTTGACAGCTCTAGTTACATGTATATTTAAGGAATTTCCCTAAAAATTTAATGCAAATTTTTTAGTATTTTTCAATAAAATTCAGATTCTAGTATCTTTAATTAGAAAATAAAAATTCAATTTTGAAAAGTAATTTTTTTTTAATCTTAAAAAATTAAATTGTAAAAATTTAAAAATATGAAGTAAAAGAAATGAAAAGAAAAATTAGAAATATGTCATCTATTTGATTTATTAGTGAAAAATTTAAAGTAAACATGTATGGGGTTAAAAAAACTTTTATAGGATTTAGAAACGTTTAAAATTCAATTAACCTATTTTTTGCAACATAATATCCTTCTTGTGGTATATTTTAATAACTTGTATTTTTAGAGATCTAAAATCAAATATTACCAGTGTATAATTACGATAAAAAGAGTAAATTAAAATGAGTCGACAATCAATGCCAATTATATTAAAATTAGTAAACAATCAATGTCAACTATACAAAAATCCATAATATAATAAAGACTATCAAATGAGAATCTGAGGTATTCGGTATACCCAAAAAAAAAGGGATATGAGAGTGTCGACTTTCTATAATTAAATTAAAATCTTATATTATTTTTTTATTAATTTTTTGTTATTAATTTCCCATTTATTATCATTGGGCCTGGGGCGGGAAACTCCAAATTTATTCTCCCAATTTAAGAATTTAAGTCGGCCCCGACTTGGGAGTTGGGATATAAACTCGTTCCTCCCTCTGTATGTGTATATACACACACTTTGCCTTCAATTGCTGCATTCAATTCACGACTCTGCCTCTACATTGCTCTCCAAAATTTCGTCTTGTTCGATCCAACCTGCGTCAATTTTGCTCCGGACGACGATGTCTTTCTTCCACCATAAAGGTATTTTTCATTTAGGACTCCGTTTACATCTAGAGTTGGCTTGATCACGACTTCTTTCGGTTCATTTATGATTCCCCTGATTAGGTTTTGATTTTGGTTTCTTAAACCCTAGTCATAATTTGGACTTTGTTCGCGGTTAATTTATGATCGCGTTTGTGGAACATTATCATAATTGATTTGGGTTCCCTGCTTCCTTTATAAATTTACATGAAGCTATTCGCGTAGACAATCGGTTTTACTGAAACCAAAATTATTAGGGTTTTTGATTTACTGCGGTTTCTGAATTGGGTTCATTTCAAATGTAGAAAATATGTATGCTGTGGAATGCTACCCGACTCAGGGCTATTGCAATCCTTACGCGGCTGTGAATAATTACCAGTTCGGCTATCCTAGTGCCCCTCATGTTTATCCACAGTTCCGTGGGTTTCTGCAAGAATTTCAATACTTCGTTGTGATGGATTTTGAAGCCACGTGTGAGAAAGGGAAAGTTCCTTCCCCTCAAGAGATCATCGAGTTCCCATCGGTGGTTGTCAATGCTGTTACCGGTCAGATTGAGGCCTGTTTTCAAACATATGTCCGGCCAACACATCACAGAATCTTGAGTGATTTCTGTACAACCCTAACAGGCATTCAACAACATCAGGTGGACAAGGGAATTACTTTGATTGAAGCCCTTTCCACACATGACAAATGGCTTGAAACAATGGGTATCAAAAACACCAACTTTGCAATAGTGACATGGTCTGATTGGGATTGCAAGGTGATGTTGGGAGAAAGAATGTAGCTTCAAAAAGATCATGAAGCCCTCATATTTCAACAGGTAATAATATCTCAATTCGTTTCTTGCATTGATCTAGTGACGCGATTCTATGATCTTTACAACCCATGGTTTAATTAATTCTAATAAAGACTATATTGTATCTTGTAGATGGATTGACCTGCGAGTTTTCTATAACGCTGTCTTTGGCAAGCAGAGGTGCAACCTGAAAGAAGCTGTCGAGAAGGCCGGTCTAATCTGGCAAGGCCGCCTCCACTGTGGTCTGGATGATGCCAACAACATAGCTCATCTTCTTGTCTTGCTCATGCATAAGGGTGTCAAGTTGTCCATCACCAGTGTTCTCGCTTGAACACAGATCCGTACATAGTCTGCAGCAATTTCTTACACGCTTCCTTATCGCTTAGAACTCTGTGCGTGTGTGTGTGTATTTTGACAATTTTTTATTCTATTGTAAATACAGTAAACTATTAAGGATATTGTGCAACAGCTCTTGATTGTTGATGTTGTGTTTGTATATGGATTTACTTGGTTCAATTCATAAATTAAATTTACCTTTGATAAGTAACTAAAATAAAATTAAATAACATCAAATCCTTGATAACTAGAAATCAAAGAGGTAACCTCAATTGTGAGATGTATAGCAAGGCATAGTTCAAATATTTAAATAAACTTCAATCTTGAACTGCTACAGCAAATTCAAGTACTGTTCCAAACCAGTTGGGAAATATTTTCTGGCAGACCTACCAATGAGGTTGTTGCTCTAATTCTCCAGCAATCCCTCTTGTTAGAAAACATCATCCCACATTAACATTTCAACCCATTCAATTTATGCATCCATAGAGCAATCTGTTCATACAATAAACAAAATTTAGGCTTCCAACTTCATTGTAGTACTAAAGATGAGATAACATAAGTCGATATTGGTGATTGGATGAAAGATCTAGACAATGTCTCAGTTTTTTTGAATAATAGTGATAATAAGAAAAGTTACCAGAAAAGTGTACAAGAATAGCAATACATAAGATAATGGAAAACATACAAGAAGAGATTATGCATATGGTAGAGGAAGCAATCAATATATATAGAATGTGTATCCACAACTGCAATTGCAATATCTTCCTCCACTTATTGTGGAACTTGCATTCATAAAACTCACAGTCATCAATCCTGGGAATGCTTTGGCTTATATAACATTAACAAAACAAGAATAAGATATCTCGATGTTGCTCCACAGTACTGTCCACTGACACATTTGGTCAATCCATTTGGTAATTTTGAATCAATTTACCGGTCTTCTTTTTGAGGCACATCTTCAAAAAGAGTTTACTTTTATAAAATGGAAGAGGAGGTATTAATCAACATTCATCATTGCAGGTAGACCAATCAATGCAGTTGACTCTAAATTTTGTCGGTAGAAAATATATAGTAAACTGAAACTGCAAATACATGCCTTAATTAAATAGCATCAAACAGAAAGCTAGTTTGCAAGTTTGACACATTGTTTTGCCTCTAGATACAAAAAGCACGGAGCATGGTTATAACATACTTAAGTACTTAAATTTCTAAAAGGATAATTCTTTAACCTTTACATGGAATCAAAAGAATAGGGTTCATATATGGCATTCTAGAGAATGAAGTCCTCATTAAAATGATGCAATTAATTAAAAAAGTAACTTTAGAACCAGTAGAGATATGTCTCTAATCATGATCTCTGAAACAATAAACCAGGGGGAAGATTAAGAATAAAACTTCAATTCCAAACCACACTTGCCATCTATTCATAATTCATTCATGCCTCGCTAGAAGGTCATCCAATGGGCAAGAAATCTCACCAAAAGAATATTGTACTAGGATTTATACTAGGATAAATCTCACCAAGAAAAAAAGAGAGAAAATGTCACTATATAACCATTAAGCAACCTTAAGTTTACTATGCACTGTAACTTTCATGGAAATTCATCAAATCGTAGACAACAAATTCGTAAAACCGGACCAAGTAATGGCCCTTCAAGTTTCCAAAAAGATAAAAATAAAGAATTTCATATTTCTCACTATTGTGGATGCAAACACTTAGTTTTTCATTCCAAACTGCTCGTGGTCTTGTCTTTGAAATTAGTTAATATTTTGCATGGACATCATACGGGCCTAAGAAAAAAAGACACACAAACTTGTTTTAGTAGTGAAACATAAGAGTTAAAATGTGGAATTATATATCTTGCATAGGCTGAGGGACTGACAATTTGCCGAGGCTTGAGAGATTACAAGCAGTCATGCATGGGAATGCCAAAAAATTAAGATAGCCTTTGGCACCTCACCCCTGTGTAGAAAATTGCTCCCTTTTGTCAAATATCAAAATAACTTCATATACATGCCCACATTTCTCTCCAAGGGCCAGTGGTTCCCAAACATCATATAAACCTTTTTGGTGCAAAATCTTGAGCATTGTAGAGGGAAAAATATTAGGAGATCTGAACACTACAGAAATTCATTGCCATGCTCTACCAAACTCCTTAATCTAATGGAACAAAATTCAAATAGTGAAGAATATGATACAAGAAGGGATTAAGATTTAATTTACATTACTTTGCAAATAATATTTGGCGGGCACCTCAGAATATTACCAGAGAAAATTAAATAAATGAAAATGAACAAGAGGGAGTTTCCAATCCAACATGTGATACAGGGTCCATACATCACAGCTGGTGCATGTCCTCCTTCAATTGCCAGAAGTAGTAAGAGAATATTTAAGGTTGCAATGTGGATTGTCAGATCTTCCAATTCTACTCCACAATCCATTACTTTTCCTTTTCTCCGAGAAACATGAGTATATCCTATTTGAACCATCCTAAAAGTCCCCGAAAAATTCTTGATCATTGTGTGTAGCTCCACAACCAATCTTAAAAAAAAAAAAGAAAAGAAAACTTATAGTAGAGGAGCAAGCTTTTGATGTAAACGAACTCTACTCAAATTATGACTTCAATGATATTTTACTAATGGATGCAGCAATTGCATGAGGCTTTATATTCTCAAAGAATACTACTGTGGTACTGGAAAAGGGGAAAATAGATCTACAACGTTGCCTTGTGCAGGGTTGAAGCAATCGAATGAAGAATTTCTGTAAATAATGGCAGTGGTGGTGACTGGTGAGTTTTATGTATTTTTTTCAAACAGCTATAATTACAATGAATTGAAGTTTGATTTAATTTGGATAATTGCTTGATCATTGGAATATCAAGGATTTTCTGATATCCATTTGAAGGAGTCAAGTGTGTTGTTCAGTAACTTACACTGACTGCGATTTATGATGGAAACAATCGATCAGTATTCATTTTTAAGTTGGTTGGGGTGTATTTGGAAATTCTCTTGATTCTGAAGTGATTTAGAATAGGTTTTAGTTTGCATTCTGGTAATAGCTATGGTTTAGGCTGAACGTGTGCTGTGCATTCTGGTAATATACTATTATGTTTATATGTGATGTTGCCAGCTCTGAGTCAAGCAATTGTTTGATTATGGACGGAAAATCACATGATTTGGATAAAGATAGTGAAAGATATAGCCTTTAAAAATTAGAATATTTAAAGTTAAAATTGAATAGCAAGTTATGAAATGTATCCTCCAATGGTGGGATGGATGTAAATAAGCTTTACGTGATGTTGAAATTGTATGAAATTTAGATTTTATGAAATTCTAATGCATTTGCAGTTTTAGTTTGTAAGGAACTACACAAAACTTAGGGAAAAAAACTTAGAATCTCTAGTGTACCGAGTGATCAACGTTGAATGTTCATTAATACCTGCAACTTAGAATTTCCACTGTATAAAAATTTGGAATTATAAAACCACAAGTCTTTTACTTTATAAGATACACACAATCTCACATATTTAGAAATGTAAACACAAATTAATCTTAACATTACAACGAGGTTATTACATAAGTCCTGTAATGCTTTTTCCTAAAGGGTACAGAGAGAGGACATTACCTGTCACCTGCAGCAGAAAGAGGAACCAACGGTTACTACTGTGGTTATGCCACTACAAGGTCGTTTGTTTGAACAATATTACGGCCCAATATAAATTCATGGCACTCACCACGTTTTAATTCATTCTTGAGATCTGATGATAGTGTGGCATAAACCTGGCTTTGATTTTCTTTAGTTCTGCTGCAACATCTGTCATATTCATCCTCTCTTTAGGAGAATCTGTACAGCATCTCATAGCCAACTCCATCACACTTGATGCACAATGCATTATTTCATCATTGAAATTCATTTCCTCTGATGAGCTTATCAAGTTCGCATCAACAACCTCATTCAATGCATTCGGAAGTGAATGTTTTACCCAGTTTACGAGATTCAAATCGCCTAAAAACATTTCATCAGAGGGTTGTTTCCTTGTGAATGTTTCCAATAGCATGATGCCATAACTATACACATCGCATTTCGTGGATACTCTTCCTTCCCCTCCGTATTCTGGAATAGTTTTTTTTTTTTTTTTTTTTTTTTTTTTTTTTGCAATTAGAAATTAGAGTGCATGGTTTTCCAAAAGAAAATAATCAGCTAAAAGAATATAAAGGCGAAGTTACCTGGAGCCATATAGCCAAGTGTGGCGAAAGTTCTCGTATGGGTCATGCTCTCTTCTTTACTAAGAAATTTTGTGATACCAAAATCACTCACATGAGCAACCATATTTTTCATCATGAGTACATTTTTAGGCTTTAAGTCACAATGAACCACCGGTGGCGAGTAACCATGGTGAAGATATTCGAGAGCAGCAGCCACGTCTATCATTATATCCAATCTCTGCATTATATCCAGAAAACGATCGTCCGAGTGCAGCCAATTTTCCAAATTTTCATTTGGCATGTATTCCAATACTATGGCCTTGAAATCTGGATTGGAGCAACACCCGACCACTTTAATCAGATTTCTGTGGTGGAGATTTCGTAATGCATCACATTCAACATCAAAAGTGTGAAGATTCTTCAACCAGCATATTGAAAACTTTAATAGCAAAAGTTGTTCCATCTTGAAAGATTGCTTTGTAGACTGAGGCAAAACTTCCTTTGCCTAATAAATGGCTTTCACTGCATCCATTAGTTGCCTTTAGAAGGTCATAATAAGACATTCTCACAAGCTTCGTTGTGTCGACTTCAGATGGAATAGCTGCAGATTTTTTTTTCCTGCAACATCGGACAACTAGAAAGGCCACTATGACAATAAACATTAATGATACAATTCCTGGGACAATGAATACAACTCGATTCATTTTCATCTTTATCCCATGTTGTGATTTCTTGCAAGGTGAAACCTGAAACCTGGGAGGACCGCACAATCCGCCATTGAATGAAAAGGACTGGCTTGTGAAATTTGTGAAAGGACCATTTGTTGGAATCTCCCCTGATAATCTATTGAAGGAAACATTGAAGTACTCGAGGTGCTTTAATTGCTCAAAAGACTTTGGAATTGTTCCTGAAAGCATATTATGTGATAAATCTAAAGATTTCATACTCAACATGCTACCCATTGAAATAGGTATGGGACCTTCAAACTTATTATGCGCCAGAGAAAGATTAAGCACACTCTGTAAACTTCCGAAGGTGTTGGGAATGCCACTTGAAATCTGATTCATAGACACATCAATGATTGTAGCTACCCTCAGTTCACCAATCTGAGGAGACAGGGAACCCGTGATTGAATTTGAGGAGATATCAAGTTCCAAGAGATCATGCAGGCTCCAAAGACTGGTTGGTATTTCAGAAGTCAGGTTATTGGAATTGAGATTTATGATTCTGAGCGACGACACATTTCCCAAGCATTCTGGGATGGGGCCGGTTAGATAATTTCTGCCCAAACGCATTTCTCCCAGTCTTTCCAACTCACAAAGGTCATTCGGAATGTTTCCTGTCAGTCGGTTAACTGGCAGTTGAAGCACTTGAAGGTTCGATAACCTCTTGAGTTCACTCGGAATCTCCCCGCTCAAATCATTTCGACCAAGTAATAATGAAAGCAGTGTACTCATATTTCCAATTTGAATAGGGATGTGGCCACTAATATTACACCCATCTGCTGAAAAATATTTTAAGGAAGAAAAGTTGCCAATAGATAGAGGAAGAGTGCCTCCCAGAGGATTATCACTCGCTTCAAGCCTTTCCAAATACTTGCAATTTGTTAGGGATGAGATGAAGCTCAACTCAGTTGATGGATGATATTCTTCACTTGTGAAATAGTTGGTTCCAAAGATCAAACCTTGTAAGAATTCTAGTTCTCCCACAGACTTGGGGAACGAACCAGTGAATTCGTTATAACTAACATCTATAAACGCGAGTCTAGAAGAGTTTGAGATAGAGTCAGGTAGAACACCACCAAATTTGTTTGTGGAGATTAGGAAAATCTCAAGGTTTGGTAAGGAAGTACCAATATTGGCCGGAAGGTTACCTGAGAAATTATTTTCGGATAGTTGAATGGTGGTCATTGCTGTGATGTTGAATATAGATGAAGGTATGTGACCGCTTAATCGATTGAATGCCAAATCGATATATGTAATTTCGGTTAATTTATGAAATACAGATGGAATCACACCTGAAAAGAGAAAATTGAAGGCAATATGTAATGATCATTCGAGCTAACCTTATATATAATGTATTCCAGAGAAATTAAACAATTTGAAATTAGTGATACCTGTGAATTCATTCACGCCTAGTGAAAGAAACTGAAGGTTTGTAAGGTTCCCCAAGTTGTATGTTAAGTGTCCACTCAGTTTATTGCGATTTATGGTCAGATCTTGTAGAGATGACATATTGAAAAGGGCTAAAGGTATGGATCCAGTAAGCACATTGTTTTCCATGCCTAATATGCGGAGATTTTGTAGTTTGCCAATCTCGGATGGAATTGAACCTGCAGTCAATTTATAACTAAGGTTCAATATTATTTGCATGCATATATTCTAGCAACTTGCTGCTCTCATAACAAAATTAAAATTGAACTAAAGATGCTATTGCACTAAAATAGTAGTTATAGGTGAAATTTTTTTAATCATTTTGGGATGCAAAATTGAACTAAAAGATGTCAAAATGGTGCTGTAAGTTTGTCTATTTTCTAATTTGGTGGCATAATTTTAGAGTTTTCTAATTTGGTGACATAGCTTTGCTAATGGTCTAAAAATGGTCTCATCGTGCCTTAATTACCCCAATTTGCTAACTTTAAATGAGGTTAGTGTAAATAGCAAGTTTAATTTTGTCACGTAGGTGGCACGTAGGCATTGACTGGGTTTGAACTGCACCTGTTGACAATTTTTAACTCTATTTCTAATTTAATGATCCCCTATACTCTGCAGCTACTCTTAGCAAATGGGTTAGAAAAATATCCAAATTAGGAAACTTCAAAATTATAACACCAAATTACAAAATGATCAAAGTTGCGGCACCATTTAGACATTTTTCCCCATTGGTGAGGCCAAATTGCCAAAAATAAAAAGAAAAATAATTGAGATCTAAAACTTTTTATTTTATATTTTTTGGGATTATATTACTGTGTTAGAATTCTCTTTAGGCGTGAACATAGTTTTTATATATTCCATTTCCGATTATACTTTTTTTTAATAATTATATTTTAGTGAAAAATTAGATTTGGGGGAAACAAGGGCCATTTTTCACGCTTCAAAGCCCTAAACCCATTTTTGGTGAAGAGAGGTAGAGATTGTTAACTAACTAGATAAAAAACAAAAAAAGAAAAAAAAAAAAAAGAAAAAAAATATAGTGGCATACCTGAGAACTGGTTGGAGCCAATAGCCAAAAATTGAAGCATCTGTAGACTTCCAATTTCTTGTGGAATACTTCCAGTCATGCTGTTAGATGACAACCGCATCGTTTCAAGTCGGCAACATGAAGACAAGTTTGATGGAAATTGTCCACTAATTTCATTCGAATAGAGATAAAGTTCCCTGAGACGCGGAAGCTCAAGGCACATGAGATGTGGAAGAGATCCAGATAATGCGTTTTCACTCAAGTCGATACTTTCTAATGTCGAAATGTTGAAGATTCCTGATGGAATGGAGCCAGAAAGCTGGTTGAATCTTAAATCCAGGATTTGCAATGTTTGAAGATTTCCAATTGCTTCCGGAAAACCATGAAGAGAGTTGTTATATAGAACCAAAGCCTGCAAACTCGACAAGTTCATGATTGAGGCTGGCACGAGCCCTGAAAATCCATTTCCACTCATGTTGAGCACTTTTGGATTGCGAAGATTGCCTATCGATTCTGGGATTTCACCTCGGAAAGAATTGAACGACGCATCAAAAGTTGAAAGGTTTGATTCATTGGATCCGGCAGAGAGAAGAAATGAGTTTAAGCCAGTAAAGTAGTTGTTTCTGAGAAACAAATACTCAAGGCGAGGGAAGGATGAAAACCAGGAAGGAATCTCCCCCGTGAAGTTGTTGGAGTCGAGGCTCATGAATCTCAATCTTCGTAGTCCAACCAAATCTTGTGGCAAAGCATCACGACCGAAGTTGTTGTGACTAATATCAAAGGAAGTAAGGAAGGAAAGGTTACCAAACTCAGCAGGAATGCTCCCAATGAAACCCATGTTGGAAATATTCAATTTGGTAACCCTATGATGGAGTTTGCCACATGTGACTCCTTCCCAATCGCAAACTAAAGATCCCACGGTGGTCCAGCTTTCCAGGAATCCATAAGGGTCTGAAAGTATGTGAGTTTTCAATACTAAAAGAGCGAACGAGTCAGTGGTAATGTTGGTTGGAGCAGCCCATAAACAGGGGAAAAACAGGAACACTGTAAGGAAAGGAATGAAGAGGGAATGTTTGATGTCCATGGCAAGCACTCAATGCACAATTCCTTTTTTATTCTTTGGATGGAGAATGAGATGTGTGAATCCTAAACTCAATGAATTTTCCAACTTATCTATGAAATAAAAGTGGTCCATTTAAATTGATTTGTGGAAAAATCAGTCAACCACATGGTCTCCTATAATTTGCTTGAATAGACTTGGGAAAGTTCATATTATTTCCCTTTGTAAGTAGCTGATGTAATCTTTCATCTCCCACTGTATAGATTGTATTCGGGGAAAAAAGCCAATATGATCCCACAACTTTCGTGTGTTTCTCAAATGGTCCCATAATTGTGCACTTCACTTAATCCATTCACTATGTTTGCTAATCCTCGCCCAAATGATCCCATCGGAGGTTAATTGCAAGGATTAATGGGTAAACCATCCCACAAATTTCGTCCATTTCTCAAATGGTCCATAATTAACCCCTTAATCCTTGCGACACGTCAGCCTGGGAGATCATTAACCTCGGATGGGATCATTTGGGCGAGGATTAGCAAACATATTGGATGAATTAAGTGAAGTGCACAATTATGGGACCATTTGAGAAACACACGAAAGTTGTGGGATCATATTGGCTTTTTTCCCCATTGTATTCCTAGGGCTAGGGGTGGAAATAGGCTTGGCCGGGCTAGACATAGGCTTGTACGGTCTAGGCCTACTCGTTTTTATGAGGCCTGAGCCTAGCGTATTACTTTCGATAGGCTTATCTTATGGGTTTAAGCCTGACCTATTAATTTAAATAGGCCAGTTTTTAAGCTTTTTAAAAGCCTGATTAAGACTATTTCAAAATTATGATAAAATTCTTTTATATATATTTGGATGTAATTATAAGGTTGGAGAACATGAATAGGTGCATTTGGGCAAGTTATCATCCACCACGGCTATTTATATACAGGGAAAAGAACTTTAAATATTTTAAAAACCTAATAAGATCAAACTAATAATTTCTTTTATATAAAATAATAATACCTTATATTCCTATGCGATAAACGTAAACATACTAATAACAATGATAAATAGGCCGGCCTGACAGGCCTAATATATAGACTATTTATAAAGCCTGGCGTGAGCATATTTATCTAAATATAGGCTTTCAAAACGGCCTAAGCCTAGCATATTTATAAAAAAAAGTCTGGCCTTTCAACTGGGTGTATCCTTGAGCCACGAGCCTAGCCTTGTTCCTTGTGATATTACCATTCTCATCAGATTTATTCTTGAAGATCCATTTGGTACCTATCACATTTACATCAGAAGGTCTTTCCACCAGATCCCATACTTCATTTCTGGAGAACTGTTGAAGCTCTTCTTGCATGGCTGCAACCCAGTGCTCATCGGTGAGGGCTTCTTCAACCTTGCTGGGTTCAATTCTGGATGTGAAACAATGTAATCCAGCAAGTTCTTTGTAGTCAATCTTCTTCTTGGCCCTGGTCTTCCTTCCTTCGTTGATGTCACCAATGACATCTTCTTCATCGTGATTCTTATGGACTTTCTTGAGGGAAGGTTGACAGGTTCGAGGAGAGTTCACTTCAGATGAATGAACTGGATTTCGTTCGGCCTTCTCTGAGACTGTTGAGTCTGATGAAGCAGGGGTCATGTCGACTGATCCATTTACAGCTTCAACAGGTAAGGTTTCCGAGATCCAGCTGGGTTTGTCCTCAATCACCACATTAGCAGATTCTATAACCTTTCTGGTAGATGGCAGATATACCCTGTACGCTTTACTGGTAGAGGAGTAGCCCATGAAGACCCCTTCATCACTTTTCTCTTGAAATTTTCCTAAGTGCTCCCTGTCATTAAGAACAAAGCACTTGTTTCCAAATATATGAAAATAAGAGAGAGTTGTCTTTTTACCAGTCCATAGTTCATATGGGGTTTTCTGCAATTTGGCTCTCAGGTTAACTCTGTTAATGACGTGACAAGCGGTATGGACAGCTTCAGCCCATAGATACTGAGGTACTCCCTTAGAGTTCAGCATGACCCTTGCCATCTCTTGAATGGTTCTGTTCTTTCTCTCCACAACACCGTTTTGCTGAGGGGTTCGGGGAGCAGAGAATTCATGCTTAATCCCTGCATTGCTGCAAAAATCATCGAATGCAAGGCTTTCGAATTCACCACCATGGTCACTTCGAATTCTCTTGATCCGACAATCTTTCTCATTGGACAACTGATTGCACAGCTTGATAAAAGCTTTGAGAGCTTCACTCTTTTCCCTGAGAAAAGATACCCAAGTATAGCGTGAAAAGTCATCAACACAAACTAATACATAGCTTTTACCTCCCAGACTCTTCACATCAGTTGGCCCGAATAGGTCCATGTGAACGAGTTCAAGGCACCGTGTTGAACCACTGTTGTCAATGGATTTGTGTGAAGCTTTATGCTGCTTGTTCTTCATGCAGTTATTACACATCTTCACATCTGATTTCTTCAGTGAGGGCAGTCCTTTGATTGCACCAATTCGACTGAGTCTGATTAAGTCTTTGTAATTCAGATGGCCCAGTCTTTCATGCCACAATTGAGTTTGCAAGCAACCTGCACTTTCACTAAGGAGACAAGATTGAGACAGCATGTAGCAATCATTGTTAGACCTGTTACCTTTGATGATACACTCATATTTGGCGTTGAGTACTATACAGCAATCTTCATCAAAGAGCACCTTCAACTTGTTGTCACAGAGGTGACTGATGCTAATGAGATTAGCACACAGTCCTTCCACATGAAACACAGTCTTTAATGCAAAGAATCCATCTTCTGCCAAGGACCCCTGACCTATCACTCTCCCTTTCTTTCCATCTCCAAAGATGACATATCCTCCATCAATCTCATGGTAGTCGGTCAGGAGCTCCTTGTCTCCTGTCATGTGCCTCGAGCAACCGCTATCAAAGTACCAACTTGTTTTCTTTCCACTCTTGGAGGTAGAATGAAATGCCATACTGCACAACATAGTGCACTTTTTCTTCCATTCTCTCCTGGATATTTTTCTTTTGAGATCTTCACTCGGCCAAATCATGGGTCTCCCTGAGAAGGCATCTCTTGCAAGGAGGTGACAAGCTTCAGTTTTGTGGCCATAAGTTCTGCAATAAGCACATTCAAGAGGAACGGCTGGAAGGATCTTTCTTCTGACTTTCTTAGCCTTGGGGCCCTTATCATGCTTAGGAGAGTCGTCAGAATCCTTTCCAGAGGTGCCTGAACTGCTACTTCCTTCTTTGACAAAAGTCCTTGGAGTAGAGGAGCTACTACCTTTCACAAATCCAATTCCTCTCCTATCTCCATGGGCTTTGGAGGCAGCAAGGAGTTCATGAAGGACATCCTTTCCTTTGTTCAGTTTGTTAGCCAGCTCATTAGATCTGGTAACTTTGGAGGTGAGCTCCTCGACTTGAGCAGTCAGTTTGGCAACAGATTCTTCAAGTTCTCCTTTGCTATCACCGAGGGAAGTAACCTGTTCAATGAGAGCACCATTTACAACTTTCAAGTCTGTAAGTTGTTCAGTCAGATTGACCACTTGAAGTTGGAAGTTGTCCCTTTGGGTGGTGAGTTCAGAGACTTGGTTAGTCAACTCCCTTTTTTGCTGTCATGTACTCATCAAGCTCAATCGATAGTTCATCCACCCTGACACAGTATTCCATGTTGGCAGGTTGCAAGCGGGCTGCAAGGTACTCAAGTTCATCTCTTCTCTTTTCAGCATCCCTGAGGGCTCTCCACTGCTCAAAGTGTTCATCCTTGTATTTGTTGAGATCTCTCAGGTACTCTCTGGCCTCTTCTCCTTGAACATAGTACTTGGCAGTCAGCTCATCTAGTTCGTTGTTGAGAAACGCAATTTCTTGCCTGCTAATAGTTAGATCCAGAAGGGCACCATGCAGTTCACTAAGAGTCTGCTCCAGTCTAAAGGTTGCCTCATCATACATGTTGCTAAGGGCTTCGATCCTCTGATTGTTATCCCTGTTAGAGGAAGAAGCAGCATCATTAGTAGAAACAATATTGACACTGGAGGAGGAGTTACCTGTTTCAGACTCAGACTCAGAGGCTTCATCCCAAGGACATACAAGAGCCACTCCAACTTCATCTCCACTCTCATTAGAGTTTGATTCATCATCATCACTGAGAGTAGCATGGTAGGATTTCTTGTGGCCAGAGGATTTGTTCTTGAGATTAGCACACTCAGCTCGAACATGGCCAAACCCCTTGCACTCAAAACACTGAGGTCCTTTTGAGTCAGTGGATTCCTGAGAGGTTCTCTTGACAGCTTTGTCACTTTTCCTCTTGTCAGGTTTGATACTAGTGGAACTTTCACCCCTTCGATTACCAAATTCCTTGGATCTTTTATCTCTGAGGATTCGTGCAACACGTTTGGACAGCAAGGCTAGGTCCTCATCATCAGGGGAAAGACTAGAATCCTCAGCAGCAGGGACAGTTTGAGGTTTGTTCTCTGCCTTAAAAGACACAGACTTCCCAGTGAACTTCTTGCAATGACTCATTTCCCAAGATTGCAGTATTCCCATTAGCTCATCCACACCTATGGTAGCATAGTTGTCTTGTAGTTCCAGAGCAGCAATCTTGGCGTTGAATCTCTCAGGTAGAGTACCTACAATTTTAGTGACTATCTCCTGTGTGGAGTAGGTCTTACCAAGTTGTTGAGCTTGGTTTGTTAAAGTGCGTACCCTACTGAAGAAACTATTGACAGATTCATTCTCATCCATGCAAAGTTTATGAAATTGAGCATCAATAACAATGAGTTTGGATTTTCTTACAGAGGCAAAACCTTCATGAGAGTTAACCAATATTTCCCATGCTTCAAAGGCAGTGGTGCAGTTGGAGATAAGGAAGTATTGGTCATCTGTGACTGCACTAAAGATGGCGTGCAGAGCCTTGGAGTTCATATTGGACAGGGATTTCTCAGCAGCACTCCATTCACTGATGTTTTTCTCTTTGGTCACACCATCAGCTGTCACACTTGGCACCACATACTTGACATTCACAGCATTCCAGGCCAAGTCATCGATGGACATGAGGAAGGTTCGCATCTTGTTTTTCCAGAAGGCAAAGTTGGTGCCATCCAGCAGGGGAGGCTGCGTGTAGTTCCACCTTTGACTCATCTTGTAGTAGGGATCTCTCTCGGAAGAGTGTAGCTCTGATACCACTTGTTAGGTTCCCAGCACACACAAGATGTACTCTTTATGCAGTGTTCAGAAGACTAGTTCAATCTATCAGAATGAACACCCGAATCAAACATACCAGATAACATAATATAATAAGCACAGCGGAATAAGCAAGCATTAAACCAAGCATAAAGAGTAAAAAGGGACTCAAAGGTTGTTGACCCAGTTCGGCCTCCGGCCTACGTCTGGGGGATACCAATCCAGGAGGATATTCTACTATGTGTTAATCAATGGTATACAACCACACACAATAGCACAATATATAAAAGAATGACTTCACTCTGAACTCCAAGTGGCAGGGTGTAGTGACCAAAAACCTCCAGCCTTTGGTGTAGAAACTCCCTTCTACTTCAACCCTCAAAGTCTCCTGCCTTGATTGCCACTTGCAGAAATCTGTGAATCACTCCCTCCGAAGTTTGAGAAGAATATAGCTTGATGTTCGACTTCCTGGTTGAGCCTTGGACTTTCTTCTTAAGCGCTTCTGGAGAAGGACACTTAAGAAGATCTTTGAACACGAATCACCACTGGCGTGTCCAAGGCTTCCTCGATCATTCAGCAATAAGAAGCAGGCGCCGCACACAAGGCTGTTGATCGAGTAGAGAGCAGTTTGTGAGAGTAGATGTTCTTGTCAAGAGCTTCTGACAATACTTCCAGAATATTCAATGAATCTCTGTCCCAAAAAGTCTTGAAGTCCTACTACTTAACCCAAAAATTACTCAACAGCATTTGAATAATTTTCCATTTAGGGAAATAGCCGTTGGTAGGATTTGGGTTGTGAGTAACAGCTCTTTTCTGATTAGAGAGGTAATCCTGCAAGAGACGTTAGTATGTACCTTCTCCTCTTAGGAAAGAGCCGTTATGTCCATTTGCTTCCTGGAAATCTGTACACTTCCAACAACAGCACACGCGGGACCTTGGATGCATCAGAAGAGGTTCAAACTACCTAGGTTCAATAATCGGTTTTGAACTTCCCACAAAACACAAGACTCAACATTCTGAGGAGTCTCATTTTTACATTTCTCAATTTTGCTTCTCAATCCATTCTAATGTGTACCATTCCAGATCGCGTCGGAATTAAGTGACTGCTGCTAGGGATTTGGATAAAAATACAGATGCAACCAATGGATAGTTCAATCATATAGAAATAAGTAAAGACAGCTTACAATAATAATAAAAATAAACTTGTATTGCATTTGTCGAGTAACGGTTATTCTATTGTCCGCTAAATTTGATTTGTTGTTGAAAACATTTCGGGGTGGAAGGTTTCCTAGAGGTGGTGGTGGTGGAGGATATACTCTTATGGCTTTATTAATTAAAATTTTGTTTAAATTTTATCCAGCATAGGCTGGATCAACCAAACAGTTTTTTCTTGGTGACATCAATCAAACATTTTCTTAAGGCTTTATGAATTAAAATTGTTGGTCCCAGTTTACTATCTTGAACTATGAGCTTGTCGTTTGCTGTCTGTTAAAACTACGAGTAAACAGATTATATGTGTATGTGTGTGCAGAGTGATCAGCGGAATGTAAACAAGAACACAAGAATTTGGTGACCCAGTTCGATCCAAACGGATCTACGTCTGGGGGATGCCAATCCAGGTTCTATCACTAACACTCAAAAATTCTAAACCTAACAAGACTTGAAAAACAACCAAAAAACAGACTCTGTTACCGAGACGACAATTCTGGTAGAACAATCGTAGTCTGGACTCCCCCACAACTCCGATTGCTGGACAACCCGTCCAATCTGATTTCTTGATTGCCAAACCCTTTAGATTTCAGAACCTTGGTGTAGAAGACACACTGAGTTGCTCCCTTCGATCCTTCAGAGGCTCCTCGCAAGGATCAACCTCCTAAGCTTGAGTGAGAAAAGATTTCTTCAATTCGGCGATGCCAATTGAAGCAATGTGCAGCACGATCTTGATGATTGATCACAGAATCTCAATCGATGAAGAACGAACCATCAAGACTCTAAAAACTCTCTAGAAAGAACTCTATGAAATCTTGGAGAGAAAAACTAAACTATTCTCAAAGAGTAAAAACTCAACAATGAATTACAACTCAACTAATTACATTCAATCAATCTAATCACAGGGAATATATATCTAAGTAGAATCAATGATCGATTAACAGGCTGCTGTGCGGGCGAAATCAAAACTGCCAAAGAGCAGTTACAGAGAAGCAGTTACAACAAACCCAGAACTGCTATTCGGACAGTGTCATCTGCACAAGAGTTTTGTTAGAACAACAACAATCTCCCCCACTCTTGTGGAGATGATAATTCCATCACCTAAAGGTGTTGAAACTATCTAGGTCCAAAGAGTACAAGAGACCAAGTAAACAGTGTAAACCAATAACAAAACATGATCAATAAGAAGGATGTCACAGAGTAGTCTAAACGCATTAGAAACAACATCCATCAAAACATTCAGAAAAAGGATCACCAGTGCAGATAGCAAAAGATAGTTCAGCAGTAATCCAAGTTACCTAACTATTACAGACCCGCATAGTTAAAAATTCAAAAGTTCAGAATCCATAAAAACAGAAAATACCATCCATAATAGAGTTCATTCAAACCAAAGCATTAACCAAAACAAGTTTATCAAAAAGTGAGTGAGAGTTTTTCAGGAATAGTTACCAAGCAGTCAGAACTGCTTAAAAATACCAGAACCAATTCAGTCATCCACCAACCAACACCATATTATCTCCCCCATGATGGATTATCACTCCTCATCATCAGGATCCACATCACCAGCCTGCACGTTAGAAGTATCAAAAGAGTATGGAAGTGAAGAAATAATTTTCATATTCTCCCTTTTGATCAACATAGCCTCCTGACTCCATGCAGTTAAGCGTTCATTCTGACGAAGGAGTCGACTCTTAAGAGAGTTCACCAAAGCAGGGCCGGAAAGGGGAGCATGCTTGAAATCATTATCCATGAATAAGAGGGTCGGTGGAGGATTGTAGTTCTTTAAAGCAACCATCTTGCTTTCTTTGATTTTGACACCAATGGAAAGAAGGAACTCCGTGATTAATGCCGGATATGGGAGTTTAGCACCAATCTTAATGCGACCATTGGAGTACCTTAACATTTCTTTCAAAAGAAAATAGCCAAAATTCATTAGTCCCATATGACGATGTATGCAGAGAAGAAGTTTACCCATATTGGTACTAATTTGGGACTGATTCTTCGTAGGAAGAACATTGGAGCTGCAGAATTGATAGAGGCAATAGTACTTCAAAGTGAGACGAACAACACTGAACTTGCTTCGTCCAAACTCTTTGACTTTCTCATTAGAAATTTCAAAGGCCACAGTGTTAAGATCCTCAGGCATAAGTTCCAAGCCATCACTAGGTTCGTCGTTCTGAGGTAGCTTTAACAACGCACAAAGAACAGATGGAGTCAGATCATGAAATTTGCCACGTATGTAAATCTTACCAAACCAGGCCGAATTAGGGTTGAGAATCTCAGGATGGAGATTGGCATAAAACTCTCGAACATGTGAGGGCGAGTATTGGGTAAGGCCTTGTGCCCAGTGCAAAAGATGCCTCTCAGCAAGGTAGTCCGAGAAACCAAGAGTGGTGTAGTGCGCATGCTTGAACACTTCCTCTGGTTTGAAATCTCTTTCCTTGAGCACTTCGTGACAAAAATTGCGCATATCCTCTGTAAAATACTTCTTACTAAAGGCCTTCTCAGCATCCAACAAAATTGGGGCTTTTCGAGGTTTCTTTGCTGCGGACGCCACTGGAGTTGGTTGAGCAGTAGGCTGAGGAGTAGGTTGAGGGGTAGGAGCTTTTCTCTTCCTCGAAGACCTCCGCGGTGGTTGAGAACTCTGCGAAGCTGCTCTGCGTCTGCGGCCTTGGTGTGACTCAACAATATCATCCATCTCTTCTTGAGTGAGGTCGTGGATGCCTTGGTGTGCGTATGGCGACAACGGTGGATCATCGTGCTCAGCGTTCAGTTCCTGGAAAATTTCGTCCATGGCTCCCATGTCCACTTGTGGTTGAGGAGATGAAGGTGCGACATTCATAGGCTCAGCGTGAGTGGCAGTTGGGGGTGGATTGGAGGAACTAACATGAACAACGCCTTCAGAGGAGAGAACAAATGTAGGAGGAGGATTCGAACTGGTGGCTTTAGGGTTTGAGGAATTTGGGGGTAAAGGGTTTCCTTGTTGGGCAGTTTTTAAAATCTCAGCAACCATATGTTGAATAGCTTCAGGGTTGAGGCGAATTGGTTGCGAGGACAGAGTTGGGGCAGTAGGTGGAGGAGTGGTGGAATCAGTAGTGGAAGTGGAGTCATCGAGATCAGTGATGATCGCCATTTTTGGGCGTTTTGAGCTTTTAGAGGAAAATAAGAGACTCGAGCAGAAACAAAAAGAAGAAGAGAGAAGATTAGTAGAAAAAGCGTATGAAGAATAAGGGAAGAAACGACCTTTTAATGGAGGAGGAGCGTTGCCGGAAATCGAAGGGGCGGAGGACAGTTTTCGTAAAACGTGGGCGACGTGACCAGTCTGCAGCAGTTGCAGAGCCGACGTGACGTCAGCCAGTCTCCCGCGCGTGATGATGGTGTTCCGGATAAGGCTTCTCCAGTTGGTTGGGCCTGTTTCTTGTTGTGGGCCTGCAAAGGTAATATTTTCTACATTGCAAATCATTAGGCCCAATTACTTAAGTGTTTAATTATGATAGGAAAGGCCTAAGATAGTTCTTAAGCCTTCAAACTTTTCTCCATCCAATGCCTTTGTTAATATGTCTGCTCGTTGCTCCAGTGTTCCAATGTGCTCTAACCTGCAAATTTCATCCTCCACAAGATCTCGAATAAAATGATATCGAATATCTATATGTTTACTCCTACTATGTAAAACAGGATTTTTAGATATGTTAATAGCACTAGTATTATCACAGAAAACTAAAAAGTTATCCTTACTAATACCGTAGTCTTGAAGTAGTTGCTTCATCCAAAGAAGTTGGGAGCAGCAACATGTGGCAGCAATGTATTCCGCCTCAGCTGTGGATAGAGCTACGATATTTTGTTTCCTTGAATACCAGCTAACAAGATTGTTTCCTAAGTAGAAGCATCCTCCAGTTGTAGATTTTCTGTCGTCACAACTACCAGCCCAGTCTGAGTCAGTGAACCCAATTAGATCAAGTGTTGATCGTTTAGAAAACCAAATTCCCATTTGTAAAGATCCCTTTATATATCTCATAATCCTTCGCACTGCTTTCATATGTGATTCCTTAGGATCGGATTGAAATCGAGCACATACTCCCACACTATAAGAAATGTCGGGTCTAGAAGCAGTAAGATAAAGTAGACTTCCAATAATGCTTCTGTAGACTTTTTGATCTACTGGTTTCCCAGCTTCATCCTTAGTCAGCTTCTCCTGTTGTCCTAAGGGCGTCCTGATTACTTTGCAACTATCCATGTCAAACTTCTTTAACATATTCCTAGCATACTTTTCTTGACTCAAAAAGATACCATCAGCTTCTTGTGTAACTTGAAGTCCTAAGAAGTAGTGCAGCTCACCCATCATAGACATCTCAAACTCTGATTTCATCGAATTAACAAATTCATCTCTGAATTTTGTTGAAGTCGAACCAAAGATTATATCATCGACATATACCTGAGCAACAGTTAAGTGGTCGTCCTGACGCTTGACAAACAACGTCTTATCTGCATTTCCTCTCTTAAATCCACTAGCAACAAGATACTTTGATAATCTTTCATACCATGCTCGAGGTGCCTGCTTTAATCCATATAGAGCACCTTTGACACGATAGACATGATTTGGATGCACCGGATCTTCAAATCCACTAGGTTGAGCAACATAAATTTCTTCTTTGATCTTCCCATTTAGAAAGGTTGTTTTTATGTCCATCTGGTACAACTTTATATCCAATGAACAAGCAATAGCTAAAAGAATTCTTACAGCCTCCATGCGTGCAACAGGTGCGAACGTCTCTCCGTAGTCGAGTCCCTCAATTTGAGTGTATCCTTGTGCAACTAGTCTTGCTTTGTTTCTGACTATATTGCCTTTCTCATCAGTTTTGTTTCTGTACACCCATTTAGTACCGATCACGTTGACATTTGGAGGTGGTTCTGTCAACTCCCAAACATCATTTCTTTCAAATTGAAGTAGTTCGTCCTGCATGGCAGCGATCCAGTACTCATCCTTCAAGGCTTCAACAGTGTTCTTAGGTTCTATCTTTGACACAAAGCAATTGTAACCAGCTAGCTCCTTGAAATCTATAGCTTTATGTCTAGTCTGCCGCTGTGCTTTAGGATCACCAATGATATCATCAGTAGAATGATGCTTAAGAACCCTTGATCCTTTTCTATTGCTTTGAACTTCTTCTACAGGTTGTTCCTCAGATTCCTGTTCCACTGTAGTTTCAACTTCAGGTGGACTATCTGGTTCTGTTTCTTGTTGTTCAGGAATGACCTGTTCATTCTCAACAATAGGTTCTTGATTTTGTTGGGGTAGATGATCATCATCATCAGTCCTGTTGTCTATAAGATCAAAATCCTCAAAAACAACATTAGTACTTTCAATTACCTTCTTAGCATTTAGGAGATACACACGATAAGCTTTTGAAGTATTTGAATAACCAATGAAATAGCCATCATCAGATCTAGAATCAAACTTTTTTAAGTTTTCTCCATCTCTAAGAACATGACATTTACAACCAAATATATGAAAATACTTTACCGTAGGCGTGTTACCTTTCCACAATTGATAAGGTGTAGTATTTGTATGTGGTCGCAGCAACACACGGTTTGCAATATGATTGGCTGTATTAACAGCTTCAGCCCAAAACATCTTACTCATTGAACTTGCATGTAATAAGGATCTTGCCATCTCTTGTAGAGTTCTATTCTTTCGTTCAGCCACTCCGTTTTGTTGAGGAGTTTTGGGGGCAGAATACTCATGTGCAATTCCATGCTCATCACAGAAACGGTCGAACGACTGATTTTCGAACTCCTTACCATGATCAGTTCGAATTCGAGTAATCTTCCTTTGCTTTTCATTCATCAAACGTAAACTCAAGGCCTCAAAATATTCAAATGATTCATCCTTTGACCTAAGAAAATAAACCCAAGTAAAGCGTGAATAGTCATCTACACAAACTAGAATATACCTTTTACCATTTAGACTTTCGACTTCGGTAGGTCCCATAAGGTCCATGTGAATTAAGTCAAGGCAATCCTTTGTGGTAATCTGATCAACTAGTTTGTGCTTTGAACGAGTCTGCTTTCCTTTGGCACAATCTCTGCAAGTGGTCTGGTCGTTTTGTGATAGTTTCGGCAACCCTCGAACGACGTTAGAGTTGCTTAGCTTGTGCAAAGATCTGTAGTTTAGGTGTCCAAGACGTTTGTGCCACAAGTTAGTCTGATCAATGTTGGTAAGCAAGGCTTGAGAGGCGTCGTCAGTTAAGATATAACAGTTATTCTTTGAACGACCTCCTTTCAATATGCTTTCATCTTGGTCATCAAAAACTCTACATGAGTGTTTGGTAAAAAGGACCTGTAAATCTTCATCACAAAGTTGACTAATAGAGATAAGATTAGTTGTTAGTCCTTTAACATAGTAAACTCGTGATAGTTTAGAAAGTAATCCATCCTTTACTTTACCAAAACCGGCTATTTTACTTCGTTTACCGTCTCCAAAAATGACATCTCCACAATCCTTTTGCTTGTAATTTGCTAAGAGGTCTTTCCTTCCAGTCATGTGTCGAGAGCATCCAGAATCAAAATACCATTGATCGTTTCTCTGATGTGCCTGTAGCGAAAGAACAGCAAAACATACAGAATTCTTATTTTTGTTCTTATTTCTGGGTATCCATACCTTTTGCATTCTGAATTTCTTTCGTAGTTCTTGATCTGGCCAAACAACTGGTCTTCCATTCATAAGATCTCTCAAAATTCGCATACAAGTATCTGCTGTGTGTCCAGGCAGATTGCAATAAAGACAGTCTCGTCTTCGTCTGGACAAACAATCTTCTTCCGCATAAGATTCTTCATGAGTTGGGGGCAAATATCCTCCACTCGTGAACTTTGTTTTGCATGGTGTAGATTGCTTCGTATATCCTAACCCTGTTTGATCACCAACACGTTTTCCCATAGAAAGAACTTCATCAAGTTTATTTTTACCTTTGGATACCTTTTGAAGCTCATCATTCTTGACTTTAAGATCATCAAGCTTTTTCTCCATTTCAAGAATTTTGCCTTTAAGAGTGTTGTTTTCCTTTTGCATGACTTCATTCTTTTCAACTTCAAGGTCATATGCAATACCAATGTCTGTTAGTTGTCCCAACAATTTTTTGTTCTCCTGGACAGCAACTTCAAAGTCCTCTTTAAGTTCATTGTAGTCAGCAAGGAGTTGATCATACTCGTCATCACTTTCACCTGAATCAGAATCACAATTGTTAGGTGAAAAACATATGGACTTGACAATACCTTTAATTGTAGGGCTTGCAACTCTTGAGGTGAAGGCAACGACTTCATCATCTATTTTTTGTTCATCAGTAGTTCCCTCAAGATCATCATCACTTAAGGTTGCTTGGAATACCTTCTTCTCCCTCAATTCTCTTCTCTTGGTAGTAGCACATTCAGATTGAATGTGTCCTTTACCTCCACATTCATAGCATATTACTGATCCGAATTTATCAGGTTTGCCATAGTCCTTCTTTGAATTGAATCGATCACCCTTACTGTTATCCTTCTTTTTGAAATCTTTACGTGGTAGTCTGTCCGTCGTCTGAACATCATTGGAACTGCGACCTTGACGTCTGTTGAACTGTTTAGCTCTCCTTTCTTGCAACATCTTAGCCACTTTTCTGGTAATATAAGATACATCATCTTCAGAAGAATTACCAGAATCCTCTTCTACATTGAGTGCAATATTCCTTATTGACTCTTCTTCTAGGTGATTCAATTCGTAGATTTGAAGAATCCCCACAAGACCATCCAAAGTGATTGTATTCAGTTTGTCCAATTCTTCCAGTGTTGCAACTTTCGGAGCATACTTCTTGGTAAGAGTCCTTAACATCTTTCGAACAAGCTTTTGATTATCGTACACCAACCCAAAGAATAGGCTTGATTTACGATATCCTTGAACCTTCCATAGTAAACAGAGATCGACTCATCTTTCTTCATCTTCAGATTTTCGAACATTGTCTCAACTCGCTGTAGCTTTGTCGCTCGAACGTCTTCAGAACCCTCATACATCACTTCCAGAGTCCTCCATGCATCATGGGCCAGTGTGTGATTTGTAACAAGTTGAAACTGAGTTTCGTCCATGGCGCTAAAGATTGCATTAAGAGCTGTATAATTTCCTTTCTTGGCATCTTTTTCTGCTTGTGTGTATTCAGCCTTTGTTGCTGGTCGACTACCAGGAGGATCTGTAGCTCCATCAGTTGTAGCTCGTGGTCGTGTTGGTGGTTGCCAGGCTGTCTCGACTGCATCCCAGACTTCATCTCCGAGTGCCATCAAATGGATTTTCATTCGAGTTCGCCAGTATCGATAATTTGTGCCATCGAACAATGGTGGCCTAGAAACAGATGCACCCTCTCTGCTCATTCTTCAAGATTTATCAAAATCGTCTCTAGTTTGTCAGAGTCTGCCGCTCTGATACCAAGTGTTGGTCCCAGTTTACTATCTTGAACTATGAGCTTGTCGTTTGCTGTCTGTTAAAACTACGAGTAAACAGATTATATGTGTATGTGTGTGCAGAGTGATCAGCGGAATGTAAACAAGAACACAAGAATTTGGTGACCCAGTTCGATCCAAACGGATCTACGTCTGGGGGATGCCAATCCAGGTTCTATCACTAACACTCAAAAATTCTAAACCTAACAAGACTTGAAAAACAACCAAAAAACAGACTCTGTTACCGAGACGACAATTCTGGTAGAACAATCGTAGTCTGGACTCCCCCACAACTCCGATTGCTGGACAACCCGTCCAATCTGATTTCTTGATTGCCAAACCCTTTAGATTTCAGAACCTTGGTGTAGAAGACACACTGAGTTGCTCCCTTCGATCCTTCAGAGGCTCCTCGCAAGGATCAACCTCCTAAGCTTGAGTGAGAAAAGATTTCTTCAATTCGGCGATGCCAATTGAAGCAATGTGCAGCACGATCTTGATGATTGATCACAGAATCTCAATCGATGAAGAACGAACCATCAAGACTCTAAAAACTCTCTAGAAAGAACTCTATGAAATCTTGGAGAGAAAAACTAAACTATTCTCAAAGAGTAAAAACTCAACAATGAATTACAACTCAACTAATTACATTCAATCGATCTAATCACAGGGAATATATATATCTAAGTAGAATCAATGATCGATTAACAGGCTGCTGTGCGGGCGAAATCAAAACTGCCAAAGAGCAGTTACAGAGAAGCAGTTACAACAAACCCAGAACTGCTATTCGGACAGTGTCATCTGCACAAGAGTTTTGTTAGAACAACAACAAAAATTATGTTTAAATTTCGTCTAGATAGCACAAGTCAAGAAAATTGACTTACACGGTAACATCCGCAGTAATTTCCACGCCATCTCCGACCATTTTCCTTCATTCATAACCAAATATAAGCATCGATCCTATGACTGTGGATGAACTTTAAATATTGAATGAACCAAATTACATTGACCCAGAAAACGATGATAATGTGGGCTCCAAACTGATTAATTTCTTCCATCAAAAATCAAATAAATTTTGGAGCTATACCCTCATTGACGTGGCCAACTCCTGCGCTTCATGTCACCTATTTCCAAAAATTTGATGCCTACAAATAGAGGGGAATGTGGAGACCGAAATAACAAACGAAAACACACATAGCATAATTTAAAACATAAAGTGATGGCTGCCAAAGCTATAGCTTTTCTTGCGCTTCTCATGGCCGCGTTCCTTTTGATAGCCTCACAATTGGCAGCTAGGGATTTGGCTGAAAATACTGATGCCACCAAACCAAGTGAGTATATATAATTTATAACAAATTAATAATTAAACATATAATATGTTTCATTTATTATTATTATTATTATTATTATTCCATAGTGATGATTAGCTAAACAGGATTTGTGTTGAAACTCAGCATACGAGAATGATGCGGCCGGAGGCTTCCAAAGATACCCATTTGGAGGCGGAGGATATGGATACCCATTTGGAGGCGGAGGATATGGATACCCATATGGAGGCGGAGGAGGCTACGGTGGACGCTGTCCCAATGGTTTATGCGGCTACTACTGTTGCTAATTTGCTGGCGAAAACACAGATGCCAATGAACATGCCGAGCCCCAAAACTAAGGAAATTGTAGTGAAATAGAGACTTGTAACTATAAGTAGCTATAAGTTGTTAGTGTGTGTGTGCGAGAGAGAGAGAGAGAGAGAGAGAGAGAGAGAGAGAGAGAGAGAGAGAGAGAGAGAGAGAGAGAGAGAGAGAGAGAGAGAGAGAGAGAGAGAGAGAGAGAGAGAGACAGAGAGAGAGAGAGAGAGAGAGAGAGAGAGAGAGAGAGAGAGAGAGATGATCCACATCAGTCATTCATCTATGCATGGAGTGGAATCAATTGGCATGGAACTGTTAGTAATTTAATCAGTTTTCTAGGTTCAAGTTCTCAGCATAAACATATATATAACCGTCATCTTAAATGGTAAACTCAGGAATGACTATATATCCAAAAAGTCATGTATATATATATCGTTAATGATCAATTTAGTTCTTTAAGTTTGCAAAAGAAACATCCTTCAGGTATATATATATTAATTCAACCGATTTAGTTCTTTAGTCTTTTAATTAGAGTAACGGGATGAGGTGGTAGGCTGATTAAAGAGCCTAATTAGATGTTGAATGGGCCAAAGGACCCAATTGGTTAGAGTAGTTTAGACTAGCAATAACCATGACCACCCCAACCACCCAACCATCCAACCATCTCATTATTTAATTAATATCTCTTTCCTCCAACTCATCAATATCCATCACAACCAAACCATCCCAATTTTACATCCTCTATCAATAACCACCCAACCATCCAACCACAATATTATATATAATTATTTTAATTTATAAAATTTTAAATTGTGTTGAAATAAAAAAAAATAATGTATCAAAAATATAAAACATTTTTATCTTACTTATAAAGAATAAAAAAATCTAAAGTTTTAATATATTTTTTATTTATTTTTATTTTATATAAATTTTTAAATGGGTTATATATATTAAAATTAATATATTATGTACTTAACAAAAATATAGCAAGAGTGGTCTCTATTTGTAGAGAATGAAAAATTATAAAATTTGGTATATTTTTTTATTTATTTTTATTTTAAAATATAAAAGATATAATAATTTTCATTTTTATTGTTCAAAATTTTAGTTGACCAATAGGAATGAGACAAATGTCTGAATACTATTGGCCAAAAAGAGGGAGACCATGGGGTTGCTTTTTTTATATGGTCGAACTTGGTTGGTCTCCCTATCAAATTTTTTTTTTTTTTTTTTAAATGAGTTAATGATGTGGAGGTTGATCCCATGGAGACCAAGCTCATGGATGGAGGTGGTCTTACTTGTACGAACTATTTGGATTGTTATTTTCGGGTAAACTCACCAGCAAGAGTGCAATTTTAAGGGCTGTTTCAAGAAGAGCTGGGGTCCATATCATTGTCTAAAATGAACATCACTTATTTTAATACAACAAAATTTAAACAATATTTTTTTGTCGGATAATGACAAAATACATCCTTTAACTTTATCCTTAATTCATACTATTTCATTTTGAATTATCGAAATGGTTATGTGTTAATATCAAAATTCTAAGCCCAATGAGTTAATTTATTTGGCCCAACAAAATACAGCCCAATTCATCTCTCCCGGCCCAATCCAAGATTTATCGAGATGATACCTAGTGGTGAGAAGATGGCGGCTCATGCCAACTGATATGGAAGGATCCGTCATCAAGGCATGAGAAATTGAGAGTATTCACGACAGGCAGAGAGGATCACGGCTACACTTTGAAGATCGAGGCATCATCTACGGAGGAAAGATTGAGCGCCACAACTCCACTCTTAAACCGATAAACATAATGCGCCTCCTTATAAATACTAGGAGAAGGCATCATCAAAAGGCATCTCAACTCTACACCAGAAGTCTGCAGTTTTATTTTCTTTAAGTTTTCTGCACTTTACAGTATTTTCTTTCATTCCCAGTTGTTATTTTTCCAGTGTAATTCCTTTCTGCAAAATCCTTTCCTCAATCCTTGTAATCGTCTGCCACATTATCAATCAATAAAAATTCTTGGTTAACAAATTGGCACGCCCAGTGGGACTCGAGTGGAAACCATATCCGCTTAGAGTGTATGCTACTTAGATCTGGACGAGTAGTAAGAGACTTAACGCAAAAATTTGAAGAAATGTCGCTCCAGGAAGAAACTCCAGTAAGAACACCCTCTGAGAACGCCGATAATGCGGCGACCACCTCTCAACCACCACAAGGGATAATGCAAGTCCCATCCCTTTCGGAACAGATGCGGCTATCGATGACTGAGTCGATGGCCGAATTCATGCCTTTGTTAACAAGGCACCTTATGGATGTGTTGCGGCCTGCTATGGCCGATCAAACTGACAAGATTTGTGGATCCCTGCGTACTTCGCAAGAGGGCTCCATCTCAATGAATGGCACGAATGTGCCACCAAACATCTCAGGGCCGTATGGCGGCCCACAGAGGACTTGGGGGATAACCTTTGGCCAGCAACCACTCTCTGAGTTCGGAGGTATGGCTAGTCTGCCTCCATTTCCTTCTTCTCATACTTTCGTTCCTGCGGCATCTAATATGCCGAATGGTTGTTATACAACGCCCATAACGTATGCTTCATCAGGATATTTGATGCCGTCTAGTGCGGTACCAACCATTCCTGGCATGATACCACGCCAGGCGACGGCACAGCCATTTGGAGTGGCGGCGCCTATGCCACCGGCCGCCATCCCTACTTTAGGCACTGGAGGAGGATACATGCCCACCAACATACTTCCGGCTGCCAACCCATACCCGGCCGCCAACATGGGTCACCCGGCCGCCAACAGTCATCCGGCCGCCAACATGGGTCACCCGGCCGCCAACAGTCATCCGGCCGCCAACATGAGCCATCCGGCCGCCAACAGTCACCCGGCCGCCAACATGAGTCATCCGGCCGCCAGCTTGGCTCCGGCAGCCAACACGGCCGCCAACGTACTTCATCCGGCCGCCAGCATGACTCCGGCCGCCAACATGGTCCAGGCCGCCATGCCCATGTATCAACAAGCTGCCATGCCTCCTACACAGGCACCTGTAGTGTCACCCGAGTTGTTGGCAGATATGATGCAACAACATTTCGGCATTCAATTAAGGCCGATGGAACGGCCCACCTATAGGAAACCATACCCGGATTGGGTAGACGCTATGCAGCCTTATCCTAGAGGTTTCAAAATGCCCGAGTTCACAACGTTCTCGGGGGACGACGGCAAATCAACTGTAGAACACGTGGGAAGGTTTACTGCCCAATGTGGCGAAGCAGGTGCCAACGATTGGCTGAGACTAAGGTTGTTCAGCTCCTCACTGACTGGACCTGCCTTTGCTTGGTTTGCGTCATTGCGGCCTAATTCCATTCAAAACTGGGCTGATCTCGAGCGGGCGTTTCATGACAGATTCTACACTCCTCTGTCACAGGTTAGTCTTGCAGACCTCACCAACGCCAAACAATTTGCCGATGAGACGGCAAGTTCTTTTATTAATAGATTGCAGCGCCTTAAAGGCCGATGTACTATAGCAATACCTGATAAAGAAATAGCCAATATAGCAGTGGCTAACATGTTACCGAGATTAAAAGAACATTTAATTGTACAGGATGCAACTGACCTTGCCCAGCTGGCCGAGAGAGCGGCCCGCGTGGAAAAATTCCTGGGAGAGCAGGAAGAGAGGCGTCCTAAGCGTCGAGTCCACTTCGAGGAGGTGAGACTCAGTGATGAAGAGGACGATGCTGTAGAAGTGGCTGTTGCAGAGCTAGTGCACACAGCCAAACCGCATACATGTGCGGCTCTCAAGCCGCCAAAACAAAGAGAGGCTAAGTATAAGCCTGAAGAAGACCTATTTGACATGAGCAAGGCGGACCAAGTGTTCGATGCTCTACTCAAAGACGGTGTGATCAAGTTGCCTGAAGGGCAAAAATTACCAGCGGCCGAGGAAATTCGGGGCCGAGCATTTTGTAAGTGGCATAATTCATTTACTCACAGCATTACTAAATGCAGGAGTTTTAGAACTGCCATTCAGAACAAAATAAAAGAGGGTCGTTTGAAAATTGCAGGTATGAAAGTTGATTTAGACCCATTCCCTCAGCTTCCCATTGGTGCTTCTGGACTCATCCCAAATCCAGAAGATGGCGGCTCCAACAGCCGGACTGATAAAGGGAAGGAACACGTTGAGATTGATGAGGAGGATGTAGACTTGTTGTCTGATGAGTCCGACCATGAAAAAAGAAAAGAGTTGTATAAAAAGCAACCAAGATTCAAAAACATGTCGAAGGAGGACTTCAAGAAAGTCCTGGAAGCGGAGGAGCGAGAACACCAGAAGAAGCAAAATCCTCCTTTAAGGGTTGAGATTCCTAAGCACGCTGTAGAGATTCATGAAAACGGGAGACACCAGTCTGTCACTCGAGATTATAGGCATGGTGTGCAGGTGGTTCCAACCTTGATGAGGCGACCTGAGCATCCAGTTGAGACTGACAGGTGGATGAGGAACCGGGCGCCTAGTAAAGCTGCTCAAAGGGAGCCGCCACCCATGACTAGAAGTCAATTTAGGCGGGCTCAGAGACGATATGCCGAGGAAATGCGGCAATGGGAAGCTCAGATTCACAAGTTGGAGTCTTCCAGGCCTCGGAAGCCCATACAACCCACTTACTTCAGAGGTGAAACCTCCAAACAGAGGAGATATAACTCGTCCATAACACCCCACCAAAGAAAGTTACATGAGGCTCCAAGAAGGTCACCACAACCTTCATCACCCAGAAGGCCAGTCCGGGAGAGGCTGCAACCTTCATCACCCAGGAGGCCAGCCCGGGAGAGGCAGCAGCCGCCGTCACCCAGGAGGCCAGCCCGGGAGAGGCTGCAGCCGCCATCACCCTCCACCAGGAGGCCGATGAAGGAGAGATTAGAAGCGCCATCATCTTCTACTGCCAGGAGACCAGTGAGAGAGAGACTGCAATGGACGGAAAGAAGACCTCAGCCGCCATCACCTCAACCTAGGGCAAGACAAATGGAGCCTCCTCAAGATAACGTTCAACCCTCGGTGTCTAGAGACAAAGGTAAAGCTGTTGTTACCGAGTCTGATGATAAAGGAAGTAAGGTTAAATCTGCAGGACAGAAGTTCATCGAGAGGCTAGACAAAATGGACATGACTCCTTCAAACATGGCTATGGCTAGTGTGCTCATGAAATACATGGCATATTTGGCAGCCCATGAAGCTGGTGAACTTGGAAGTGAGCCACATAGTTTTGAAGGATTTACGGCTTACTGCAAGGCTGTGGAAACCCAGAAGAAATCACAAACACAAGTTGAAACAAAATCAACTAGTGAAGCACTTCAGGCGACCAATGAGGCACCACATGTGAATTTTGGTGCTATTACACCTACAGAAGTAGAGGCTGCTGTGGAGGCCAATCTCGACAAGCCTAAAGTTGGGATTGGCGCCCTAGGCATCATGACTGATGAATGTGGCACCACGGAGGATATGAATATTGATGAAGAATATGGAGATAGATATGGCGATATAAACCTCACTATGGACGAAGGGTATGAAGACGATGTGTGGGGTAATGTGAACCTCAATATTGATGAGGAGTACCATGTTGAATTAGACGGCATGAATCTTGAAGATGAGGCTTTCTGGAAAAAATTGGACAAAGAGCTGATGATAGGAAAGAAAAAGGGCCGAATGACCCATCCGTGCCTATGCGGGTCATTGGATTGGCGGCTGAGGAAGAGAGAAGTGATACCGAATCTGAGATATGGGATGAGGAAGAGCCATCGTTCGCGAGGCTTATTGAAGAAATGGATGAAATGATAGCGGAATTATCCCATCCAACCAGGGATGCACCTCCCACGCCAGAACTTGGCGGCCAAAGTGATGTTTCAGATTTGGCTATGGCACAGTTTGCCAAACCTGAGGTTGCCCAGACGAGGCAACTGAAGCCCTTGTACGTCAAGGCTCACATTGATGGGCGTCCTGTGAACAGGGTATTTGTTGATAATGGGGCGGCAGCCAATGTGATGCCGATGTCAACTCTAAGGAAGATTGGGAAGAGTGAAAAAGACCTGATCCCCACGAGGGTTAGAATGTGCAGCTTCGTAGGGGAAGCAACCCAACCTGCCGGATTCATAACGGCGGACGTCACTATTGGGTCCAAGACCATCAAGGTCGCCTTCTTTGTGGTGAAATCTAAGACGTGTTACTCGGCATTGCTTGGGCGCGACTGGATTCACATGGCGCAGTGTGTGCCATCCACCCTCCACCAGCAGTTGTTAATTTGGGATGGTGACCAAGTAGAATTGGTAGAGGCGGATCCTCAACCCTTTGCAGGACCGGATGCCAACAATGACGAGGCGATCTTCTACCTTGAAGACATCCAACCTGCATCAGCTTTAATTGGTATGGACATGGATCTGGAATCCATTGACTTCACAACAAGCGGCTTCAAGTTACATCCTCCTGCAGATAGCCAACATGAAGCATCAAGCTCTTCATGATGAGCAGCTATGATATTTATAAGGACTTGTTGCAGCGGCTCGCCAACACTGAACTAATGATGGGTGCCGAAATCAAGTCCAAAAACCCAACTGACATTCGGCCATCTGAATGGCCATCTCCTGTGAAGCGGACGTTGCCTAGTCCGGAAGCCAAGGAACCGCTTGTGGACATCAACCTCGGGACAGATGTGGAGCCAAAGCTGACCATGATAAGCGCATCATTGCCTAAGGAGGAGCGGCACCAGCTAGTGGAGCTGATTCATAAATATAAGGATTGCTTTGCATGGCAGTACACAGACATGCCAGGATTATCAAGGGAGCTAGTGGAACACAAGTTACCAACTCATCCAGAGTTCAGACCTCATAAGCAGCCGCCAAGACGGTTCGATCCAGACACCATCCCGAAAATAAAGGCCGAGATTGAGAAGCTTCTTAAAGCAGGTTACATTAGAACTTGTCGTTATGTAGAATGGCTTGCAAACATTGTACCTGTTGTAAAGAAGAATGGTCAATTGAGAGTCTGTATAGACTTTAGGAACTTAAACTTGGCGACGCCCAAGGATGAGTATGTAATGCCTATGGCCGATATGCTTGTTGATGCGGCCGCCGGCCACAAGTTTTTATCTTTAATGGATGGTTATTCTGGATACAACCAAATCTTCATTTCTGAAAATGATGTACATAAAACGGCTTTTCGTTGCCCAGGGCCGGTCGGCATTTTTGAATGGGTAGTCATGCCCTTTGGATTGAAAAATGCTGGGGCAACATACCAAAGGGCCATGAACATGATTTTTCATGATTTAATCGGTCATACACTTGAAGTGTACATTGATGACATAGTTGTAAAATCATGTGAATTTGGCCAACACCTGACTCACCTCGAAGATGCCTTCATCCGAATGAGGCAGCATGGATTGAAAATTAATCCAGCTAAGTGTGCCTTTGGAGTGGCGGCAGGAAACTTCTTAGGTTTCCTGGTACATGAGAGGGGCATTGAGGTAGATCAAAATAAGGCTAAAGCCATCTTGGAGGCTCGTGCACCAACCAATCTCAAAGAACTGCAATCATTGATGGGTAAAATCAATTTCTTAAGGAGATTCATTGCCAATGCTGCAGGCAAGATGAAAGCGTTCACTACCTTACTTAAAGGAAGAAAGAACGAGAGGTTTGTATGGACGACTGAGCATCAAGCAGCATTTGAAGAAATTAAAAGAGCGTTGGTGAATCCTCCAGTATTAGTGCCGCCAAGACTTGGAGTACCTCTGAAACTGTATGTATCGGCCGCCGAGGAGTCTATCGGGTGCTTGCTTGCACAGGATGATGAAGGAGGCAAGGAGAGGGCTATCTATTACCTTAGCAAGACTTTGCAAGGGCCAGAAATAAGATACACCGCATTAGAAAAGTTGTGCTACGCCCTAGTATACTCCTGCAGCAAGTTGGAACACTACATGCTGCCAAGAACAGTCCATGTAGTAGCTCCCTTTGACTTGGTAAAGACACTTTTGCACAAGCCAGCATTGAAAGGAAGACAAGCTAAGTGGGCTATGAAGATCAGTCCATTTACCCTTGTACACGTTCCCCAAAAGGCAGTCAAGGGACAAGCTTTAGCGGACTTCTTAGCTCAACACCCTTCGTTGGTTTTGCCAAAGGATCCCAAAGAAGCGTCCTTTTTGGGTTTCGAACCTTGGGAACTAAACTTTGATGGATCTTGCGCAAGCAGCGGCTCGGGGGCCGGCATTACAATCACTAGTCCTCTTGGGGAACATTGGAAGCTTGCTCGGGAATTGGAACCTGGCACCACCAACAATCAAGCGGAATACGAAGCTTTGATATTTGGCCTCGAAACTGCATTGCTGAAGGGTGCAAAATCCATTACAATCTTTGAAGACTCCCAAGTCATCCTGAAGCAGTTAACAGGAGAGTACGAATGCAAGAGTCCCAGATTGATTAGGTGCTATGAGACAGCACTAGAGCTATTGGGCAAATTTTCGGACGTTACCATCACACATGTGCCTAGAAGCCGAAATCAAGAGGCCAACGAGGCTGCTCAACTTGCTTCAGGCTGGCAGTCTTGTCGCCCTAGGGGGGCACCACACATTGCAGCCATCACAAGTGATGAGGACCAACAAGAGAGTGGTGATTGGAGGACTGAGATCATACAGTACCTCGAGAACCCGTCATCTGGAGGAGATAACTCGCTTAAGGTAAGAGCTTTGCGATACGTGCTGATCAATGGTGAACTATTCCGAAGGGCGGTAGATGGACTGTTGCTCAAGTGTATAGGCCCCGATGACGCTAAGTTGGTAATGGGAGAAGTCCATGAGGGGATATGCGGCTCTCATCGGGCAGGGCCGAGCATGAGGTGGAGCATCCACCGTTATGGGTACTTCTGGCCAACCATCATGGAGGACTGTATCACGTATGCTCGCGGGTGTGAGGCTTGCCAGAAGCACGGCCCAATTCAAAGGGTACCGGCGGAAGAATTACACACAGTCATTAAGCCTTGGCCATTCCGTGGCTGGGGAATGGACATTATTGGGAAGATTCATCCGCCATCATCTAAGAATCATTCATTTATACTTGTGGCCACTGATTACTTTACTAAATGGGTGGAAGCATGGCCGATGAAGAAAATCGATCAGGGCGATGTAATTAGATTTGTGACTGAGTTGATACATCGGTTTGGAATCCCTCAAACAATTACTGCCGATCAAGGTACGGTGTTCACTGGTGAAAAGTTTATAGCTTTCGCCAAACAGTTTGGTATCCGCATCTATCACTCTACTCCATACTATCCTCAAGCAAACGGTCAGGCTGAAGCCACCAACAAGATCCTAATAAGTATGATAAAGGCGGTAGGCGAAAAACCTAGAAAATGGCATGAGACCTTATCAGAGGTCCTATGGGCTTATAGAAACTCTAAGTCCACAGCTACAGGGTTCACGCCGTACTACTTGACATATGGTCATGACGCTGTTTTACCATTGGAAATAACAGTTCCTTCTCTAAGGGTGGCTCAGCAGCATCACTTAGACTTATCTAAGTATGAAGAAGCCATGTTGCAGGAGTTAGAGACAGCTGATGGTGACAAGCTCATGGCCTTAGAAAACATCCGTCGTCAAAAAACTAAAATGGCAAAGCACTATGATAAGAAAGTTCGAAACAAGACCTTCAGCGAAGGGGATTTAGTGTGGAAAGTGATCCTACCGTTAGGTGTGCATGCTAATGAAACGGGGAAGTGGTCCCCAAATTGGGAAGGACCATTCATTGTAACTCAAAGACTACTCAATGGTGCATACAAGTTGATGGACATCGATGGTCAAGAACACAAACAGAATATAAATGCAAAATATCTCAAAATGTTCTATCCATCAGTCTGGGAGTCAGAATAAGCAGCATAAGTGCATCATGAGTGGCCAGTCACATAGTTGGCCAGAGAAGTAGCAAAAACAGCAAACATGAGTAATGAAGTGCTCATCACAAGGTCGATGAGCTGACACTAAATAGAGTACTGAATAAAAATCACAAAAGCAAAAGCAGTGCTAACTACTCGGGGAAGGAGGCGTCTCATCACCTAGTAGGCGACGACGCATGACGGCCCACTGATCACGGGCACGCCCAAAGGTATCTGTAAGGCGACGAAGTGCTGCAGCAGAAGCTCGGGCACGAGCTGATAGAAGAGGTCGACGGACTCTCGATAACTCAACTGATAAGTCACGATCATCTGCAGCTAAGCGATCACGATCAGCGCGCAAAGCGGTAACTCGATCAGACAACTTGAGCAGCTCAGCCTCAAGTATAACAAGCTCAACGGTAGCTCCATCTGCGATGCAGCTCTGCTCTCTGATAATACGCTCCGCCTCCGCAATAACTTCTCTCTGTTTCTCTATCTCGCGCTTGGCCTGGGCAACAATACTCTCTAACTGTGACTGTCTACTCTCCTCACTCCTAAGGACCATAGAAGCCTGATCGTGCTGGGGAAGTACAACCTCTAGCTGGGAACGAATCTCGCGGTGCCGCGCCTCGAGATCATCAATAAATGTCAAGTCCTGAGCAGACTGATCTGCTGTACTGCTATAGAGAGGATAAGCGAGGGACAAATCAGAAATGAGCTCCGAAAAATCCAAAAAGCCGGCGTCCTCAATGAAGGCAGGGACTGAGCTAACATCACCAAGGATGTCATAGAGTCCTGAGACCACCTCGGCTGATAGTGGACCGGTCTGGGTGGAAAAGAGACGGTCAAACGCCTCACATGATGGGGCTATGGCAGCACGAGTGCCCGAGTCTGGAAGAGAGGCCACAAGGCCTGGAGGAGGGTCCTTAGGTACCTGGAGGCAAACTATGTTAGAATACTACCAAAGTTTTATTATGACAGGAGATGAAAAGAAGTATACCTGAGGAGGTGGTGCAGTCAAATCAGCTGAGAGAGCTGAAATGTCAGTCACAGAGTGGTCTGTCTGAGTAGGCGGTGTAGTCAAGTCGACTGAAGCATCAGCACCCGCCTGATCCATAGGAGTCTAGAGGAAATCAACGCTTAGAACGTATCCTGAGGGATAAGAACAAGAGAAAACAACTAAAGGGGTACCTGAGATGTCGCCAAAGGATCAGCAGTGCTAATCATGGAGGCGCAATCTGCCGCCTGAGTGGTGAGAGAAGAGCCTATCCGGTCTCCAGGGGACTAGAGGGTAGATGTCCTCAGAATCATTTTGCATAATAGTAAGAGGCAAAAGAAAATGAGGACGTAATTAAAAGTGTACCTGGGAAGTCAACTCGGGAGTAACGGAGCCAACCGTAGAGACATGGTCACCAGCATGAGAAGAGGATGGATCCTAAGCAGGAAGGAAAGATGTTGAGGCTTAGCTAAAACAAGAATTGAACAAAGAGTCCAAAGTGGCGAAAGGTACCTGATCAATGGAAGCATGGTGAGTAGCATCCGTCACTATGGCCTTGGTCTCGTACTTGGGATCATCCCCGTGGAGGATGATATAGTCAGCGCGAGCCAACATATCATCATATGACTCACTCCTAGCAATGACACTGCTCATATGCTGATCAATGATAGTCGTCGCCTCGTGAAGGTCCGCCATATAGCTGTCATCCCCGGCGACACTATCCTCAGCGTGATCCGCCACCATAGGATCACCATCATCATCTACAGGATCCTCATCGTCATCACCTGAACTCGACTCCTCCTCACTAGAACCGGAAGTCTCATCCTTATCAGAATGAGCAGTGTAATCCTCATCAGTAGACTCCCCAGAGCTCGCAAGCTCCTCCTCAGGCTGGTCATCTGAGGCATCGCCCTCATCATCCTCACTGTCATGGTCAGCAGCTGAAGAAAAGAAAAAATATTAAAAGACCAAAAGATAGTGTATGAGAGACATGTTAACAAATGAGACATACCTCTTCGGCGTTTGCGAGATGAGGAAGCCGCAACAGCTTTTGACTTCGGGGTGCGACTAGAAACAAGAGTAGCTGCCGACTGAACAGCGGCACTATGAACGCTAGGCTGCTTAACTCGCCGCACGTCCCCAAAACGAGCTGTAATCTGCGCATAGGATGGCAAGATGGAGGTGATGTAGGGCGTCCACCATGCCATAAAGCCAGCAGCAAGCGTCCCCGTCGGAGTGAATGGAAGATAGCTAGATAACGTCAGACGGGACGAGAAATCAACTACTGCCCGGATGTCAGCGACCGTCATCCTCTTACTCCTAAAAGATACCGGCCACTTCACACTGCGAGGAAGTCCGAGGTGGCAACCGAACTGACGAGCGAGCAAATGAGGGCAGTACGGCTCAGCCACGATCGGATTATACTGATCCTTCCTCTTTAGCCCACCCAGAAGCATATGAGGCTTCATACTCACATTCCAGGTGGACTCTCCATGTAGACCTCGAGGCTGATCAGGCTTGCACACAAGCTGGGACAGCAACCATCCTATAGAGGCATACACGTATAAGTCCTGATAAGAGGGCCTGTAAATCGAATAATATCCAGACTGTCCCGCTGCAAGAGACCATCCCTGCCAATCTTCACCGAAGCAGCAGCTAGTATCAAGCCTAACGGGTCACCATCAGCAACATCCTGCGGACCAGGACGAGGCACGCCAGTAAAAAGCCGAGGAAAGTACAGCTGGATCCAGAGCTGCAGAAACCATAACGGCCCACATGCCGAATTAGTGGGATCTCGCCCACTAGCCAGCATACCAGAGATCTTGGCCATACCACTGAATAGGGTGCCAAGAAAATAAGAACCAGTGGCCGGAGAAGGATCACTCATAATAGCCCGTACCAGAGGAAGAGCGGAACGCAAGACGGTCCGAGCCCTCGAACAGATAATAAACCGGCTAAACCACAGCAACAGAAAGGCCACATGCTCATCCAAGGTGCAAGGAGAACTCTCGGACGTCATATTATTATCAATGAATGCCGCGTACTGCTTAGTCTCTTTGCCCGAAGGACAAATAGAGTCACCAAGAGCTCGATCATCAGAAGCCGACTGTGTCAACTCTGAACCATCCACTCGGAGTCTGGTGATCATGATCACATCAAGAAGCGTGGGACCCACGAAACCACAAGGAAACTGAAAGGCGTTAACACTGGAGTTCCAGAAGCCCAAGATATAATAGATGAGACGGTGATCTATCACTACTGGCCTAGTAGAAAGAATAATGGCATCCTCAATACCCCAGTTACGCCAATCAGCTGTGCGTCCTCCCCTCTGCATCCGGCGAACCCATGAAACATACTTTTCCAAAATACTCTGATCCTCATTCTCTTCGATTCGGGAAGCCTTAGCCTTCTTAGATCTAGGAGCAGTGGTACCAGACTGATGAGACCGGATAGACCTCGTCTGCGAAACAAAGGCTCCAGTAAATGCAGCCTGAGTGATCGGACATATACAAGATAGAAACTCCCGGGTCTCATCTCCATCTGCATGGGCAGTCGTGCGATGAAATGGACGTAAAAAAGGCTCGGACTCCCGGCGGTCAAAATCATAAGCCTCATCATCAGACTCCGGAATGAGTAGTCCCTCAGCAATCTGCATTATTATGATACACATATCAAGCAAATTCGAGGAAGGACGAATTAACATATCACCGAGAAAGTTGAGCAAACCTGAGTAGAAGACCCGGCAGCCCGAGCTGATGAGGATGGCGGCTGAGACACGGCATGAGTGGCGGCCTGCATAGGAGTGGCGGCCTGGGTACCCAGAATGGTGGCCTGAGGAGTCCTCGCCACAATGTCCTATTACAAATTTGAACAAATCGAGTGAACACACAAGCAGGCAAAGAGATGGACATACAAGCAGGCATAGAGATTAGAACAAACCTGAAAGGCCATAGCACCAGACGACAAGGCAGCAAAGCCTGGCAAGGGGATGGCAGCCTGTTCCTGTGAAGGTGGTGGCTGGCGGCCAGCAGCCCCAGCAGAAGAGGCTGGCGGCCCAGCGCTGGCGGCCGGAGTGGGGCTGGCGGCCGGAGAGAACTTGGACCTGGCGGCCCGAGCTCGTGTTGGCGGCCCGGAGCTCAAGTTGGCGGCCGGAGCTGGCGGCCCGGAGCTCAAGCTGGCGGCCGGAGCAGCTGGCGGCCCGGAGCTCAAGCTGGCGGCCGGAGCAGCTGGCGGCGGCCTAGAGCTGGCGACTGGCGTCTCGTCGGCTAAATTCTATGTTAAAATGCAATGTATTTGAGAGATAATCAATCGATCAATCATCTAGTAAAAGACAAGGAGCTAGCATGGCATGATGTTTTAAAATCCTATGTAAAGGGATTGAAGCATGCTCATCAAGAATCAAGCTTGGGATGAATTAGCTCCTATGTGGCATCAAACAGACATGGATACAATTCATGACCATTCATGAGAGTTGGGTGCAATTCAAGCAATCCTAACATGAATCCAAGATTCAGTCAACATCTACAGTGAATAATCATACGGCTAAGGATGGAAAACAAGTTGCCTAAGCAAGCATACAATTTGAGGTTCAAGATGCAATTCGAAGTATCAAGAGATGCCAACAACCCGAGCATGCAAATTCAACTAACATCTAATGCTAGATGCCAAAGCAATTCCAAGTGCCAAGGATCACAGACCGAACATGTAATTCAATGAGGCATAGACATACACTTCGAATTCACTCAATAAGAACAAACAAACGAGGCGCTAACCTGATCCATCGAATGAAGCAAGATGGCGGCCCGATGGGTGGCGACTGGCGGCCGGTTGGCGACTGGCTGGCGGCCTGATGGCAGGAGCTGGCGGCCCGATGGCAGGGAGCTGGCGGCAACAGGCAGCTGGCGGCCGGAGCGGATAGGGCTGGCGGCCGGAACGGAAAGGAGCTGGCGGCTGGATGAGCCTAGGCTGGCGGCCGGGCGAGTGGTTGGCGGCGCACGAAAGTGTTGGCGGCTACCAGGAAGGTGGCGGCTGGGCGAGCTGGCGGCCGGAGCGAGAGAGCTGGCGGCCGGGCGTGGTTGGCTGGCGGCCCGTGAAGGAGTTGGCAGAGGTGTTGGCGGCGCTTGACGAGGGTGGCGGCGCAAGATGCCTGGCTGGCGGAGGGTGTCGAACGCTGGAGGCTGGCGGCTGCCTGAAAGCGCTGGCGACGGGATGCGACGGCTGGCGACGGAGGCCCCTTTCCTTTGGCGATGCTGGCGGCAAGAAGGCTCGAGGCTGGCGGCGCGTGTGGGAGGCGACGGCGGCGGTCCTCTTGGCACGCGGCCTTCGCGATCGTCGGCCCTCCTCGAAGACGCGGTGGGGTGGTCTCCAAGAAACTCCGGCGTTGATTGACGACGAGGATGAAGAACAAGAAGAAGAAAGAGAACAGACGGCGGTTTTGAGAGAGGAGAAAGAGGGTAAAATTCAAAAAATGGGCAAAAGTTTTAACCTAATGAGGAGTGGTGGCTTTTTATAGAAGCCAATGTTAGGGTTTTGGAATGGGCCTAATGGGCCAGGCTAATGATCAAACGCGCAAATCTGTCTTAAAATGCTAATCAGACAAATTGCGCGAGGGGGGCATCTGTTAATATCAAAATTCTAAGCCCAATGAGTTAATTTATTTGGCCCAACAAAATACAGCCCAATTCATCTCTCCCGGCCCAATCCAAGATTTATCGAGATGATACCTAGTGGTGAGAAGATGGCGGCTCATGCCAACTGATATGGAAGGATCCGTCATCAAGGCATGAGAAATTGAGAGTATTCACGACAGGCAGAGAGGATCACGGCTACACTTTGAAGATCGAGGCGTCATCTACGGAGGAAAGATTGAGCGCCACAACTCCACTCTTAAACCGATAAACATAATGCGCCTCCTTATAAATACTAGGAGAAGGCATCATAAAAAGGCATCTCAACTCTACACCAGAAGTCTGCAGTTTTATTTTCTTTAAGTTTTCTGCACTTTACAGTATTTTCTTTCATTCCCAGTTGTTATTTTTCCAGTGTAATTCCTTTCTGCAAAATCCTTTCCTCAATCCTTGTAATCGTCTGCCACATTATCAATCAATAAAAATTCTTGGTTAACATTATGTAAATTCATTGTTCATAACCAAAATGGTTACGTAAGTCTTTGAATTACGAGATCCTTCTGTAAATTCATTTTTCTGAAAAATTGAGTCCTTAGGGCATTCCTGCAAACTATTTTTGGCTCCCTAAACTTTTAAAATTACTAACCTTACCTAGAAAAGTTTTAATTTGTGCAGTTTAGTCCTGATTACATATTTTTATATTTATAACATAGATTTTCTTTAAAATTGATATCAGAGCCTAAGTTTTATTAAGGATATACTCCCTCCATTTCTTAAAAATTGCAACATTATTATATTTCACGTTATTCAATGCATATATTTAATGCTTCATATTTCAAATTGTATAAAATTAAAAATTAGAAAAATTTGATAGTCTAAAACTACGCTATTAGACGAATCCAAAAAGATCTCATTTGACTATGTTTTATCATATATATATATCTGTGTTAAATACTTAAATCAAAGTTACTCAATAAATAGTAACAATTATGCAAATATTTTATTTTTTAAGAAACGGAGGGAGTATTAATTAATTATTAAATATATTACTAAAGTATTATATTTCTACTAAGATTCAAAATATTTTATGGAATCAAACACTGGTTTGAGACCTAATAAAAATTTTAAGTTCCCTAAACTTGTCCATACAACAAAATATTATTAAAAGAAAGGTATGGCTTGGGTGCAGCCAATCGCACCTGTGGTGATGGTAGAGGCCCCAAAAATGATGTGTGAAGATAATAAATGATGAGCGTGCAAGAAAAAATAATGGATAGTATCACATCACAAACGCTCTCGTGAACATCACTTCGAGCACATAGATATCACCTTTTAACGCTCAGACATCACTCCAAACAACATGTAACGCCCCGAAAATTCAAACCTGATTTTCGCAATCATTACCGTCGTACTAACTATCCTAGTGGTCGGCTAATTTAAAACAACTAGTACAAGGCTGAGTAAAATACTAAAGTGATTATCTGAATTAAATGCGGAAGCTAAAACAACTAATAGCACATAAACATAACAAGTGTCAACCATATCTGAATAAAGATGCCAACATGCTATCCAGGCTGCCAACCACCTCAACAAGTAGTTCATCAGGGTCAACTGCATCCGGACAAGCAGTCTGTGTAAGCCCTTGGATGGCTAGCCGAAACTCCTCCTATATTTCATACTCCCTCCGTTTCTTTAAAATTGAAACACATGAACAATTTTGACTATTCATCAAGTAATCTTGATTCAATTTTTTAATACGGTTATATAAGATAAAACATAGCCAAATGAGATCTTGTTGGATTCGTCTAATCACATAGTTTTATAATATCAAATTTTTATGATTTTTACTTGTACAAAATTTGAGATATTAAGCGTTAAAAATGTTCATTGGATTGCGTGAAATCAACAAATGTTCTAACTTTTTTAAAACGGAGGAAGTATTAAAAAACATACAATACCAATCTATGATGATAATATGGTAATTGTCAATTCTATATCAAAAATACCTTAAAAACATAACTAAAACAATGAAAATCCTTCAGAAACTTTAAAATCCTTCCTGTATCCGTTGCGATTTTGGGGTGATCCACTTGTCCTTCTCGTGTTTCTTGGTATGGCAATGCTCAAATAGATCACTATAGTAGATTGGTTGGTCACTTTCACTGGACTATGCAATTAAAAATATTTTCACAGCTATAGCAAGAAAATATATTGGTTGGGATATTGATCTTATGGGGGGAACGAAATCAAAGAATATACAGAATTATCGAGACCCTCTATGTATTTCTCTATCTAGGGCGATCGATCTACATCTCCCCATAGCCCTGGGGCTGTGTCTCGATCTCCTATGTGTGAAATGTAAGAGACTAGTTCCTACTCAATTACATCGACCCCTGGTCTAAGAGAATGTACCCTGAAAAAATATATGATAATTCATACCAATTTCAGGTTGTATAACACGGAGCTTATGAAAACCAATAAGACTTTATCTTACTATGCGTCAAAATATTTTGCATTCATAAATTGATCCATAAACAAGTTATTCAATCAATTTAGGGTTCTAGGCAGTATGCAAGTTAGAAGCTTTTAAAACATATGCCTTTCTATATTCATAAACTAAGTTGTTAATTAAATAAATTCAGAAGATCATTCTACCACATTTTGCAACTAAAATGATGTCATTTTCGGTTTAGTATCCATTTTCATTTACTTCATAAAAAAGTTTAAAAACTATAATATATGTTAAGTCATTAGAGTTACAGATGGTGTAAATAAAATTACAAAATCATGGATCAAATCAACCCAAAGATAGACATAGACAGAATCAGAATTCATAGATGACAATTGACAGAATCAATAGCACATACCCATCAATTTGAGACCGTAGAACCAACACTTACAGTAGAAGGGAAAACGATTTTCAAACTCCAATTTCAGCCGTACCTTCGGTGGCTGGAGATGAACTATTGTCTGCCTCAACAGACACCAATGACGCCGTCTACCTCTCCTCTGTTGGCGGCCTCCCCAGCGACAACTTCCTCCGATATTCCTCTGCCGACGGGAATAGATGGGGAAACCACCGGCCACGCCTAATCGATGCCCATCATCGTGGCCAGATACGGTGGGTTTGGGCACGGTGGAAGCCGGAGTTCACTGTAGCAATGGCGCGCGATGGTGGCTCCGTAATGGTTCGAAACTAATGGCTACGAGGTGCAATGGAGATGGGCTCGATGGGAACAGACTCGTGCGAAGGGGTGGTGGTCATGTTTGGCTTCTACCATATTCTTTAAAATACCAATATTTGGAATCTTTAAAATACCAATTTTTAGAGATTTTTTAGGGCATCTCCAATAGCCAACACCAAACTCAAACCCATTTTACAGTAAATGTCACATCAAACAGTAATTCATCTCCAACCATTTACACTAAACTCAAACTTAAAAGAATATTCTCTATATATTCTTTTCCATACAAACTTATTTATCTTTTCAATCATACCCTTCATTTCTTATAAATTATACATTAACCACACATAAATTCAATACAAATTCATCTACGTATTTCAATAATGTTGGAGGATCCGATGTTGATTTAGATGACTATTAACTTAATTTTCCGTTTGCATAATTATTTAGTTGTTTAATATTTTACATTTTTTTAAGTATTTGAGATGTGTTATGTTTAATTATATTTTCATATGCTAATGTAATTTTTTTATTGATTGCTAAGATTGTACCAAAACTTTAAAAATTTAGTTATCTTTATGTTTAAAATTTATTTTATAAAGAAACCTTAAAATTTCTAATCTAATTAAATATAAAATTAATTTAATAAAAAATTATATGAAGTGTAAAATTATCAAGCATAATACAAAATTAGATCAATATTCAACTTGCAACAATTGGAGGGATGAAATTGCAATTAATTTAATTGCAAAAAGTGATATAGGTTTATGAATAGTAAATACTCAAATTTGAGTATTTACTATTCATAAAACTCAAAAAACTTAAAATATGTTTGGTTTTAGGGTATTGTTGGAGAGAAGATGCCACCTCATTTTGGGTTTTAGGGGACCATTGGAGATGGTCTTAGAGATTGAGCACTGTAAGGGCCCCAATCTTAAATTGAGTCGGTTTGATTGGATCTTGGGAATGAATGCAAAATGAGTATTTGTGCGATTAAGTTTGGGTTGCTAAAAATGTCCTCGGTCCAAGTCATTACATTTGTTCAAAAGAGTTTATGGAAAATCATTTATGGCCACATTTTGCAAATCACATATGTTGCTATGCGGATTCTCAAATATGCGGACGTGCGGAGGAGGACGATCACAACCCATTGATGAAATTTAAAATCCAACGGTTTATATTAATTGTAAGGGTAATTTTGTCATTTTGATCATTTTATAATTTTGTAAGGTTGGAAATAATATAGAGGGCCAATTCCTTCCCGTGTCCAAATGTACTGCTATTTCTTTGTTTGGATTTTACATAATTTGATAGGATATTTAGATTCTTTGTATCGAGTAGATGAATTTTCATATAAAGAACGTCCAAATCCGAGTTCAGATGAGAAAGTCAGAGCCAATCGAAGTTGTTGCGTAGGCTTTGTTGTATTGGCTTTATCGCTGAATTCTATAGTCCCCATCGCCGAATTCCATAGGTTCCGTCGCTGAATTCTATAGGCACCGTCTGAATTGTATAAGCACCATCGCTAAAAGTCGCAATGAACTTCAAATGGCTCTAACTTTCTCATACAAACTTGGATTTCGATGTTCTTTATATGAAAATTCATCCACTCAATGCAAGGAGTTTAAATATTTAATTAAATTTCTGAAATTCCTAATATAAAATAGCATATTATCATAACAACGAGTATTAGATATTTTTAAGGCTTCAACGACACGGATAGAACATTTCAGCGACATACCATACGTACCTCAGCGACAAAGACCATACAATTCAGCGACATAGCATATATAATTCAACAAACTAGTCTATGCATTACAGTGACTAATTATATTCATTTCTGTGACATAGTTCTATGTAGTTCCGCGACATCATTATATGAAAATCTTCTTTCTTGTATTTCAAGTTTCTAAAATGTTATAGGATATTTAGATTTCTTGCATCGAGTAGATAGATTTTTATATAAAGAGAGTCTAAATCCGAGTTTATTTGAGAAAATTACAACCATTCGAAGTTTATTGCGTAGCCTTTGTTATTTAAATTATGTCGCTGAATTGTATAGGCCATGTCGCTGAATCCCGTAGAAAAGGTCGCTGAATTGCTTATGCTCCATCGCTAAGACGTAAACTCTCTGTTACAGAAAATCAGAATGAACTTCAAATGGCATTAACTTTCGCAAATGAACTCGAATTTGGACGTTTTTTATATGAAAATCTATCTACTCGATACAACAAATCTAAATATACTATCAGATTTCTAAAATTCAAAAGATACAAATATGGCATTCGAATATGGTATGTAGATTTATTACCCAATTCATCAATATTAGTATTTTTTGACAACTATACCCATAATCAATGATACCCATTGGATAAAATTGAATGGTCATGTTTTATTCTGTGCTGTATTCCAATTACATGGAAGCACCGTAATTGTTCCCTTTGCAAATATTGTAACCAATTTTGATTATATTCTAAATTAGAGTTTTGAGTGATGTGTTTTAAATGGGAATGTTTTTTGTAATGATGTTTGGTATTAGATTTTAAAATTAGAGTTTAGAGGTTGGAGTTTGAAAAGTTAAAGGTTATTAAAAAATAGAGTTTTATAGTTTAGAGTTTAGTTATTAGAAAGAAAAATATTTATTTATTTTTTGGTGAACATGACGCCTAGCGTCGGCAAAGGGGAAAACGAACTTAAAAAAAATACAGAGAAGGGGTTAAAGAGAGAAGGAAACAAAAAGCAAAACTAACAATAATCAAAATCGCAGGAACCAAATCCCCGCCCTGTCTACAGCCAAAGCTGAAGCCGCCTCGTCTGGAGGAAACGCCCACGAAGTAAAGAATTCTTCCATCCCCGCACCAATCTTAGCTAAAGAATCAGCCACCATATTCTCTTCACGCAAAAGGTAAAACCAATGAATCCTCGGAACCTGGGAATTAAGATCAACAATACGGCGGGACAGTGGTTGTAGCCGATGTCCCTCACATGTACCCAGACAAAGAATCCGCAACACTTTCATGGAATCAGAATAACAAATAACGTCCTGATGAGGAAAATTAATAGGGAAAAAAGAAGAAAATATATTGGATGCTAATTCGACTTCTGAGTTAGGAATTCACAAGAAAATGAGAAATCGATTCTCAATCTTGATTCATATAATATTCATAAACAAATTCTCATCTGCCTCAACCCTCTATTACATCAGGTATTTAAAAGGTGGGAGGAGGTGAATGAACTTAATAAATGAAATCAACCTTCAAACTACTTATTTAATGAAAGTTCAAAGTAAATATGACCAGACTTGGAACGTCCACAACTTCCAGAATCCTTTGAGTTAGATGGTCAGCCATATATGGTTGGAAAGGCAATTGAGTTAGATTTCCAATGCTTTAAACGGTGCATGATTCCGAGGTCTGAAGAGAGAGTTATGATGGAAACATATGATAGAAACATTGAAGGGTGGTAGACTGTGGCAGATTCAATTAATCTTCCCTACATCATCCTCTCCGGGTGGGAAAGAACTCGTCTCAGAGTTCAGCTCATTTTCTCCATAGTAAGGTGTCAGATCTCGAATGTTGAAGGTGGAATGAGTATGCAAATGGGCAGGCAACTCGATCTTGTAAGCGTTGTCGTTTATCTTCTTCAACACTTGACAAGGACCAACTTTCTTCTCCTTGAGCTTGTTGTATGCTCCTGCTGGAAATCTTTCCTTCTTCAAATAAACCCACACCAGATCACTTTCCTCAAAAACTTGAGCTCGACGATGGGTATTTGCAGTATCTTTGTAGGATTCGTAACTTTGTACAAGTTTCTTCTTTACTTCCTCCCGAATCCTTTCCATAGTCATAGAAAAATCATCAACCTTCTTGCCAGAACTTGGAACCTCGGCAAGGTCAAGATAATGATTTGGATTCCTCCCATAAACAACTTCAAATGGACTTTTCCCTGTAGAGCGACTTACAGTAGAATTGTAAGCGAATTCAGCCTTTGACAGAACAACATCCCATTGTTTCGGCCTTCTAGAAGCAAGACTTCGTAAAAAATTTCCCAACGTGCGATTGACAACTTCAGTTTGGCCAATAGTTTCCGGGTGATACGCGCTACTATAAAGAAAATTAGTTGCCAACTTCTTCCACAAACTCCTCAAAAAATGACTAATGAATTTAGGGCCCGTTTGGATTGGCTTTTAAAAAAAGCAGAAGCCAAAAGCAGAAGCAGAAGTGAAAGCCAAAAGCAGAAGCAACTAACTTTTGTGTTTGGATGGAATGTTTAAAAAGCAGCTTTTTTTCAATAGTGTGTTTGGATGTATAAAAGTGAAAAGTGCTTTTGAAATGTGTAAATTACCAAAAAGGATATGCTATTTATATATGATAGTATATATTTATAGTGTAATTTAAATAAATTAATAGGGGCATTTATGACTCTGCACACATTACTAGGTGCTTTTGGCTTCTGCTTTTCGGAGAAGCACCACCTGGGCTGCTTCTCCCAGAAGCACTTTTGCAGCTTTTCGAGGTGCTTTTGCTTTTTCTAAAAAGCCAAAACAAACACTCATTTTCCTTCAAAAGTGCTTTTGGCAGAAGCAAAAGCCAAAAGCACTTGGAAAAAAGCCAATCCAAACAGGCTCTTAGTATCGCGATCAGAAATGATACTTTTTGGAACTCCATGATGTTTGACAACTTCTTTGAAGTAAAGCTCGGCAACATAGGAAGCATCCATGGTTTTTTTGCATGGTATGAACTGAGCCATTTTAGAAAATCTGTCAACAACAACATAAATTGAATCAAATCCCCTTTGTGTTCTCGGAAGTCCAACACCAAAATACATGCTAACGGCGTTCCAAGGAGCGTCGGGAATAGGCAGTGGAGTTTATAAGCCGGTATTTTGGCTTTGACCTTTGCAAGTTTGGCAAACACGACACCGCTTCATAAACCTTGCAACATCTCGATAAAGAGTAGGCCAAAAATATTTTTCCTTGATCAACAACAAAGTTTTATCACGCCCAAAATGTCCACCAAGACCACCACCATGCAGCTCTTTGATGAGATATTCCCTAAGAGAACATTTTGGAATACATAAGCTTGTTCTTTTGAAGAGAAACCCATCAAGTAGCTGAAAATCTCCACAACTTCCTTGCTTGCATTTTTTAACAATTCCCATGAAATTAGAATCTTCATCATACAACTCCTTTATGCTATTAAACACTTCAAGTTGAAAACTTACACAGTTTAATAGGTTGATTCTCCTGCTAAGTGCGTCTGCAACTTTGTTAAGTTTCCCACTCTTATGCCTCAACACAAAAGTATATTCTTGTAGGAATGTAACCCAACCAGCATGCCTTCGATTCAAATTTGATTGAGAGTTAATATATTTGAGGGCTTCATGATCAGAGTTAAGGATGAACTTTCTTTGAATCAAATACGGACGCCAATGTCGAAGAGCTTGAACAATGGCATACAGCTCCACATCATATGTTGAATATTTCTTCCTTGTGTCATTTAGTTTTTCACCAAAGAAAGCAAGTGGATGACCTTCTTGAAGGACACCACCGATGCCAATATGAGATGCATCACAATCAACTTCAAAAATTTTGTCAAAGTTTGGAAGTGCAAGAACAGGAGCACTAGATAACCTTTCTTTGATAACTTTGAAACTCTCTTCTGACTCTTTACTCCAATTAAACTCTCCTTTCTTCAAGCAATCCGTTAGAGGGGCTGCAATGGTGCTGAAAATTCGAATGAACCTCCGATAAAAAGAAGCTAATCCATGAAAGCTTCGAACATCATGCAAGCTTCTAGGATTAGGCCATTCCCGTATTGCTCTAACTTTTTCTTCGTCCACCATAATTCCATCTGGAGTAAGAAAAAACCCAAGAAATATTAGACGATTAATCATGAAAGAACATTTCTTAAGGTTCACGTACAACTTCTCCTTTCGCAATGTCAATAGCACCTCCCTCAAATGGTTGACGTGGTCTGTTGAGTTCTGCTATAAACAAGAATGTCATCAAAATAAACACAAACAAATTTACCAATGAAGTTGCGAAGAGCTTGATTCATTATCCTCATGAAAGTACTTGGAGCATTTGATAAACCAAATGACATAACAAGCCATTCGAACAAGCCTTCTCGTGTTCTGAAGGTCGTCTTCCATTCATCTCCCGGCTTGATTCTAATTTGGTGATAGCCGCTACGGAGATCAATTTTAGAAAATATTTGTGAACCTGTCGAACATGTCATCCTCCAGGAACCATCTCTTTTGGGAGTTAGAAGTGCGGGTACATCACAAGGACTCAAGCTTTCCCTGATGAACTTTTTGTTTAGCAAGTCCAACACTTGCCGATTCAACTCTTCATGCTCACTTGGGCTCATTCGATAGTGTGACTTATTAGGAAGAACAGCCCCTGGAACCAGATCAAGTTGGTGTTGAATATCATGAAGTGGCGGAAGACCAGGAGGTAAATCCTCCGGCATTATGTCCTCAAATTCCTTCAAAAGAGCCTCAACGTGGTTTGGTATTGGTTTAGCTTCCCCTTGCTCCTTAGCCACCAAAAGATACATGGCACCACCATCTTGTATCTCTCTCTCAAACTGTGTCAAAGAAAGCAAAGAAAGTCCATCCTCCTTTTTTGAAGACTTGGGTTGAGATACATTTTTACATAGTAAAAGTACAATTCAGTTTTCTCCATGAAAAAATGTATAAGTATTCTTTCTACCATCATGAATAGCACCCCGATCATATTGCCATGGCCTCCCCAAAAGTATATGACCAACATCCGTCGGTGTCACATCACACCAAACTTTATCATGATAATTTTTACCCATCGAAAAAGAAACAAGACATTTCTTGTCGATTCGTACCTCATTATCCTTCTTTATCCAAGTAACCGAGTACAGATGAGCATGGTCTGTTGTTGTTAGATTGAGCTTATCCACCATTTCTTGAGAAACAAAATTCTCAAAGCTGCCTCCATCAATTACAAACGAACATATCTTCCCATACGCTTTGCATTTCATTCGGCATACATTGTGCCTTAACCAGGATTGCGCACTTTCTTGTCTTGGGGCTGCAAGAACTCTACGAATCACCAAGCAGTCTCCATCTTCAGGTTCAATCTCTTCACGATCATAACTGTTGGGAACCAGTTTTGAGCAAATGTGTTCACAGCCAATGTCTGGACTACTTTGTTGGACCAACCACGACAGCATTCAACAAACGATTCAAAAGAAGAGATGCTGGCGAATCTGCTTGAAGATATGCTCCAACGACTAGTTGATTCCTTGCCCGGATCGTGCACAAGTAGTATGGAAACAAGGATCTCTTAATCCGGGCAACTCCATTCTAAGGAAAGGGTTTATTAAGGCAACAAAATCCTACCTTGAGTGGAGAGATGTTTTCTCTCTTGAAATACGCCGGCCAAGGGAAATAGAGCTCACGACTTACACATTGAATCTCTCCCTTGTGCGTTTGAAAGAATCAACAAGAGAAAACCATACTCTTTCCGTGCCCGTGAATTTATCATTTCGAAGGAAGAAATCCGATCACCGCTTCCTCGGGTGGATTGATCGAAAGTGTGCCACTGTGTGCTTGATTGAAGTCGACGGATTCAATCAAGGCTTTCGAGGAGTCGTCAAACTCAAGAGCATAATCGAAAGATCCTAGAAGGAGAGTCGCCAACAGGTTTCGACCAATGGCAACTTGAAGGAGGAGCCTTCAAGGAATTGAAGCAAGGTCGGGGAGATCTTCATCAAGGCAGGGGGAGTGCTTTGGTCCGACAATTCAGTCTGCTTGGTGATTGGAGTTGGGCGAGTCTAATCACTATTGTTTAGATCGAGGATCAAGTCAAAACAATTAGTGAATCTCCTGGATTGGTATCCCCCAGATTTAGGCTTGTGCCGAACTGGGTCAACAAACCTTGAATTTATTACTTTTACAGTTTATTTACTTTCCACTGCATAATATCATAAACTGTTTAACGTGTCCACGAAAGGTGTTTGAACTAGTTTTCAGGACTACTTAATTGGTTATCCACGCAAACTACCTAACAATTGGTATCAGAGTCACACGCTCTACAAGCGAGATCCAGTCTTAAAAGCATGGATAGCCAAGGTGGTTCAGTAACCAGACCCCCTTTGCTCGATGGCTCAAACTATGCGTATTGGAAAGATCAGATGGAGGCTTTTCTCATCGCACTAGATGAAGGAGCATGGGATGCAGTTGACAATCAATACCACCCTCCAGTTGTTGAAAAAGATGGTGTGAAAACTCTCAGACCAAGGAGTGAATGGACTGCAACCGAAAAGCTTGATGCATCTAAGAACTCCAAAGCACCGAATGCTATTCACAATGCTCTTACAAAGGATTAATACAGACTTATCGCTGGATGCAAGATCGCTTATGACGTCTGGACTACTTTAGCCAATACCTATGAGGGTATGGCGCCGGTAAACAAATCTAGAATTATTACACTTGATGCTAATTTCATAAGATTTCCATGGATGATAATGAAACTGTCGGCCAATATATTGGTCGTATTCGCGATCTAACCAACCAAGCTCTTCAGCTTGGCAAAGTGTACTCTCAACAGGATATTGTAGGTAAAATAATTGGGACGCTTCCAGAAGGTTCAATGCAAAGGTGGCTGCACTTGAACTATACAAAGACTTTGAAAAATTGCAGGTTGATGAACTGATGGGAATCCTACAATCATGGGAAATGGATCACTGCCCTCGGGGTAAAAGCAAACAAGTAGCATTCAAATCTATGACCAATGATATGAGAGACTCTTCTACAGAAGATCTTGATGACTACACTGATGAAGAAGAATTGGCCATGCTCTCCAAAAGGCTGAATCAGATTCTAAAAAACCGTAGATCCAGATTCAACTCATCCATGAAGAAGGATGCCGGGACATTGAACGTCAGACCTATCCAGAAAGGATCTAAGCCATTTGACAAAAATAAATCCAAATCTTCCAGATCCGAAGATGACAAAGAGATCATCTGCTTTGAATGTGGTGGAAGAGGCTATATAAAAAGGGATTGTGCGAATCTCAGACCAAGGGAGTCAATCAAGTCATATCAAGTGACCTTCAGTGACTCAGAGGATGAGAAGGAGTCCAGTGAAAGTGGTTCTGACTATGGAGTGGCACTAGTCGGAACTTGGGATTCAGACAGCGAGGATGAACAGGACTCAGGTATATCACACAACTCTGTCAATATGGTTTCCACTAATATGGTGCACTCTTCTCTCTACAGGGAACAAGAGGAAAGTATCGCCAAGCTCAATATACTCTATGAAGAAACTTTCGAAAAATTGGAAATATCCATTGCTGAGTCGGTAGATCTCCAAGTTCAGAATGAAAATAAAAAGATTCATATCAAGAATCTCGAAGACAAGAATCAAGAACTTGAAAAGGAGCTCGAGACACTGTCTAAACAAGTGGATGAACTCCTTGAGAAGAATGCAGAACTTCAAAAAGATAATGATGACTTAGAAGTTGAAAAGAACGACTACAACTTTGGTACTACAGCATGCTTGGCAGGAAAGATGCTCTTCACACCGAGCTAACTGATTTTCAAGAAAAGCTTGCCAAGGCCGAAGAGACTCTTACTGCGCTAAACAAAGGAAAAGCAAAGCTGGATGATGTCATTGCCATGGGAAGACCTAGTGGAAATAAACAAGGCATAGGGTATCAAGCCTCTTCTTCCAAAGGAGAACACAAAAGCAAATTTGTATCGGATGGAATGCTAGGTGATCACAGGACCACCAAGAAGCCTCAACATCCTACTAGAAGGAACAAATGGACGAGAAGACCTCCTCCCCCCATCCCTCTCAGATGTGATTATTGCAAACTTGAGGGTCACAAAACTAAGAACTATGGCATCTTAGTTAAACACTTGCAAGAAGGAAGACCTATTGTTTGGCCAAACGACAAGATCAAAATGAAGCTGATTTCCATCAAATGTGAATGGGTGCCCAAAGCTCAAAACAGATGTCATGTTGCGTTTCTATCTCACAAAAACAAAGCCAAAGACAAAGTATGGTACTTTGACAGTGGGTGCTCTAAGCACATGACTGGTGAAAGGAACCTGCTCAAGCACTACAAGGAAATTGATGGCAGATTCGCTGTTTTTGAAGATGGCAAAAAGGGTGCATTAGTCGGACAAGGAGCTATTGAGAACAAGGGCTCACGAGATCTATCTCCAGTGTTCTTTGTTGATGGACTTCAAGCCAACTTGATCAGCATCAGTCAATTATGTGATGAGGATCTTGTGGTACAGTTCACCAAGAAAGATTGCTAAGTTCTCAACCAAAATCAAGAATGCATCATGAGAGGTTTGCGCTCTAAAAATAATTGTTATCATCTTATTCAACACATGCAATTTTAGTGCAGCTGCAGGTGAAAATCAAATCATGTTATGGCATGAAAAGCTTGGACATCTTAACTTCAAGGATCTAATCAAACTCAGTAGAACTGAAGCAGTTAAAGGCCTTCCCCACTTCAAGAACTCTAGTAGTGAGTTTTGTGATGAATGTGCTAAGAACAAACAACACAGGAGTTCCCACAAGTTGTCTGAACAACTCGGATCAACTAAATGTCTGGACCTTCTTCACATGGATCTCATTGGTCCAACTGAGGTTGAAAGCCTGGGAGGTAAAAGATATATTTTTGTGTGCGTTGACGATTATTCTAGATACACTTGGGTAGAATTTCTCAGGGAAAAAGGTGATGCATTCAAAGCATTTGAGAAGTTGTGCAACCGACTCATGACCGAAAGGGACACTAAAGTAAAGCGGATTCGAAGTGACCATGGACGTGAATTCGAAAACCAGTCCTTTCAGGAATACTGTACAACCCATGGAATCAAACATGAATACTCGGCACCAAAAACTCCACAACAAAATGGAGTGGTTGAAAGAAGAAATCGGACCCTGAAGAAATGTCAAGGGTGATGCTCAACTCAAAGAATGTGGCTGAATTCCTTTGGGCTGAAGCCATTAACACTGCTTGCTACACCATAAACTGTGTCTACTTGAGGCCAAACTCTCTTATGACTCCATATGAGATTTGGAATGGTAAAAAGACATCAATGACTTATTTCCATATTTTTGGTAGCAAGTGTTTTGTCCTAAATGACAGGGAACATGTCGGAAAGTTTCAAGAAAAAAGCAATGAAGGGATATTTGTGGGATACTCTACCACAATCCGAGCATACAGAGTATACCTTCCCAAGACCAGGAAAGTGCTGGAATCCACAAACGTAACCATAGAAGATGTGCCATGCAAGGAGGCTGTTCAACCTAACGAAGATGAAACCCCTAGCTGTCAAGATGGTGATCAAAACAGTGCTGCTCAAACCACTTCTGAGGAAGCGTCCACCGAGGGAGTCCAAACGCCCAATAAATACACCATGTCACGAGAAGCAGAGCCTCAAAAAGACCTCAATGGACGCATTCACAAGCACCATGATCATGAAGATATTATAGGTGATGTAAATGAAAGGAGAAAGACTCGAGGGAAAAAGATTTACTTCAAAGAACTAGCTGGCTTGCACTGCTATACTTCGAAGATCGAACCATCCAAAGTGGAATAAGCTCTTCAAGATGAACACTGGATAATGCCATGCATGACGAACTACTTCAGTTCAAAAGAAATGAAGTTTGGACCCTGGTTGAAAAACCTCATGACAAAAACATAATTGAAACCAAGTGGATCTTCCGCAACAAAAGTGATGAAAAAGGAAATATTACACGAAACAAGGCACGACTTATTGCTCAAGGATATACTCAGGTTGAAGGAGTGGACTTCAGCGAAACAATTGCTCCTGTAGCCAGACTTGAAGCTGTTCGACTTCTACTGTCCATTGCATGCTCGCTGGGATTCAAGCTCTATCAAATGGATGTCAAAAGTGCCTTCCTAAATGGCTGGCTCAATGAGGAAGTTTATGTAGAACAACCTAAAGGATTTGAAGACCCCCATCATCCTCAACCTGTCTACAAGCTCAACAAGGCACTCTACGGCTTGAAACAAGCTCCTAGGGCTTGGTACGAAAGGCTCTCCAAGTACCTGCTTGAACACGGATTCGAAAGAGGAAGCTTGGACAAGACTCTCTTCATCAAAAGTGAAAGCAAAGGAATCCTTATTGCTCAAGTCTATGTTGATGACATTGTCTTTGGATCAACTCAACATGTGCTCAAAGACCAATTCATCGAAATAATGGGTAAGGAGTTCGAAATGAGCATGGTGGGGGAACTAACATATTTTCTTGGTCTGCAGGTAGCTCAGAAGAAAGATGGCATATTTCTAAGTCAAACCAAGTATGCCTGAAACATTGTTAAGAAATGTGGCATAGAGTCCAGCAAACCTGTCCGAACGCCTATAGGGACTAATGACAAACTGAGCAAAGATCCCAGTGGTCAGCGTGTGGATCAAAAACTCTATCGAAGCATTATTGGAAGTCTACTATACCTAGCTGCAAGTCGACCAGACATAAGCTATGCAGTAGGAGTTTGCGCACGTTATCAAGCCGATCCCAAGGAATCACACTTAAAAGCTGCCAAAAGAGTGATCAAATATGTGTCAGGAACTAGTGATCTTGGTATATGGTACTCCAAAGAATCTAATCTTTCACTACTTGGTTATAGCGATGCAGATTGGGCAGGTGATGCGGACGACAGAAAAAGCACAACCGGAGGATGCTTCTATATTGGAACTAATTTAATTAGTTGGTATAGCAAGAAACAAAGTTCCATCTCTATCTCAACTGCCGAAGCTGAATACATTGCAGCTGGAAGTTGTTGCGCACAATTACTATGGATGAAGCAAATGATGCTAGATTATAGAATTAATCAAGAAGTCCTCACCATACTGTGTGACAACATGAGTGCAATCAACATCTCCAAAAAAATCCAGTTCAACATGGGAGAACTAAGCATATTGAGCTCAGACACCACTTCATAAGGGATCTTGTTGAAGAAGGAACAGTGTCCATCCAACATGTCGGAAACACTGAGCAACATGCGGATATTTTCACAAAGGCATTAGATCGAGAGAGATTCGAAAAATTAAGAAGAGATCTCGGATTATGCACGATCTTCTAAATTCATGCAATCTCTGGAATAAGTTTTATTTTTTGCAATTTCCATATTTAATTAGCCATATACATATTTTATTACCTTATTGTCTGATTCGATTGTATACTAACTTGTTTGGAAGTTAATCTCTCCAAGATCCACTAAGTAACCACGGTTACAATTCAAAAGGAAGGAATTATTTTTGAACTTGATTTGACAGGCCATCATTGCACGACCAGAGAAGGAATCGGCGGGAACGGTTATCCACACACAACAATTCAAAAACGTGATCATTACCGTTTTGGGAAGTTGTGATTCTTTCCATATTTGAATTAAGGAAAGCTTCTATCATATCTCTACACCTTGATCTTATTTCCTTTCTCTTCTCTCTCCCGAACTCGCAAATCCTCTTCATATCTCCCTCAAAATTCTGTGGCTCTTCACTTGTTCTTGCCAAAAGTTCTTTCTTTCAGTAACAATGGTGAAGACACGAGGAAGCCAAGGTTCCAAATCACAAGACCCGACTCCCTCTTCAACCACTGGAAGCAAGAAGGTGATTTCTCCCGAGGATTCCAGTGCAAAGGGACGCGCCAAGGCTGTCCAAAAGGCGATAATGGAACAGACTATCTCAGAAACTCCCTCACTTGTTGTTATTCCATTCCACTCCTCTTCTCCATCCACTGCCGGAGAAAAGGGAGCCACCGGAGCCGTTCAAGATCCGCTCGACATTCGAGCCGAAGTAGCCGGAGCCAAAGCCTTGAAACAAAAAGATGCCGAGGCCCAAAAGTCAAAGGGAAAAGCTATTTCGACTTCAAAGACACGAGAGAAGGCTGTTGCAAAGAAGAATGCCTCAATCAGCGAACGAGTTCAGACAGACCTTGCTAAAGCTCTGGAGCCCCTGGATTCCATTTTGGCAAACCTTCCCTCCATGGGATCCGCTCAAGTGACCACAGCCATTGCACCCGCTAAAGCTGCTGAAGCCGCTACCAAGGATGCACAGAAGGTGTCCACCACAAAGACAAAGAAGAAAACTCCTGCGAAGAAGGCCGTAGTGGAACCAAGTGTCGTGACCGACCCTGCTCCTGTTACCACCACTGATGTAACCCCTGAAGAACCTCTTCAGATCACTGCCACAACAACCCAAACTGGTTCACCGAAGGCATCTGAACCAGTCACGGAACCACTGGACGAGGAAGAGCTCGACTCAGACTATGAGGAAGAGCTCGACTCAGACTATGTGCAAGAGGCTGATGATGAAAGTTCAGGAGATGAATCCATGATCGACATCAGTGATGACGAAAGGGATTATGCTTTGAATGAGATCACCGAAGAGATTGCATGGACCGCTAGTCAGAAAAGGAAGCATGCCCTGAGGAAAGAACCAGAGCAAGTCGCTCCTGCCAAAGAACCTGTTCACACTGAAATTGAGCAGGAAGAGGAAGAAGAAGATGAAGAATTATCAAGCTCTGAGGATGATCAAAACAAGGAGTCCGGAGGAGATACTGACGCTCCATCTTGATCTCATCCTGATTTGTTTCCCTGTGATGGTGCTTCACTTGATTTGTTTCCTTTCATACACCTCAAGGTGATGCCTCATCTTGATTCGTTGCACTTCACCCTGATCTGCTTTCCTTGTATGAGGATTCACCGCACTGACTTGAAGGCGCGTTCTCTCTTCCGAATATATCTTCACAGACTGGGTCTTGAAGATGTGTCCTCTATAATGGGCCTTGAAGATATGTCCTGTCTTCCGGATATATCTTCACAGACTGGGCCTTGAAGATGCGTCATCTCTTCCGGGTATATCTCCATATAATGGGCCTTGAAGATGCGTCCTCTCTTGCGGATATATCTTCACAGACTGGGCCTTGAAGATGCGTCCTCTCTTCCGGGTATATCTCTACGTAATGGGCCTTGAAGATGCGTCCTCTCTTGCGGATATATCTTCACAGACTGGGCCTTGAAGATGCGTCCTCTCTTCCGGATATATCTTCACTGGGCCTTGAAGATGCGTCCTTTCTTCTGGATATATCTTCATAGACTAGGCCTTGAAGATGCATCCTCTCTTCCGGATATATCTTCACTGGGTCTTGAAGATGTGTCCTCTCTTTCGGATATATCTTCACTGGGACTTGAAGACGCGTCATCTCCTCCGGATATATCTTCACGGACTGGGCCGGGCAATTTAGACATGTGACTCCTTTGGGCCTTAATATATTTTTTGTTGGGTTAACACCTACAAGTAAGACAATCTCTTATCAAGAATATTTTCGTATTCTGACTTGCTGCATCTTGCTCTGATTCTGTTGTCTATCCTCCTAGACCGGTCAACATTTTACTTTTTTTTTTCCGGATTCTTATACACAATTATGTAATCCCATTTACCCTTTTCTTGCTTGCTAGAATGATTGTAGTGGTTATTTAGTAATTACTCTATTAGAGTAGAAATTTTAGTTGGAAGGTTTCCGCATTTGTATTGTGCTGGAGGATGTTTCGTATATTTAAACTCATTTGCTCTCTACATGACTATTTAATATATGCAACCCGAGTTAGCTTTTTTGCTCTTAATTTAGCTTTAATTTTCAAGATTGTTTCCTTTTGCAGTTTTGCCTCCATCAGAGATGGGTTGGTTGTAAACTGGCATATTGAATTCGGTATTTTTGTTTATCTGCATGGCTCAGTATCAATCATTTTAGTTGATAGAGAGTATGCTTTTTCATTGTATATCTTTTGAGATGTTACCGTTTGAAAAAGTACATTGGATTGTGTGCAGAAATTAAATAAGACAAATTAAATGGGACGGAGTGAGTATTATTTAGTTTGTGCTTCCTCAACCCTACTACATACTTCCATTGCGTACTTCCGTTGTAAATTAAATATAACAACACTTCTTTAAACATAATAAACATCATATAAAGAAACCACATACCCTCACATAAAATTATTTCTTCTTTTTCCATTGGAAATTGTTCACAGTAAATATGTTGTGCATTGCAGATTAGCTAGTACAAATATATAATCATATACTTACTCCGTCTCATTTTTATTGTTACGTTTGATTTTTTGGCACTATTCACTGTATAAGTTTGATTCGGATTTTTATCATAGTTAGATAAGAAAAAACATAGTCAAGTGAGATCTTGTTAGATTCGTCTAATCTTGTAGTTTTAGAATATCAAATTTTTATAATTTTTTATTGTACACAATTTAAGTTATTAACCGTTAAAAATTTATATTGACATACGTGTTAGGTGGTCCGTCACAATTATAATGAGACGGAGGCAGTAAGATATTGCATCACCGCGAGTGGGCGCCCATTTTGAAAATAAGTTAATAAAAATATGTTAGTATTTTAATAATTTAGTCGCTATCCAAACAACCCGACCGAAAAGCCCATAATTGAATCCGTTGGGCCATGGACAATTGAATTGATATTCATATAATGATAAATATGAAATTTAGATTGATTGATAGACTTACCTCACAATATGATGTCGGGGAAAACAAATGAAATAAGTTTCTCCAAAAAAAAAAAAAAGATGGAATAAGTTTGGGTTGGGTCCCACTCCCACTCCCACAATAAGCAAGAACGAAGACTATAACATAATCGTTTGGAAGATCTATCTCATATATATATGGGTCAACCCTTGGGGGATTCTTCAATCTTCATTACCGGCGTCTTGTATGTATCATGTATTATGTTCTTGTGCTTTATTTGCAAATCATCAACTTATTTCTCGTGCATGGACACCAACAACTTTTGCACATACAGGAAATACTGACGCGCCAAAGTCATCATGTCTGGTGGGATATGGATGTATGTGTATATAATATATATATATATATATATATATATCCGTATGTGCAGGTGCCATCATGTCTGGTGGCACATACAGGAAATATGCCTTTTGGGGTGCAGGTGGCGCTGAAATACAAAGTCAGCGAAAAATCCCTTGTAATAATAAAAGGAGTGTCCAAGACGATGCCCAACCTTAATTACCACATCATCCATGGTGGAGGTCGTCGGAACAGAACAGGTATACTCTCTCTTTTTTCCTTGGCGGCCTTTTCTTGCCTTAAACTCTTCAGTTTTGGGTGAACAAGCTAAGGAAGCTTCCCAATTTAGATTTGTTTAGGGCTAATTATTGCACAGAAATAGAGAGTATCATGTTTCTTGTCATCATACACAATGAATCCTTATTTAGATTCTAACCGTAGTTTTTAAGATCGCATCTTAGCACACTAACAAGTGGTTAAAGCATTATTTTGTAAATCAAAATAACTAATCTTATATGCTTTAGGGGATTAGAATGGTAAATCAAATAGAATAAAAATAAGAGATGAATAAAATGAAAATTTGATGAATAAAATGAAAATTTGAAAAACTTATTTATAAAGTATTATGAAAAACTTGTTAACACAAGCTTACAGTAAAAATTTAACGAGTACACAAAATTAGTTTTATTTGCAATTTTTTTTATCAGTAAATTCGAGTATTTGAAAGATTCAGTTAGCGTCTTAAGCTATCTTCAGGCATAACTCTATTTTACAGTTAACTCTAATCCTATTCAACAGATATATATACAGTTTTCTACAATTCATCTCCAACCACCCACCCTAATTTTTCCTCTATTTAAGAATATTTCATTTTGATTCTTTTTATTATTTATTTATCTTTATTTAAAAATTTATTAAATTGTAATGCATTTTCATTACATGTTTTTTGTATATTTGTAATTTAAGTAAATTCTAATTTAACTTATTAGTATAAAAATAAAAATATAATTTAATTAAATATTTAAATATAAAAATTTATTTTATTAAAATATCATTACTATTAAATTAAAATTTAAAAACATAAGAAATGGAGAAAAAAAAAAGGTGGGTTGAGTGGGATGAACAAACAGTTTAGCGTAGGGGTGATTGAATAGTGCTACTCGTAATCAACTTAAGACTCGGCTCGAAAAAAATTCGACTCGTACTCGACTATTGCTACTCGACTCAAGCTCGAGTCGTATCAAGTCAAGCTCTAGTATTTTAGTGCTCGAGCATTTTAGCTCGACTCGACTCGATAACACCCTTGACACACATTTTAATTAGTTTTTATCTCATACTTTCCATCACACTCCATTCTATATTCTATTAGAAAAAATGTCACTTAGCTTATTTAAAATAACTAAACGAGTATTTTTCTGAAAAAAAAAATAACTAAACGAGGAAAAATGGTCACTCTTAAAAAAATTAAAATATATTTTTAAAGAATTTTAATTCTATCTTAATTGTACAATAACCAACACAATATTCACATATCAAATTGTATAGTTAAAAATTCAAAATCAAATGTTACGAAAAAATAAAATAAAATTCAAACTTAAACTACTGACTCTAGCTCGAGCTTAGCAAAAAAAAAAAAATACTCGCAAGCTACTCGAGCTCGAGCCCAAATATCTGCCGTCAAGCTCAAGCTCAAGTACCAGTTGATAGGGGTGAAAGCGAGGCGGATAATTCACGCCCGATCCGATGCCGTATTCGATTATATTCGAATTCGAATTCGAATTTTTATATCCGGCGGATACGGGACAGGATATGAGATTGTAAATATCCGCCCGTATCCGAAAAATTCGAATATCATGCGGATATTATCCGTATTTTCTATCTGAATATCCGAAAATTTATATATGTATATTATAATATGTTATATTAACTGTAAAATAAATAAGTAATACTATATGTATAAATATAATCAAAAACTTGAAAGTCATATGTGATTAAATCAAATCATATTAATTAATTTGACTACATCATTAGGTTCTTTGCATCTAAACTGTAGTACATAACATCTTATAGTGATGCTATTTAGATGTTTTGAACGAATTAACTAATGATATTGGAAAATGTAAAAAATCAATTTAGATTACATAGTATATATTCTGATTTCTCTTTAAAAAATTATATAAAAAAAATAATTTTAAAAATTAAAAGATTATTCGAATAAAAATCCGAATCCGTCTCGTATCTGTTTCCCGAAACATTTGAATTCATATTTGTATCCGGCCTATTCGTATTCGATTCCGTATTCGACAAAAAATATGGGATAGGATACGGGACGAGTACTATCCACCCGTATCCGTCCCGTTTTCACCCCTACCAGTTGAGCACTAGCTCCCTCGGAGAAGCCTAGCCTCCATTCCTCCGTCCACTGCCATTCTTCCATGGGCCCTTGGAGAAGCTATTAGCAAATAGCTGAAGGAAAAAAGTAAGTAAATAAAAAAAAAATTTAAAAAATATAATAATAATAATAATAATAATAATAATAATAATAATAATAATAATAATAATAATAATAATAATAACCAAACGCAGTTGGCCTGAGTGGTATGGGGCTCTGGCAGCTTAAGCAAATGTCTCGGGTTCGAGCCTTTGTGTATGCAGAATTCTGCTTTGGGAGAGGCAACCCTTCAATGCCCACCAGATCCTCGAGGGATTAGTCTTGAGCCCAATGTGGCTTGAGGATACCGGTACACGCCAAAAAAAAAATAAAATAAATAATAATAATAATAATAATAATAATAATAATAATAATAATAAAAAATAGGTTTACTAATTATGCCCGACCTACCCCAAGGACGATTGGGGCATGGACATAAATGGCATGACAGTCATCAATGCGATGAATATTCCCAACCATATTAATTCAAGTTGGCTTGAATTAATTAATTAATTGGGGTAAGAAAAGTCCAAAGTCATTAGTCTACACTTTGAGTAATTAAGAAAACTCAATTAATGATGAGCTAATTAATTATCCAGGCTCAAGTCATTGGTCCACACTCAAGCAGCCCAAAAAGTGGTTTTGCAATTCTACATTTTTATACAAATTCCATCTCCCCTCTTTTCCCTCCAAAAAGCTGCAAGTTAATCTATGTTGTCTTTTCGCATATGTGGTGTTGATTGAGTCTATTAGTTCTTATTAATAACCACACATATATATGTTGTCTTGGGGCGTGGATTATATTTTATCCAGGAAACTATCTAACTTGTTATTGTTGAATTCATCTATCATCTACTACTTGCATGTTTTCAATGAACCTACATTATGTGTTGCAACTCGGTGGATGTTGGAAGCTTCTTGATTCTTTATTGTTCTAACTTCTAAGTTGTAATCATTTCAACCTATTACTATGTTACTGACTTACTGTTAATGATCCCATAGACAATGGAATTTGTCCTTCATCTTGACTGTGTACATTGAACCTATAACTTATTGGTCCTATATTTTTCTTACACATTCATGGAAGGATAAATAGTAGACATAGCTATCAAGAAGAGAGTAGAGGATCGGACATCTCTAATTTCCTTTTTTACCTTGCAAAAGCTTGATTACAATAAGGTGTCTCTGATTGATTCTTATACTAGTATGTTTCTTTAGAACATGAGAATACAATGAAAAACATCGCTTAACCAGGGACGGTACGGACCCATCTCTGTGGGCACTCATTTAAAACATATATATTAAAGATTATTTATTACAAAATTATATATTGAATTTAATTTATATGTTACTAAGAGATTAGCTAGATACTCCCTCCGTCCCACTCCAAGTGTCTTGTTACTGTTGGGCACGGGAATTAAGGTAGAGTTGGTTTGTGAGTATATGGTGGGGTCCACATAGTTGTTGGAGGGGAAAATTATTTCTATTTATAGAAAGAAGACATTTGTAATGGGACATCCAAAAATAGTAAGTAGGACATTTGGAATGGGACGGAGGGAGTAATATTTTATTAGTAATTTGCTTTTTTGTCATTAGCATTTCATGTTGGGCAGTTGCGCTTATGTTATTTAGTTAATTATAGTATTATATTTGAATTGTACTTTATTGGTTTAAATTTAATTAAAATTTAAAGTTATAGCTATAGCCCCACAGTTTGATCATTCCTTCAATCTTTTCTAGTGAAATAAATAAAGGAATCTAACTAAGATAATACTTCGTATATATATTTTGACAAAAGTTAATAGTATTTTATGTAGTACCAAAAAAAAAAAAATTACTCCCTCGTCCTATTTCAAATGTCTAATTTTCTATTTTGATCTGTCCCACTTCAATTGTCACATTTCCTTATTTAGAAATTTTTACTCCTTCAAACAAACAACACATTAACTATTTACTCTATTGTGTAACACAATAGCTCATTCTATCTAGAATACCGTGCTCAAAAGAAATGTGACACATCAAATGGGACGGATGGAGTATTATGTTTTACTACACGACACATGCATTAAGTGACTAATGGAAATTCATGTTACACAAATTATGTGAAATGACAAAAGAAAATGATAACTAAGAGATTTAACCACTTAGCAAACTAAAAGAAAATGTTAAATTAGTACTTCTATTATGTATCTTTCATGGTTTTATTTCCAGGTTGAGAAGATTACCCACTGTGATCGTGGTTCATTACACGTCTAAACTTTATTTTTTGCACAAGTGTTGACACTTTTGTTCATTCCCGATGATTTAATTGACGATTTTTAGATATTCTACACAACAAAAGTCAAAAGAGAAGTCATACTTGCTCTCCCAGGCCAGGGATAAATTGCTTAAGTTCAACATTAGGGTTTTCCCCGAACCAACCATTTCTGTTCCACTCAAAATCGTCCGCTAATGCTTTGCTAATTGTTAATTTTTAGTGCATCTGTTGGATAGATAATCGTTCGTTTCTATTTTCCCCTTTCTCGATTTGATTTTTATTTTTTTATTTTTAAAAACTACTCTTCGAGGGTTTCTTGGGGTTTGGGGTTTTTTGGATTTGGAGTTTTTTGGGGTTCTAATCGGAATCTGTGTTTCTTGGGGTTCTAATTGATCCCTCTGCCACCTCACGTTAGAATGAAGGGGTTTCTTGGGTATATATTTTTCCCAGATTGTTACGATCGATGATCAGGTGGTGTTTCCTTTGATTGGCTTTGTTTTAATTACGATCATTCATTTCTTGGGTTGCCGGATGTGCCCGTGATGGTTGCGGGAGTTCTTGAGAGTTTTCAATCCTAGAATTTAACTGTGCCTAAATCCTTTTTGAGGTTGAGACTAACTCAATTTATTAGTCTTTGAATGGAAATTATGGAAGGAAGCATGATCGATTTCAAAGGGAAAAAGAAAATTAACAAACCCTAAACCCATATTTTGTCGAAGATTTATTTATTCTATGACTAGCTAGAATTAAATACCTGTTTGCAAGGGCCAACTTGAACGATTCCTTTGTCACCCCAGAATGAATTGAAGGCGATTGAATCAAATTAAAAAGGACCTAAAGTTAGAGATTTATCAGTTGATAATCCATAAAAATTATGAACATGCCCAATTCGATGGTACTATTAGGGCATAATTTGATGTTTGTTTATGAATGTAAGTTGCAATAATAAGCATAAGTGAATGTTTGTTTGTTTGATTGTCTGCTATTGATTTGTTTCAGAGTTTACAGCAGTTTGGAATGGCGCCTCGCTGGAAGGTTTTGCTTCTAATATTCTTCTGCTTCATCATTATAGACAATCCCTATTTAGATTCCTCTGCTTCATCATTATAGGTTTACCACACTGTCAGAATCAATTATTTAGGGCAACTTATTTCATAGAAATATCATTTGTTTTATCATTATAGAAAATCCCTATTTAGATTCTAGCCAACAGGTCCAAGCTAAATAGCAACGATTGGAATAACTTCTTTTGACAATTTTGCCTCATATGTAATGGATTCTTTGGTTCGGGTCTAAGAAGACTGTTATCCTATAAATGTTTTATTCATGCCTGTTTGAAATGTGAATCCACGTGTGAATTTAAAGTCGGATCAACATTAGTTGTAATGTCATCATAGGAATTAGGGAAAGAAATGTATCACCCTTCAATTCGAATTCGCAAAAGCAATGTCCCCTTGCATGATATATCTATATATATATATGAATTAAACATTCCTTTGAGTGTTATCAATAGGTAATCCATAAAAATTATCCAACATGCACAATTTGATGATGGTAGTATTACACTATTAGGGCATCATTTGATGTTTTTTTGTGAATGCCAGTCTGCATTAAGAAGCACAATTTATTCTTTGCTTTTTTATTTGTCTGCAATTGATTTGTTTCACATTTTACAGCAGTCTGAAATGGCGTCTCGCTTGAAAGTTTTGCTTCTAATATTCTTTTGCTTCGTTTCGTCTTCCACGGGGGAGATCGGAACAGCAACCAGCTACAACCCTCAATACACTCCCTACATTGGTACGTACTATTTCATTATTCTAATATCAAATTTACTGAATCCAATCGATTAATCTGTGAATTCAATCCAATCCCAATCACAACAGCTACGGCGTGTGCCAAATTCAGTTCCCCGGACATGAAGAGGAGCATCATGGTTTCAGCCTCCAACTTCGGTTCCATCATGAAAATGCAGACCATTGTCTTTGCCGCCGCGGCCGGGGAGGCCATATGGGAAAACGGGGCAAGCTGCGGCCAGATATACAGCATCGCTTGCATCAACCCTTGCACATATGCTAATAATGCCATTAAGGTAATGATCGTGGATCGTGCATCAACCACCAGATTTCGCCCATTAAATTTTGTTGATGGAGATTATGTCCTATTGCTCCCCAAGAGGGTTTTCGAAGCTATCGCTAACCCTTCCGCCCAATCCATAAACATCGAGTTTGTTCGAGTGTGACTAATTCATTCAGTATATAAGCTCTCTTCTGTACGATTTCTGTAAATATTCCACGTTATTGTTTGGTAGGTACTAATTTGTATCTGCCTCCTCGTTCATTTCACGCTAATAAGGCTCGAGGAAAAGTTATCTTCACTCTTTCCCTCCAAACACTGCAATTTAGTCTATATCTTGATTCAGATACCAGTGTGCTCGATAAACTTTTCTAGTTTTGTTATTCTACATGAATAAATATGATGAATTCTTACGTTGCTATACCTGTATCGTTCATCAATTGAGTTTATTTTTGTTTAAGAACCCGCGGTCCTTTATTAAAATTAAACTGGGATGGTTAATATATAGCACCGACATTATTCCCATTATCGTATGTGATTTCTTTCTAAGAAACACACATATATGTTGTCTTGGTGCCTAGATAGTATTTTGTCTAGGAAACTAATTCAAACTATCTAACTTCTTATTGTTGAATTCATCTATCATGTTCTTCTTGCTAAATTTGTCTTACGATGCTATATATTGTGTTGCAACTTGGTTTTCGCTGGAAGCTACTTGTTTCTTTATTTGTTCTAAGTTGTAATCATTTATACCTACTGTTAACCAAATAAAAAATTAAGGCCCATTACTTTCCGGCCCAATAATCAAGTAGCCGGCTCAGTCCATGGATAAGTTCCGAGACAGATGACTGTGAGTTAAGAAAGGAGCATCATCATAGGGAGAAGATCGTGGTAACATCACAGAAGGGTGCCATCTAGGGGATTCATTGGAGCTGATTGTGGTAACGCCTGGATTGAGGGTAGAGAGGTGTGGCTCCTTATAAATACTGGAGGCAGCAGCCAAAGGAGGGGACCTTCAACTCATCTCAAGAAGCCGCACCTTCAATTTATTTAGCTTTTTGCAGTTTAATTTCGTTCTTTTATTCTGTAATTTCAGCTTCCGTTAATTTCCTATAGTTTCATTTATGCAATTCTTGTAATCCTCTCAATATTCATCAATAAAAATAGAGGTTTATTTCTCATACAATTTTACGGTTAACAAATTGGCACGCCCAGTGGGACACGAAATTGAAGCCATATCCGCTTTGAAGAGTGTATGCGTCTCAGATCTGGAAAAATTGTGAGTGATTTGACAAAGGAACTTGAAGAGATGTCTCTACAGGAGAATACACCCGTGCAAACACCGTCCGAGGACGCCATTGAGACAGCAAGCACTTCTCAACCACAGCAGGGGATTATGCAGATCCCTACATTGACCGAGCAAATGCGGCTATCAATGACAGAATCAATGGCCGAGTTCATGCCTTTACTCACGAGGCATCTCATGGATGTACTGCGGACTGATATGGCCGACAAGATAAATAGAATTTGCGGTTCCTTGCGTACTCAGCAAGAGAGAATTGTTTGATATATGCTAGATATTGTAAATATTTTGCATATATTATGGCATTGTTTTGATTATTAAAATCATATAAACACTCCTAATTGTGGAATTTTGGTGTTGTGAATAGGTTCCAAGGGATTTAACAAAAAGCTGCTTATCTGTGTATCCACGCCCAAATGGACAGTGACCTGCTAAAAATAGGATGGGGCCCAGTGGGAAGTTTAAATGAATCTTGGGGGAAAAGAAATAAATCAGAAGATTTGGAAATATGATACCAAGATCTAACGTGGGTAGAGAAGAACAGGTCTTGGAGAGTGGAGACACAACTTCATAGCAGATTTGGCACACCATATTTTCTACGATAATTTCATACGGCAGTTTCCACACCCAGGTTTTGGATCCCTTCATCTTCTCACACACGGTGTTTTAAGATTTTTCTTCTCTTCCACCAACAAAACCACCAGCAACACACAGCAGATTTCTGGAGCAGCAGCGAGGGGTTGAGGCAGAATTCCTGGGGGTTCTTCGGTTCTTTCAAATTGGAGTCTCTTCTTGGTGAAGTTCTGCCAATTTCTAAGTTGCTTACATATGTCGAATTTGATGGCATTTGTTGTGGTTTTCATGCATTGTGAGTAGATTAATTGTCTAGCTTTGGGAATGAATAGATTTTTGGATATGAATTTGTGAGACATTGGTACTGTTTTGAATTGAATGTTCATTGGTAATGGGTATTTTTAATTTCTCTAATTTGCGGGTCTAGAATACTTGAATTGATATTGTGGCCAGATATTAATTTAGGGATTCGTTGCTATATTGAAATTGTTCATCCGGAAATGTGTTGAGTTTTAGTTGGAGTAGCAAACTAGAGCAGACACTCTAGTGGGAGATTAGAATCAATTTTGAACATTGCCTCGTAGGATTGATGTTAAATTGAATTGGGCTTTTCTAGTTCTTAATGCTGTCGAATTAGTAAATCTTATGGTCGTACCTAGGGTTCTCATTCGATTAGGGAATTAGCTAATGGTCGTACCTGGCTAACGAATAAGTAAGGAAAAGTTGGTTGTCAACCGTGTTGATTTAACTATAACCAATTTATTCATTAAAACCAATGAATGTTAATTATAGTTGATGAACAAATTCATTATCCTTGATGAAATTCATTCCAAAGCTAGATCTCTTGCATATTTGAAGTTTGGAATTTTGTCTTGCATTATTAGTTTAGATTGATTTTATTTCTTTTTATTAGGATTAGTTGATATTGAAAAATCCCCCTTCTTTATATCTATATTTATTTTATAAATAATCAATTTATTAAATCCTTGTGTGCATCCCTTGGGAGACGACCCTACTCACCATATATTACATTTATTGGTGTTTTTGTGGCGTATGACTAATATTTATTTTGCAGCTTTGCGACGAGCTAGCAATTTTTGGCGCCGTTGCCGGGGATCGCCAGAAAGGATTTTCATTATTTTGGTTATTTCTATATTAATTATTATTATATTTTATTATTTATCTCTGCTTACTTGTTTATGCCTCGGACAGAGCGTGGTGTTGAACAGAACTTTGACCCTGAGATTGAGAAGACCGCTCGTCGTTTGAGGAAGGAAGCCAGGGAACGCAGAAGAGCAGAGAAAGCAGTCGTTTTGTCACGACTGATTGGCTTGGCAATTCAAATTGCAAAAGATACTAGTTCATCCGACTCTGAGGATAGTAAGGAATAGAGGAGAAAGTTGAGATCCCTCAAGCACCAATGGCTCAACAACGGACTCTTAGGGAGTTGGCTGCCCCTGATTTAACTCAACAACCTCTCTGTATCACTTTTCCTACTGTAGTCGATAATGCGGCATCTGTGCTTAAAACTGGACTAATAAATTTATTACCTACTTTCCATGGTCTCTCAGGTGAGGAGCCACATAAGCATTTGCAGGAATTCGATGTGGTATGCATCAGTATGAAACCTGCTGGAGTTACCGAGGATCAAATCAAGCTGAGAGCTTTTCCCTTTTCACTGAAGGATGTTGCCAAAGATTGGCTCTTTAATCTTCCAACAGGAAGTATCACCACCTGGACTGAAATGAAACGCAAGTTCCTAGAGAGATTCTACCAAGCATCTAGAGCTGCAAATATGCGTAAGGAAATATGTGGTATTAAACAAGCATCAGGTGAAACTCTTTATGAGTATTGGGATAGATTCAACAAACTGATTGCTAGATGCCCACAGCATCGAATTCCTGAACAGCTTTTAATTCAATATTTCTATAAAGGACTAACTTCTATTGACATGAGAATTATTGATGCTGCTTGTGGAGGTGCCCTGATGAACAAGACACCTCGGGAAGCTTGGGAATTTCTCAATGACATGGCAATGAACTCCCAACAGTTTGGACCCAGAGATGTTGTGGCAGTCAAGGAAGCAACTGAGGTAAATTCTTCCATACACCAACAATTGAATGAACTAACTGCTTTTGTGCGTAAACTTGCTGTAGGAACTGTTCCTGTGAAGGTATGCGGGATTTGCACTAGCAATGATCATCCTACTGACTCTTGTTCCGCCTTGTCTGGGGAGGTTGAGGTTAATTCAGCTGGATTTGTGCAAAGGAATTATGATTCATTCTCTAACAGATACAATCCGGGATGGAGGGATCATCCCAATTTACGCTATGGAAATCAACAGGCTCCTGCACAACAACCACCAGGGTTCCTACCACCTCAACAAACTCAACAGCAAAGGCAAAATTATGCCCCTGCTCCAGGCAATTCCTTGCACGACATGGCAAAATCTATTGCTTCTAGTGTTTTACAATTTCAGCAGGAAACTAGGACAAGTGTGAAGAACCTGGAGGATCAAATGGCTCAAGTCATGGCTGAACTTCGAGAGTCCAAAGAAAAAGAAAGGGGCAAGCTACCAACTCAAATAGATAAGAACCCAAGAAGTGTTAATGCCATAACATTGCGGAGTGGAAAAGAGCTGGCAGAGCCTAGATTTGTTACCTCAAAGGAGAAGGATGATGAAGAGATTGAAAGGGAGATAGAGAAAGAAGCCAAAAAATCTACTGAACAAGTAGTTTCTAACCCCCCTGCTCAATTTAGTACTAAAGTAGCTCCATTTCCTCACAGGTTGGCGAAACCTAACAAGAGTGACAAAGACAAGGAGATCATGGAGGTGTTCAAGAAGGTTGAGCTGAGCATACTACTGCTGGATGCCATCAAACAAATCCCCTGCTATGCCACGTTCCTCAAAGAGCTATGCACTAACAAACAAAAGCTGAGAGGGGATGAGAAAGTACTAGCTAGAGAGAATGTTTTCGCCATGCTTCAAAGAAAACTACCACATAAATGCGGAGACCCAGGTATGTTTGTAGTTCCTTGTAAGATAGGGAAGATTGAGCTAAAAAGAGCTATGTTAGATTTAGAAGCAGCCATAAATGTTATGCCTAAATCTATCTTTTAATGCTCTTAATATTGGCCCATTGAAAGAAATTGGGATAATTATTCAACTTCCATATAGGACCTATGCTTACCCCGAGGGTATGGTTGATGATGTCTTAGTGCAAGTCAATGAATTAATATTCCCAGTTGATTTCTATGTTCTTGACATGCATGATGATAATTCGCCTAACCCTTCACCTGTTTTACTTGGGAGACCATTTATGAGCACATCTCAAACTAAAATTGATGTTAAACAAGGGACAATAACAATGGAATTTGACTGTGTGAGTGTTAAGTTCAGTATTTTTGATAATGTGAACCCTGTGGAATCACACTCTGTATATAGTGTAGATGCTCTTAACCAAAATATGCAGGGAGTGTGGAATGAGTAAAAGAATGAGATGGTGTGCAAAGCAAAAGGTGGAGTTTTTAATGATACACAACTTTTAGACAAAAATGGTAGGAGAGTTTGTCTTTATCATTCACTGTTCGATCAAGGTAAGTGTTGTTCTTGTGGGGTTGGTCCATTTTCTATTGCTAATGTTGATTATTTTGATGAAATGGCCATCCAAAGCTCCGCCATGGAAAAAGTGGTTGTAAATGGCTTCTAACTTAAGCCATATTACAAGGGAATTGAGAAGAAAAGATGTGGAGTTTATGAATCCAAGAAATCCCAATGGGGAAAATGTTAAGTTGGAAATTCGAAGTTGTGTCTAGCCAAAGACGTAAACCAAAGGCGCTTCTTGGGAGGCAACCCAAGTGTTTTCATTTATTTCAACTTATGCTTGTGTGTTTTGCTTGTTGATATGAGTTTTAATGCTTGAATTTCTGGGATTTGGTGTAGGAACAAAGTGTTGGAGGAATAGAAAGTGAATTTTCCATAAGGTAAATTGGGCGTGGGCACACGGACATCTCGAAAAAGTGGGCAGTGGTTTCGGACGAAAATTAGGTGTGGGCATGCTTAACTTGAATGACTTTAACGGATGCTAGAGCCAATAATGGGAGTTAGGCGTGGGCACGCGAGGAATTTTAAATTTTGGATAGAAGGAAAATGAGTGAGTTGGGTGTGGGCACACCTAATGTGGTTGGTTTCTAGTGGAGATACCAGGTAAGCAATTGAGTTAGGTATGGGCACACCACCACATCTTGAGTTTGACAGAAGGAAAATTATTGAATTTGGTGTGGGCGCACCTAAGTGTTCTACTAGGGTTCTCTCTAAATCCTAAACACAAGCCCACAAGAAGCCCACAAGAAGAAAACAAACAAATAAAAAAACCTCACCTGTTGCCCCAAATCTCCCATTCACTCGCCACCACCACCATAGCCGCACCACCCACTCGTCGCCGCCTCTCTGCCTCGGCCGGACCCTCGCCGACCTTCTCTGCCGCCGGCGCACCACCTTCGCTCACTCGAGGACCCTCTCCTCGCCATCCCTTCCCTTCTCTCTCCACGGCGCAACAGCCACCGCCGCCCTGCCTCCAGTCGTCCTCCTCCAGCGACGCCACTTTCCACCCGCTCGGCCACCTTTCCCCATTCGGTTAAAATTTCTCAATCCCTAATTTCTATTTTCTGAAAGCTATGATGATGCTTGATGTAAATTGATTATTTCTGAAATTAGGGATTTAGATTTCTCAAATTGGGGATTCTTGTGAATTTGTGTGAAATCTGCATATTATTGGATGATTGTGAATTTGGATTCTCAAATTGAAATTGTTTGCTGCAACATAGGAATACGAAATTGAGGATATTGGTTGCTTGATTTTCTTATTGGAATCTCAAGTTCATTAGTCCATAACCTGTTTCTGCCTTGTTTGGCTTTGTTGGATTATCTGTGCGCAAGCTTAACTATGGCGAAAATGGAGACAGAAGGAAAAGCATCCGCATCCAGCAGCCGGGCTCCTCCTAAAGCGAATGCGCCCACCGGCCAACTGAGGACTTGGGGAACCACACATGGCTAGCCGCTACTCGCAGAATCTGGAGGCGTGGCTAGTCCATTTCCATTCCCTTATCAGGCGGCTTACACTTCACTCCAGCAGCACCGAGCATGTCGAGTTATCGGTATGCGGCACCTTCAGTGCCGATCTATGCCTCACCAGGCTTTCTCACGACCTCCCAGACACCAGGCTATTTCATGGCCTCCAATGCCTCGCAAGGCTGTCCCATGGCCTCCAATGTCCCATTAGGCTTTCTCATGGCATCCCAGCCACCAGGCTGTGTCATGGCCTCAAATGCCTCGCCAGGCCGTCTTACATCCTCCCAAGCACTAGGCCGTCTTATGGCCTCCAATGCTTCACCAGACTGTATAGTGGACTCTGGTGGACCTGGCATGCCACCTCGTCAAGTGGCACTTCCTGTGCCAGGCGCCACGACCAAACCTTATGGGTCCCACTATTCAGCAGTACCGGCGCCCGTACCGACCCTAGTCGGATGCCACCAACACAAGGAGGTAGATGCCACAGCCATATGGAGTGGCTTGAACACTTGCCATGCCTCCCACAACCACCATGCCAGTACTAGCGCCCGTACCGAACCCTAGTTGGATGCCAGCAACACTAGGGGGCAGACGCCACAGCCATGTGGAGTGGCGACGACACTTGCCACACCAGCCGTCATGCCTCTTCTTACTGCCATGCCTCCTACACATGCACCTGTTTAGATTCCCCCAACACTAGGGGGCAGGCACCACAACCATGTGCAGTGGCCACGACACCTACCACACCTCAAGTCGCCATGCCTCTTACGCAAGCACCGGCGGTCTCACCCCAGTTGCTGGCAGACTCAATGCAGCAACATTTTAGAATTCAACTGAGCCCGATGGAGCGACCTAGATATAGGAAGCCATACCCTAATTGGGTAGACACCATGCAGCCATACCCAAGGGGATTCAGGATGCCCGAGTTCACCACATTCTCAGGGGACGATGGCAAGTCCACTGTAGAACATGTGGGCAGATTCAACGTACAATGTGGTGAAGTGGCGGCCAATGACTGGATGAAGGTGAGGTTGTTCAGTCCATTCCTCACTAGACCCGCCTTTGCATGGTACGCATCATTGCGGCCTAATTCAATTCAAAATTGGGCCGATCTGGAGCGAGCATTCCATGACAAATTCTTTACACTATTGACACATGTGCTAATTCGAAGCAATTTGCCGATGAGGCGGCAAGCACCTTTATTAACTGATTACAACGGCTTGAGGGTCAATGTACAATGGCACTCCTTGATAGGGAGATAGCCAATATCGCAGTGGCTAATATGTTGCCAAAATTGAAATAGCATTTAATTGTGCAGGATTCCACTGATCTTGCCCAGCTGGCCGAGAGAGCGGCTCGCTTGGAAGAGTTTCTCGCAGAACAAGAAGAATAGCGTCATCCTATACGTAGAGTCCACTTCGAGGAGTTAAGATTTAGAGATGTGGAAGAAGAACCCATGGAAGTGGCTGTTGCAGAATTAATGCATATAGCCAAACCACATACTTGTGTGGCCCTTAGGCCATCGACACAAAATGAGGCCAAGTTTAGGCCTGAAGAAGACCTCTTTGATATGAGTGGAGCAAACCAAGTGTTTGACTCCCTACTCAAAGATGGTGTGATTAAACTGCCTGAAGGGCAGAAGTTGCCAACGGCCGAGGACATTCGGGGTCGATCATTCTGCAAGTGGCATAATTCATATACTCATAGCTTAACTAAGTGTCAGAGTTTTAAATACGCCATTCAGAATAGGATAAAATATGGTCGTTTGAAAATTGCAGGTATGAAAGTGAACATTGACCCATTCCCTCAATTTCATGTTGGTGCTTCTGGATTTATCCCAAATCCAGAGGGCGGCTGCGGAACACATTGCAATCAATGGGGAAGACGACGACTTGTTGTTTGAGGCGTCTTGTATAGAAAGCAGCCTAATTTTAAAAACATTTCTAAGGAGGATTTTAAGAAGATCCCCAAGGCTGAGAAGAAAGAACACATAATTAAGGAAGAACATAGACACAGGCAAGCAGCAAGCGAAAGCAAGGATGCAATTAACCTGAGATGCCGTGATGCTGAATGGAGCAAGGGAGTGGCTGCCTGGACAACGTGAGGTGCGGACGGGAATCAACAAGTGGTGGTTGGCTAATCCATGGTGGTGGCAGGATATTCGAACGACGGCCGGAAATAAAGCAACAGCGGCTGAGGCGTGCGGTCGCGATGGCGGCTGCTCCGGAAGGCGTGGATGGCGGCCAAGTCACTGGGAATGGCGCTTGGAGCCCCTGGAGTGGCGGCTGAGGCCTGGGTGGCAGCTGGAGCAATGAGGACAACGGCTAGACCTCCAGAGATTGCGGCTGATGCTCGGGAATGGCAGGCGGTGCTCGGATGGCGGCTGAGCTTGCATGCGGCGGCCAAGCGAGAGTACAATGGCGATAGAGGGTTGGCGGCTCCGTCTCCCCGAAGGCTAATGGCGGTTGGCTGAAGATCACGACGATTCCCATGACTCCCCTGGCGGCATGCACTTTGGCGGTTGTTCGAAGTTGAGCGGCTGAAGACAAGGTTAAAGAAGGCTGACAGCGGCTATCTAGGTTGAGGATGGCGGGAAGAGTGACAGATGTGAAGATGGCAACGATGGCTGTTGGAGAGGCCAACCGCGTATTGACCAACACGAACAAGAGACAGTTGCGGCCCCAAGGATGGCGGCGAGAGAGATGGATGGCGACTCCAAGGATGGCACCCAAGAGAGGTGTGGCGGTAGAGAGACCATATGGTGGCTGGTGGCAAGCGAAGTGATGGCGACATGAATGGATGGCAGGTGATGGCGGCAAAAGATGCTCCAGGGCGGCAATGTTGTGGCGACAAGAGAAGAGCTTCGGGTGGCAGACCACAGCGGCTGGCGGTAGAGCTCCGGGCGGCGGCACGTAGATATGGAATTGGAAAGATGGCAGCAGCCAGTGGCGGCCAAGATGAGCTCCGGGGGGTTAGACACGCCAGCAGAGAGACAACGGCGGCAAAGGCAAAGGTTACGCCAAGAAGAAAAAATAAAATAAAAATAAAAATAAAAATTGGCGGGCCAGACCTATTTTGAACGCGCATATCTGTCTTAAAAATCCTAATAAGACAAATTGCGGGAGGGGGGCATCTGTTAACCCAATAAAAAATTAAGGCCCATTACTTTCCGGCCCAATAACTGATAATGGCCAAAATTGTCCATTATTTCAAATCCATTTCCGTGTCTGAGACGGACATTTTGATCGTATTCCCATCTTATTTTAATAACAAAGCAGTTGAATTCGACAGATTAATGCGAGTTTGTAAGAATAATAAGCTGGTAATGAAAAACACAAAAATATGCAATTTCAATTGTATTTGTATTAGAAAAATCCAAAAACATGAAAAAATGAAAAAGAAAAGAAAAAGGAATGAAAAGAAGGGCAAAAGAATAAAATAGCCCACAAAAATAAAAAAGATGGGAAAAAGAATGAAAATCCCACAAATGAATTTTTGGCTAAGTGTTGGAACGCAATTCGAATTACCCAATTCGGTCTAAACCGAATTGGACAATTCGAATTAATGAAGAAAGAAGGAAGAAAATTGGTGAACTGTTGAAGGGAGGTGCGAAATGCCCAATTCGGTCTAAACCGAATTGCTCATTAGACTGAATTGGGCTCTGAAGAGAAGAAAGGCCAAGCAGGAGCCACCATCAGTAGGAAAAGGCCAATTCGATCTATACATAGACCGAATTAAAGATTGAAGATCACATCCCAGCTGAAAATCAAGAAGGAAGACCTCATGCAATTCGAATTATGCCAATTCGGTCTAGACCAAATTGCTTTAGGAGATGGAATTAAGTTCAAATTTGCATCCAGATGAGGCTGTGGAACACGTGAGAAATGCATGACACTATTGATGGGCCCTGATGGGCCTAGGGTTTCGAGAAGAAGTATAAAAGCTTACCTTCCTCAAGACGAGAAAAGGCTATTCCACACTTGCACATATTCGGATTGGGGAACAAAAATAAATGCAGAGGTAGTTCTTCACCCCTTAAGGGTTAGGTAGGTAGTTTAGTTTAGTTTATTTTTCCATGCATGTATCTTAGTTTTTGATGCTTTGATCTAGTTTAGTTTGTAGAAGCTTGTTACTACCTTTAGAGTAGTCATTTCCATATTTTTACATGCTTTTTAGTTAGAATAAACCCTACCTTCAAGCTAATGATGGTTTTGGGTCATTTACCTTGCTTTAAAGTGTCAATACAAGAAAAATTACAGAAATGGGTTTTTATTCTCATGTGTTTGGCACTCTTTAATGCTTTCCTTAGCAATAAATGTTAGAATGTTTGTTTGTTTCAACTAGGTTACATTTATTATGTTCTAGTTGACTTACATTCTCAATAAATGAATGTTAGTGGGTTTTTGGTATGTTTTATGCCCTAGAGCTTCATATGAGTGTTCTTAGGTTTTAGATAATTTTAGGGTTTGTTAGAAATAGGTTTTAATGCTTTATTTCAGTTTTATTGCTCTAGAACTTTTATTTATTTATGTCTTAGATAATGTTGGTGTTCTTAAGTTATGCATGTAGTTCTTAGCTTTTTAAGTGTTTTAGATTCGTTAATCTTTGAATCTCTTGTTTGTAGAAATAGGGTTTAATTAACGCCAATGCCTACTGAGCATGCATCATGATATTTTCCTTAAAATGCTCACTAGGGTGGTTGTGAGATGACACTGATGTGAAATGAAGGATTGGGTAAATCTCATCCATCATAAACCGCACAGTGGAAACCGAACACACACTTGTGAGCACAAAAATATACTTGTGAAAAATTCATGCAATTCGATCTAGGCAATTCGGTTTAAACCGAATTGCCCATGAAGACCGAATTGCATAACAAAAAGTTCTCTTCATGTGGTTTATAGGCAATTCGGTCTATGCAATTCGGTTTAGACTGAATCGCTCACATAGACTGAATTGATTTGTAGACCATATTGTATGCATACCATCCATTCATGCCTTGGTTTATTTTCTGTCTCTCACCAATTCGAATTGCTCAGTTCGGTTTAGACCGAATTGACATGGCAATTCAAATCACCCTCATTTTTGGAGTAAATGCCTTAGCCAAATTTGAGCAAAGGAATGACTTCATCAATTCGAATTGTCCAATTCGGTTTAGAACGAATTGCTTAACAATTCGAATTAGATGATGTTTCATTTCCTTGCAAGGATTAACTGGGTAAGGGAAATACTTCATCCCTCATGCATTATTCAGTTCGATCTATGTTACACTTTAGACCGAATTGAACTCTTCCTTCCATTTTAAAACTCCAAAAATATTTTATTTCTTGATTTGTGTAAGTTGCATGGGTGTATTGGGCTTAGGCCCATTATACCTAATTTTATCCATTACACATCTCAACTCATTAGTGTCTAATTATTGTGTGATTAACACTCACACAATACCAAAAACATTTTCTTAATTTCAATTATTTTTTCTCTTTCATTGTGTGTATGAATGAGTAATGAGAAATATCACAGATCAATGTTGGTGAAAGGTCCCTTCACAGGGATAACGATTAGCTCGTTTTCTGTGTATTGATTATTACTCGTTATCTTGCATGGTCTGATTGGAGATTGGTGGAAGCTCCGGCGAAAGGTCTCTTCCCAGAGATACGATTAGTCACTCAGCCAATTTCTGATTAGATACAGTTTTCTTTTCCTTATCTTAATTTCAATCCTGAATTTCAAGCTATGGTAGTATTAGACAGTGTCGATCAACACTGTTATAGTAATACTATAGTAAGAAACCATGTGGGTTTTTCCTCATTCATGGATAGTAGGACTCTCGATGATAGCGATCACTGTCATCGAGGGATCCTTACTGTCTAAAAATCACTCCATCTGGAATGATTGGGAACCGGATGGCAGATGTTTGCAGTCCGGATTACCCCAGTTATTTCTGGCACTCTTTTTAGCCAATTTCCTCCATTCTCATGGCTAATCCACCTTTGTGTATCAAATTCTGTCTAACCCCACCATATATTTTGGGGTATTTTATTTTACTTTCTCATATACATGTATGCATGCTATTATTATGTAAATGTTGTGGTCATAATTATTTTGGGGATCCTTCTCCTTGGACATAGAAGTCATGATCTAAATCAGATGCTACATAATAAATTTCCAACAAAAATTCCTTTATAAAATCCAGATCTGAGTAAGGGATAAATTCGATAGTTATGATTAACTCATATTCTACTGGGGGTTGATTTTGAGAACCTAGAAGCAGAGTCAGCGATTAGGTCTTATCTAGACTGAAAGGATCTGTGTTTTAATTGAGAGTTTAGTACCTGTTTAGGGAATGATTTTCAAATATCAATTGGTTTCTCAAAATTGCTGTGTGTTGGAAATCTTATATTAGATATTGCATTAAATCAATGTCCACTTGGGTGTAGATGAGATGTGATAAATAATACTAGAGGAACAACATGTAGGCCTTGGTTAATTTCTAAGGTAGGGTTGAGTATTCTTTCAACTACTATCTTCTTCTGCCAAAGCCTAGAATTGAGTCTTGAGTGAGTACATCCGGAACAGATTCCTCTGTGGATCTTTTTCATTTAGTTTGTATCTCATAACCTCCCAGATGTTGTGAGTCCTGTGGCTTATTGATATCTTGGGGAATTCTTCATCTGCATCTGGTCACCAAGACCAGGGGCTCACCAAGACCAGGGGCTCTTTTATGCTAACGGAAAGAGATAACTTTTAAAGTTTCCGAGTGATAGGATTTTAAATGCTTTCTTTACTGCTTTCTTTACTGCTTTCTTTTAAATGCTTTTATAGAGGTCACTCGGAAGAATTAGAGGTTGGCCACCTGTTCTAAGGTTTAAGAGTTATGGAAGGGTTTGGGATTTGATTTGAAAACTTTGGGTGTGACCGGAGGAATGATAGCAGTACTTGGCAAATCAACTAATGATGTGTCAGGTGTTGCTTATCCACCAAATATGATTAACATACTCTTGTAAGGCATTGCAAGGGGAGTAATGAGTTTATGGTATCTTAGATTTTGAGGTCTTAAGAGCATGTAAATTCTCACTGTAAGTACCTGTCTGTTAGAGGGAATATAGTGTAGAAAGCATGAGAGTTAGCTAACTGATGAACTATCCCGAGCAAAGATCTGTGTATTAAAAATGGAAGTTCAATTGTGTTTCATCTGAATCTTGTCCAATCTTTATTATTTTCTCCCTGTCCCTTCTGTCATATTTTTAATCTGCTTTGTAGTGTAGTGTAGCATAACTTTATCTGCTTTCGTAGAATAGATTTAATTGCTTTGTAGAATAAATTTACCACGCTTTGTAGAATAATTTTATTGCTTTCATAGTTTAGTTTAAATTCTGTCAAGTAGTTGTTAGAAACCTATGCAAAACCTGAAACGAGTAACCGAGTGAAAAATCTTAGTAAACGACGTGGGCCCTGCTTCTATCGCACATCCTCCAGTGAACGATCCGGTCTTACTATAAATTACTGCAATTTTTGACTCCGTGCGCTTTCGGGGGCACAGTTTCCTACATGATTATATAAAAACGTGACAACCTATAAACATATCCCTAATCCCAACATCTTCATAATTTGGTTTCATTAAATAAAATTAAACCGGGATTATTATTCTTCAGAAAATACTCATATAGTGGGAAATTGTCAAAAGTTTCATGGTGCTGTTGCCGGGGAGGATGCAGCGTCGTTTATTAAGAGAATTACACTCCTGATTACTCATAGTTAGTTTTGTGTATATATTTCACAACAGAGAAGTACCCTCAAATCAATTAAACATTTAGAGTACTAAGACTTTAAATATGAGGATGTTGATTTCAGGGGAAGATCTAAACAATTGGGTATTCTTTCTTGCAGGAATCATGGAGCCACCAAAAAGAAAATTAAAGCTTCAAAACAGGACAAGCCACGGCCACCATCTCCACTTACCGTCGCCCCGGTCCCCATTTCTGTCATCCTCACCGGATCACCAAGTTTACCCGCTGCTCCATCGCCCATCCACTTCATTACCACCGCTGCTATGAGGAAACCCTCATCACCGGTGAAACAACAAATGGAACAGCAGACCTACGGTCATCTCATTCCCACCATCACCCCGGACAAGCAATGACACCATCTCGTGTGCCGTCGCCCCTGTCCCCATGTTCTCCAACCCCCAACAGTCGGCTACCAACTCACTCGCCGTCGCCCCTGTTCTCACTAAGCATCAAAACAGGTTCCTGGTTGGATTAGTTCTATGATTGACCGAAGACTATATCCGGAATTTAAAGAAATTTAAGATCCGGAATAATTTTCACAAACACAAAATTAATCCAGCCTAAATTTTTGCAAGTCAGAATAATTTTATCATTATATATACATATTATATATATAAGCCCCTTGTGCATATTATATTTAATAATTCGGGTAGTTATAACACTACGTAAATTTTTAAATATAATTGAAATTCTAATTAATAAATATTCTCTAAAATAAAAACATGTCATGATTTTAGTTTTGAGAATGGGAAATAATATTTTTCGAAAATAAAAGAAGTTAGCTAATCAATCTTGATTGAATAAAAGACTATAGTCAAATAAATTGGAAGTCTTGAATTATTTGACCAACGGTACCGGATTATTAGATAAATTAAATTCTTGAATTGGCTTAAGATTATGGAACTTCATACAATTAAGAGCTTAATTAGGTCCATAAGTTAGACAAGTTCATTTGGGCCCTCCAATTAATTATGAGATGGTCCAATTAATTAAAATAATTAGGTTAGGTCCAAAAACGTTCCAGCCCAACTGAAATGGCCCAAGACCCCTGGCCCAAATACAAACCCTAACCCTAATCCCAAACCCTAGCCATCCGCCGCCCTCCGGCGCCGCTACCGCCGCCGGCGTCTCGCCGGCCACCACCGTCCACCTCCGGCAGCCTCCCCTATGCCCGACTTTGGATCTCCAGCTTTCACTGCCACCACGCCGCCGCTAGACGAGACCGGAGAAGCCATCGGCGGCCACGTCCAACCATTGCCACCGCCACTCGTCACCACCAGCACCCTCCAACAGCCAACCACCACCGATTCCTTCCACCATTTCCGCCCCTATCCCTTTTCCCAACGCACCAAATCCGAACCGCCACCATTTTCATCCTCAAAACCAGAAAACTAAACCTAAATAAAAGAAATAGAGAAGTAGAATAGGGGAGAAGCTGCTGCCGCCGCTGCCTGACACCGCCGCCGCCCGGAATCGCGCTGAGGTGTTGGAGTTGGTGGGAGCTTCTTTATGTTTGCAAAGAGGATTAGAAATGTTGGGAAGAAACAAAAGGGGAAGGAGGCAGTGTTGGGACCAAAACCTGCAAGGGAAAAAGGAGGAGTTGACAGTGGAGTGATTGAAGAGAATTTACCTGCAAGGGGCGGCTGTAGAGAGGAGAATTGGGGAGTAGAATCTGAACGGGTGATTAGATTGATAGAAATGGGTGGATGTTTGTTTGGTGGGTAGAAACCTGGGTGGAAAAATGGATGGCAATAACTGGGTAATTAGAGGTTTCTTAATACCCTATTTAAGCCCCCCTAATCAGCCTCTCTTCACAATCACAAATTCACAACTCACGCCCCACCTCTCATTTCTTTTGTTTTTATTCTTTCAAACTTGTAAGTTTTTGTAAGGAGTAAAGGAATTATCTTTGCTCAAATGGTGTCCAAGTATTAGCAAAGAGGACTGATATTGTTGTTAGGATATTAAGTCAAGTAGCTGAAAAAGGATATCTGCTCAAAGCAAGTGCGTGTGATGTGTTGCATTCTGCCTACGGTAACTGTAAGTGGATTTTTACTCTTTGGAGTTAAGCCAAAATTATTTAGCTTAAGCATAAATTTCAATACCGCTTTTGTATTTTAAATTTATGCTTATTGCTCCCTATTGCTTTTGGATTATCGGTATGCTATTTTTACTGTGCCTTAAATTCTGTGCTTTAAAATTTATTGCGACATATTTTGCGATTTGGAGAACTCATAGTACGGTGTTGGAATACTGTGTGTGGGTCTTGTCGCCACCCTCGCCGTTGTGTGCATCCAATGCCCCTCGGGAACGGTGCCGGAATTAAACCACACCTTATTTCGAAATGGTTGGAAGGATATTCCTGGATTAATTTGTGCACCAATAAATCTCGTTTAAGCATACCATGACCATAAATGTTGTTTTTAAATTATTTGTGCAACTTGACCTCCTCCGGGAGTAAAGGTCTACTTACTCAGCGATTGTTTTCGCTGATTCTATACTGTTACCATTCCCTTTCAGGACTCGAAACCTGTAAGGTTCGGCAGAGCATCATTTGCACGGGCACGGTTTGGTGTAATATTTATAATGTATATTTTTAAATTCCCTATTAGAAAAATATATTACTTGGCATAGATTTTTATTAAGTGAAATTATTTGGGTTTTTAGCCCACACATGCAAAGATTTTGTAATATTATTTTAAACAAATGGAATTTTGTGCAAAACCATTGGCCCATTATTTTAAACTCTGAAGTATTTATGGTAGCCTTAGCGTATTCCGGATAGGCCGGAATACGTGGCGGTAGCACCATCCCATTGTTCCCGCTCTTTGCTTCCGCTGTTCCTTAGGGAAAATGGGGGTGTTACAGATTGGTATCAGAGCAGTTTTGTTCTACGGGAACGTGCATTTAATTTTTTGAAAAAAAAGGGGGGTTTTGCACAATAAAATTTTTTGAAAGCAATTTTCCTATTAAAAGTAGTGCATTTAAATTTTTTGAATTTTTGCCGAAAATATTTTGAAGCATTTTCCCATAAGATTACATTCAAGAATTTTGAAATTTTTGCATCAAAAAAATTTTGAAAAATATGCCAAGTATTTCTTTTAAATTATTTTGGGATGGGAACACACACAAATGCATGTAGGCACGAGCAGAATTTTGATTTATTAAAAGTTTATTCTTTTCAAATTTCCCAAAGTTTCGAGCTAAGAGCTGGACGATTACGACTCTTTTCCTTCGATATATAGGAAATAAACATATTAATACTTGCGACCTCTTATTCTTGTCTTAGTCAATATGAGTTTACGCCTTAGACTTCTAAAGCACGACCTACATGTTATAACAATAACCATGTGAATGACTAGGAATAAGGAATTTTCTAAATATTAAATGGTCTTAAGGATAAGTTGAGTTAGATATCCCAATGATCAAATTTATCTGCCCTTATAGTTTGAGGACGCTCCAAGCATAAAAAATAATTGTTGGACCAAGTATTAAACAAGATTGGCCAAGTGTTTCGACATGAATAAATAATTTTCCTAAGAGCAACACTTTACAAGAAAAAGTGGGATTTATCAAGGATTAGGATATACTCAAAAGAAACCTATCAGTTTAAATTGAGTCATCAAGAATATTTTTGCTCCAGACTTATCATGGATTTTTAGAACCATCAACATATTAAAATTGGATAACTCCTGCCACGAAAAAGATATAACCCGAGGAGTTCAAGGGGATATCAAGGATAAATGTCCGAGACCGGATGAAGAGAATTATAATTGATACGTAACATGTCGAAAGGTTTCTATAAGAAAATAGAATTTTTGGAACGATACCTCTAGTAATGAATTACCACTAGTTTTGTCGCGAGGCTTCGAGGACGAAGCCTTATTTTAAGGAGGGTAGACTATAACACTACGTAAATTTTTAAATATAATTGAAATTCTAATTAATAAATATTCTCTAAAATAAAAACATGTCATGATTTTAGTTTTGAGAATGGGAAATAATATTTTTCGAAAATAAAAGAAGTTAGCTAATCAATCTTGATTGAATAAAAGACTATAGTCAAATAAATTGGAAGTCTTGAATTATTTGACCAACGGTACCGGATTATTAGATAAATTAAATTCTTGAATTGGCTTAAGATTATGGAACTTCATACAATTAAGAGCTTAATTAGGTCCATAAGTTAGACAAGTTCATTTGGGCCCTCCAATTAATTATGAGATGGTCCAATTAATTAAAATAATTAGGTTAGGTCCAAAAACGTTCCAGCCCAACTGAAATGGCCCAAGACCCCTGGCCCAAATACAAACCCTAACCCTAATCCCAAACCCTAGCCATCCGCCGCCCTCCGGCGCCGCTACCGCCGCCGGCGTCTCGCCGGCCACCACTGTCCACCTCCGGCAGCCTCCCCTATGCCCGACTTTGGATCTCCAGCTTTCACTGCCACCACGCCGCCGCTAGACGAGACCGGAGAAGCCATCGGCGGCCACGTCCAACCATTGCCACCGCCACTCGTCACCACCAGCACCCTCCAACAGCCAACCACCACCGATTCCTTCCACCATTTCCGCCCCTATCCCTTTTCCCAACGCACCAAATCCGAACCACCACCATTTTCATCCTCAAAACCAGAAAACTAAACCTAAATAAAAGAAATAGAGAAGTAGAATAGGGGAGAAGCTGCTGCCGCCGCTGCCTGACGCCGCCGCCCGCCCGGAATCGCGCTGAGGTGTTGGAGTTGGTGGGAGCTTCTTTATGTTTGCAAAGAGGATTAGAAATGTTGGGAAGAAACAAAAGGGGAAGGAGGCAGTGTTGGGACCAAAACCTGCAAGGGAAAAAGGAGGAGTTGACAGTGGAGTGATTGAAGAGAATTTACCTGCAAGGGGCGGCTGTAGAGAGGAGAATTGGGGAGTAGAATCTGAACGGGTGATTAGATTGATAGAAATGGGTGGATGTTTGTTTGGTGGGTAGAAACCTGGGTGGAAAAGTGGATGGCAATAACTGGGTAATTAGAGGTTTCTTAATACCCTATTTAAGCCCCCCTAATCAGCCTCTCTTCACAATCACAAATTCACAACTCACGCCCCACCTCTCATTTCTTTTGTTTTTATTCTTTCAAACTTGTAAGTTTTTGTAAGGAGTAAAGGAATTATCTTTGCTCAAATGGTGTCCAAGTATTAGCAAAGAGGACTGATATTGTTGTTAGGATATTAAGTCAAGTAGCTGAAAAAGGATATCTGCTCAAAGCAAGTGCGTGTGATGTGTTGCATTCTGCCTACGGTAACTGTTAGTGGATTTTTACTCTTTGGAGTTAAGCCAAAATTATTTAGCTTAAGCATAAATTTCAATACCGCTTTTGTATTTTAAATTTATGCTTATTGCTCCCTATTGCTTTTGGATTATCGGTATGCTATTTTTACTGTGCCTTAAATTCTGTGCTTTAAAATTTATTGCGACATATTTTGCGATTTGGAGAACTCATAGTACGGTGTTGGAATACTGTGTGTGGGTCTTGTCGCCACCCTCGCCGTTGTGTGCATCCAATGCCCCTCGGGAACGGTGCCGGAATTAAACCACACCTTATTTCGAAATGGTTGGAAGGATATTCCTGGATTAATTTGTGCACCAATAAATCTCGTTTAAGCATACCATGACCATAAATGTTGTTTTTAAATTATTTGTGCAACTTGACCTCCTCCGGGAGTAAAGGTCTACTTACTCAGCGATTGTTTTCGCTGATTCTATACTGTTACCATTCCCTTTCAGGACTCGAAACCTGTAAGGTTCGGCAGAGCATCATTTGCACGGGCACGGTTTGGTGTAATATTTATAATGTATATTTTTAAATTCCCTATTAGAAAAATATATTACTTGGCATAGATTTTTATTAAGTGAAATTATTTGGGTTTTTAGCCCACACATGCAAAGATTTTGTAATATTATTTTAAACAAATGGAATTTTGTGCAAAACCATTGGCCCATTATTTTAAACTCTGAAGTATTTATGGTAGCCTTAGCGTATTCCGGATAGGCCGGAATACGTGGCGGTAGCACCATCCCATTGTTCCCGCTCTTTGCTTCCGCTGTTCCTTAGGGAAAATGGGGGTGTTACAGTAGTAATCAATTGATTCACATTTAGAGTACTAAGACTCTAAATGTGAGGATGTTGATATTTTTGAGAAAATCCGACAACTTATTCCATGTTTGCTTTGCAGGAATTTGTGGGACCACCAAAAAGAAAATTAAAGCTTCAAAACAGGTTCCCGGTTGGATAAGTTCTGTAATTAATAGAAAATATTCCCGAAATTTAAAGCAATTTAAGATCCGGAATAATTTTTATAAGAACAGAATTAATCCAACCTAATTTGTGCAAGTAGATTAAATTTTATATATGTTTAGAAAATCTAAAAATGTGATTGAGCAATTTTGATGAAAATCAGAATTTTTCTAAGTATTGGGCATCGAACAATCGCCTTGTTCAATGAACCAAACGATCACACATAGCCAAAATCATCGAACACTTAATTGGTTTGACGAAAAAGGCTATCGGAATTATGTTCATGTAGATATTTTCCCCCTCCCTCCCTCCTCTTTTATTTTACTTTGATTTTAATAATTTTTTTAAGTAGGAATTGACTTACTCACATTTCGAGCAAGGCTCAAAATGTGAGGATGTTGATTCTTCACTTAAATATTTCAAAAAAAATAAAAATGAAAATAAAAATATATATATATATTTTGCTTATTTTTATTACTATATGTTTGCACCCAGCACGAAGCATGCATGAATCTGTCAGTTTAAATTCACATATGAGATCTTGGTTTATGATTAAATTTTCAAACTTTTAAATTGGAATAATATAATTGAATACATGCATGATATGGATTTTTGAGGTTTTGAGCTATAAAAATTTAATGATATAAACATGTTGTTGGGTAATGAGTCCTCATGTTGAGAATTTAATTGAATAGAGTGTAAGACTTTTCAACGATTAAATTTAAGAATATTGTATGACATGAATCAACCATACCATGTGAGTATTTGAGCCATGAGTCACTTTTACTCATTCCTTCTTTGTTGTGAGAAAATCATTTTGATTAAAGGAAACTAGAACTTGCAATTGGGACCGATTCAAGACCATGCCATATTCCAAAGATCGAGAATATGATCGAGGCACCTAGAAACCAAAATTTTGGCCTTCGTTTGAATTCCAAACCCAAAAATATTTTCCCTTTAGGGTTAACCAATTTGACCCTTTAAACCTAAGTTTTCTTTGAAACCCACTATATTTTTCCCAGCCTTATAAAAAGCCAAAAAAAAATTCAAACCCAAGTGTGCAAGAATGCATTTTATCAAGGCATTACAATTTATGATCATCAACTCATTAATCGGTATTCAAAAATCCGATCAAAAAAAAAAAAGAAGAAGAAGAACAAAAAGAGAATTGTTGAGTTCCATTCAACAAAAAGAAATTGCAAATGACAAAGCAAATTAGACTTAGTCTAATGTCATGCAATAGAAAAACAAAAGAAAAAGAAAGAAATATGCCAAGTTATGATAGAATTAATTCTTGCCACTTTTTAGCCTAATAATTCCCTTTCTTACCAAATGTTACAACCGTATGCCCCGTTATAACCCTTGAATAAGACCTCATGATCTCGATTTGAAGAAATGAGCCGGTGGCGAGTTGGTCCAATTGCAAGCTTATGGGATAATTTAATTAAATTTGATTATGAGCGATTATGATAAAACCCCAAATTTGAGAGTGAGTGAAATTTCCGCATTTACTATATGTGAGGCTCTGATTTTAATTTATATTCATGTCATGCTTAAATTCTAAAATTAAATCAATGATTATTTCTAAACATGATATTCATGAAGAATTAACAATAATGATTGATTTGTAGGCCTGATTAAGTGAGACGTATCATTTTATTAAACACTGCAATCAAGAGAATTTAATACTTGTAGTTTTTAATTGTCTTATCCCAATATAAAAAGAATGAAATTTTTGAAGCCACGCAAATGGATTGAATGTGCAGAGTCCATGCTCTTGGGAGCACTGACTCTGACTGCTCGGGGACGATTACTATTAAATGTGAGGATGTTGATAATGCCCAAAATCGTCCATTATTTCCAATCCATTTCTGTGTCTGAGACGGACATTTTGATCGTATTCCCATCTTATACTAATAAGAAAGCAGTTGAATTCTACAGATTAATGCGAGTTTGTAAGAATAATAAGTTGGTAATGAAAAACACAAAAATATACAATTTCAATTGTATTTGTATTAGAAAAATCCAAAAACATGAAAAAAAGAAAAAGAAAAGAAAAAGGAATGAAAAGATGGGCAAAAAAATAAAATAGCCCACAAAAATAAAAAAAGATGGGAAAAAGAATGAAAATCCCACAAATGAATTTTTGGCTAAGTGTTGGAACTCAATTCGAATTACCCAATTCGGTCTAAACCGAATTGGACAATTCAAATTAATGAAGAAAGGAGGAAAATTGGTGAAGTGTTGAAAGGATGTGCGAAATGCCCAATTCGGTCTAAACCGAATTGCTCATTAGACCGAATTGGGCTCTGAAGAGAAGAAAGGCCAAGCAGGAGCCACCATCAGTTCGAAAAGGCCAATTCGATCTACACATAGAACGAATTAAAGATTGAAGATCACATCCCAGCTGAAAATCAAGAAGGAAGACCTCATGCAATTCGAATTATGCCAATTCGGTCTAGACCGAATTGCTTGAGGAGATCGAATTAAGTTCAAATTTGCATCCAGATGAGGTTATGGAACACGTGAGAAATGCATGGCACTATTGATGGGCCCTGATGGGCCTAGGGTTTCGGGAAGAAGTATAAAAGCTGACCTTCCTCAACACAAGAAAAGGCTATTCCACACTTGCACAGATTCCGATTGGGGAACAAAAAGAAGTGCAGAGGTAGTTCTTCACCCCTTAAAGGTTAGGTAGGTAGTTTAGTTTAGTTAGTTTATTTTTCCATGCTTGTAGCTTAGTTTTTGATGCTTTGATCTAGTTTAGTTTGTAGAAGCTTGTTACTACCTTTAGAGTAGCCATTTCCATATTTTTACATGCTTTTTAGTTAGAATAAACCTTACCTTCAAGCTAATGATGATTTTGGGTCATTTACCTTGCTTTTGGTATGTTTTATGCCCTAGAGCTTCATATGAGTGTTCTTAGGTTTTAGATAATTTTAGGGTTTGTTAGAAATAGGTTCTAATGCTTTATTTCAGTTTTATTGCTCTAGAACTTTTATTTATTTATGCCTTAGATAATGTTGGTGTTCTTAAGTTATGCATGTAGTTCTTAGCTTTTTAAGTGTTTTAGGTTCGTTAATCTTTGAATCTCTTGTTTGTAGAAATAGGGTTTAATTTATGCCAATGCCTACTGAGCATGCATCATGATATTTTCCTTAAAATGCTCACTAGGGTGGTTGTGAGATGACACTGATGTGAAATGAAGGATTGGGTAAATTTCATCCATCATAAACCGCACAGTGGAAACCGAACACACACTTGTGAGCACAAAAGTATACTTGTGAAAACTTCATGCAATTCGATCTAGGGAATTCGGTTTAAACCGAATTGCCCATGAAGACCGAATTGCATAACAAAAAGTTCTCTTCATGTGGTTTATAGGCAATTCGTTCTATGCAATTCGGTTTAGACCGAATTGCTCACATAGACTGAATTGTTGTAGACCATATTGTATGCATACCATCCATTCATGCCTTGGTTTATTTTCTGTCTCTCACCAATTCGAATTGCTCAGTTCGGTTTAGACCGAATTGACATGGCAATTCGAATCACCCTCATTTTTGGAGTAAATGCCTTAGCCAAATTTGAGCAAAGGAATGACTTCATCAATTCGAATTGTCCAATTCGGTTTAGAACGAATTGCTTGACAATTCGAATTAGATGATGAAACTTTTGACAATTTCCTACCACGAGTATTTTGAAGAAAATATCCCAAGTTTGAATTTATTAAATGAAAAGAGTTATGATTCACGGGAAGGGGTTTAAGGATATATTAATGGTGTTACTCTTTTTATTACTCAAGTATGGTGCTTTAATTTCAAATGGCGTTGTGGTCCTCTCTGGCATGAAACTGTTGACAAATCTCATGGTACAGCCGGGATAGATTGACCTTCAGCCTGTCACACTGAGGATCCCCGTCATATGTGCCATGATACTTCTCATCAATTCTTGCCATGAGATTCCCTGCCATGAAACTTTTGACAGATTTCCACTACATGAGCATTTTCCGAAAATCATATCCTGGTTTAGGTTTTATTTAATGAAACCAATTTATGATGATGGAGTTAGGATTAATGATATATTTATAGGTTGTCATGTTTTTACTACTCGTGCTACGAAACTGTGCCCCCGAAAGCGCACGGTGTCAAAAATTGCAGTAATTTATAGTAAGACTGGATCGTTCACTGGAGGATGTGCGATAGAAGCAGGGCCCACGTCGTTTACTAAGATTTTTCCACTCGGTTACTCAATTCAGATTTGTGAAGATTTCTAACAACTATTAGACTGAATTTAAACTAAGCTATGAAAGCAATTAAAATAAAGCAGATAAAAATCATTCTAGAAAGCGAATTAAATTTAATCTAATAAAGCAATAAAATTATTCTAAGAAAGCCGTTAAAATTATTCTAAGAAAGCAGATTTAAAATGTGACAGAAGGGACAGGAAGAAAAGAATAAAGATTGGACAAGATTCAGATGAAACATAATTAAACTTCCATTTTGTTACACAGATCTTTGTTTGGGATAATCCTTCAGTTAGCTAACTCTCATGCTCTCTATACCATGTTCCTTATGATAGACAGGTACTTACGGTAAGAGTTTACATGCTCTTAAGTAAACAAAATCTAAGATACCGCAAACTCATAACTCCCCTTGCAATGCCTTGCAAGAGTGTGTTAGTCATCTGTGGTGGATAAGCAACACCTGACAAGTCATATATTGAATTGCCAAGTACTCCTATCCTTCCCCCATGTCACACCCAAAGATTCTAATCAAGCCCCGAACTATCCCTTAACTATCAATCCTAGTAGCAGTTACACAACTCTCAATACAACCGAGTGACCTCTAATGAAAGCATTTAACAGAAAGCGATAAAGAAAGCATTTAAAATCCTATCACTCGGAGATTTTTTTGAAAGTCTGACCCTGGTAGTAAAAGAAAGCCCCCAGTTAGGATGACCGGGTGTGGATCAAGAATTCCCTATTCTCGGTGAACCGCTCGCACTGTTCACTTCCCGTCGGGTGGTTATGAGATACAAACTAATGAAATAAACTAATAAATTAGTTTATTCCGGATGCACTCACTCAGGACTCAAAAATAGGCTTTGGCAGAAGAGGATAGCAGTTGAAAGAATACTCAACCCTACCTTAGAAAATAACCAAGGCCCACATGCTGTTCTTCTAGTATTATCTATTACATCTCATCTGAATCCAAGTGGACTCTGATTTAATGCAATATTTAATATAAGATTTCCAACATACAGCAATTCTGGGAAATAATTGTTATTTGAAAATCATTCCCTATCAGGTACTAGACTCTCAATTAAAACGCTGATCCTTTCAGTCTAGGTGAGACCTAATCGCTGATTCTGCTTCTAATTCCCCAAAATCAACCCTCGATCGGATATGAATTAGTCATAACTGTAGAATTTATCCCTTACTCAGATCCGGATTTTATAAAGGAATTTTTGTTGGAAATTTATTATGAGACATCTGATTAACAATCAAGACTTCTATATCCAAGGGAAGGATCCCAAAATAATATTGACCGCAATATCTACATAATAATATCATGCATAAATTTATAGAGAAGTGTAAAATTAAATAACCCAAAATATAAGGTAGGTTTAGACAGAAGTTGAAACACAGAGATGAAATAGCCGGAGATGAGAGGAAGTGGCTAAAAGATGGCGGAATAACTAGGGTTAATTGGATTTCAGTTTTCTGTGGTCCAATTCCCTAATCATTAAGGTGAGACGATTATAGACATCAGAAAACCCTAATGACAGTGATTGCTATCATCAAGATTCCTTCCGTCTGCGATTAAGAGAAAAACCTACATGTTTTCTTACTGGTAATGTCTGTCAAGTGATGTTGATCGGCATCACTTGTTAACATCATAGCTCGAGATTCGGGTTTGAAATTAAGATAAAGAAAAAGAAACTGTATCCGGATAGAAGTCAGCTGAGCAGCTATTATAATCCCGGATGGATGAACCGCCAAGGCTTCAACAGACCATTATCCAGACCATGCAAAATAACAACCAGTAGTTAATATACAGACCACGAGCTAGTTATCCGTGTGGGAATACCCGCCAACATTAGTCTGTATATCATTTACTAGCTGTTTCACACAACACAGGTAAAGACAAAATAAATAAGAAGAAAATATTTTTGGGTCATCTCGCATGAGAGACATTAGTTTCTCATGCAAGGGTATGGAATTGATTCCATAGTTACTCTTCATGTCTAAATAATCACTAATTCCATAATTGAATAATTACAGTCCGGATTATATACTTAGATCATTAGAGTTAAATCACTTGTAGAAGAGCCTTTTAATGGAATTGAACAAAATTCTTTATATCAAATTGATCATGGGTTGAGATCATTGGATTTCAACCTCAAAATATTAATATAAAGGTTCAATTAATTAATGAGGGAGATGAAGAATAAAAATTTGGTAAAAAGGTGCCACTTTGTCGCGGAGTAGAGTTTGTGTCGCGGACCATGGGTCCGCGACAAGGGTTTCGCGACAAAGGGGTGGGAAAATAAGAGGAATGGGTTTTTTTGAGAATTAGGGTTGTCTTGTCGCTAAGCAATAAGTTTTGTCGCGGAACATGGTTCCGCGACAAGGAGACATGGCGACAAGGGTTTGAAAATTTAGCAAGGGCATAATTCTTGTCGCGGAACAAAAGTTTTGTCGCGGAACATGGATCCGCGACAAGGTTACTTCGCGACAAAGCCCTTCCAGAATGAAATTACAAGCATTTGGGTCCTTGGTCGCTAATCAAGGATTTTGTCGCGGAACGTGGCTCCGCGACAAGAGTTGTTTCGCGACCAAGGGTTTCAAAATAATGCTAACAAGTGTCCCTTGGCACCCTTGTCGCCAAGAATCATTTTGTCGCGGAACGTGGTTCCGCGACAAGAGTTGTTCCGCGACAGAAGTGTGCCCAGGACACATGTTAGAAAAGTAAAGTGGAACAGTGGCATGCATTGTGTGTGATCTCACCCATTTCAGATTCAAAAGCTAAACTAAGCTGAAAATGACAAAACAGAATTTGAATCTAGCTAGAACATGCTTGAACATAATAGAAATAAAACAAACTTAAAACTAAAGAAACCCTAATCTAAGCTTGATCACCCATAAACATGCAACATCATCCAAAAGAAAAGTCACCAAGCAGTGACATTAAAATGAAAAATAAGGATCAAATGACCCAAAGAAAACAAAAGCAGTAAGATCCATGGGGTGTGAAACCCATTTCATGATTTGGGACACAAATGGAGAATGTTTTCCCATATTATTAAATGGGTGTTGTTAATACCAATGATTTAGGTATCACAAACCCTTAAACAAAAGTTTAGAACAAGAAATAAGGTGTAAAAGCTGGCTATCTAAACTAAAATGCTAGAAACTACATCTAACTAATGCATAAATTAAATAATACAAGAAAAACCTAACTAAACTACCCTAAACTAAACTAAAGTAACTGAGCTCCCAACTTGTCTTCAAGAGTGTATTCTTGTCTAAAAATTCTTCCAACCTCTAGCTCAAAGGAAACACCTCATATTTATAGAGGGGAAACCCTAAGCTCATGGGCCTTGATTTGAGCCCATTGTGTCTCAAGACATCACACACATCACAGCCTTGTCTCGGAATAAGGGGTTTGTCGCGGAACATGCTGCATGTGGCAAAGCTTCTCGACTGGGTCTTGTGTCTCTAATTGGGTGTCTTGGCGCGGAACATGCCTTTGTCGCGGAACAAGGCATCGCGACAAAGGTATCGCGACAAAGGGACTTGGCTGGTCTCCTCCTTCATTTGAGCTTGCTTGGTCGCGGAACACTCCTTGGTCGCGGAACCATGCAACGCGACAAAGGGGCTTCCGCGACAAGGATGGTCCTGGGCCTGCTGGGTTGGGCCAGATGGGCCGAAAATGTTGTTTTTGTGGGTTTTTCTATCTTTTTCCCATCTTTTTCATTCCTTTTTCTTTTCTTTTCTTTTTCTCATGTTTTTGGATTTTTCTAACATAAATATGTAATAAAATTACATATTTATGCCTTTTTCATACCAGCTTATTATTTTTACAATTATGCATAAATCAGTCCAATTCGACTGCTTTCTTACTTAATGTAAGACCGGAATGCGATCAAATGCTCGTTTAAGACACGGAAATGGATTGAAAATAATGGTCATTTCTGGCCATTATGAACATCCTCACATTTAATACTGATCGTCCCCGAGCAGTCAGAGTCAATGTCCTAAAGAACACGGACTCTGCATATTCAATTCATTTTCGTGGCTTCATAAATTACATTCTTTTTGGATTGGGATAAGACAATCAAAAACTACAAGTGTTAAATTCCCTTGATTGCAGTGTTGAATAAAATGATACTAGCTCACTAGATTGGGCCTATAAATCAAACATTATCATCAATCCTTCATGAATATCATGTTTGAAAGATGCGAGGATTAAAAATTAGAATTAAGGCATGACATGAATATGTGCAACAAAACAGAGCCTCACCTATAAGAGAAACGGAAAATTCACTCACTCTCAATTGGGTTTTAATAAAAAATGCTCAAAATCGAATTTAATTAAATTATCCCATAAGCTTGCAATTGGACCAACTCGCCACCAACTCATTTCTTCAAATCGAGATCATGAGGTCTTATTCAAGGGTTATGACTTGGCATACGGTTGTAATATGTGGTAGGAAAGGAAATTTATTGGGCTAAGGAGTGGCAAGAGTTCATTCCATCATGACCTGGCATATTTTTGGTTAAAATTTATGATCATCAATATTTTTCTTTTTCTTTTGCTTTTCTTTTTCTATTGCATGACATTAGACTATTGTCTAATTGCTTTGTCATTTGCAATTTATTTATGTTGAATGAATCTCAACATTTTTTTTTTCTATTCTTCTTTTCTCTTTTTTTTTGAATCGGTTTATTGAATACCGATTTATGCTTTTTTCTGATGATCATAAATTTAATGCCTTTGATAGAATTCATTCTTGCACACTTGGGTTTGATTTCTTGGTCCTTTTGTAAGGATAGGAATAATATAGAGGGCTTCAAAGAAAAATTAGGCTTAAGGCTCAAATTGATTAGTCCTAAAGGGAAAAATATTTTTGGGTTTGGATTTCAAACGAAGGCCAAAATTTTGGATTTTCTAAGTGCCTCGATCATATGCTCGATTTTTGGAATATGGCATGATCTTAAATCGGTCCCAATCGCAAATTCTGGTTTCCTTTAATCAAAGTGATTCACACATCAAAGAAAATAAATGAGTAAAAATGACTCATGGCTCAAACCTTACAAGGTTGGATTGATTCATGTCATACAGTATTCTCAAATTTAATCAAAGCTTAATTCTAACAATTTATTCAATCAAAAATTTCTAACATGCAGATTCATTACCCAATAAGATGATCGCATCATTAAACCTTTATAGCTCAAAACCTCAGGAACTCATTTCATGCATGTCTTTAATTATATTATCCCAATTTAAAAGTTGAAAATTTAATCACAAGCCTAAATTCAACATGTGAATTTAGAGCAGGTTTATGCATATGATGCTGGTTATTTAATTGAAAGCAGTAAAGAGGCACTGCTGACATACTAGGTATGTCAACATCATATTTTTGGCCTGACAGTCACTTATTCATCTCGGACTGTGCAGATATCTTTTCAAGAATAAAATTGTTTGGACTGCAAAATTCCAAAATTAAAACAGTGAATGATATCAATTACAAGAGATTCCATTGCAATCAGAACGATTTTGCACAAGGGAAATGAAATTCTCTTATATGATATTTACAATTATGCTCAATTGAAAAGACCATTACATGCTCAATCTGTCTTCTCTCCTGGCTAATTCGATGGTCCCGCTGCATCTGATGGAGGTGGGGGTGGCTTGGGTAGTTGACTGATGAGTGCTTGTAGCAATGTTTCCATCATCTTGCGTTGCTTTTCTTCGTTCTCCAATCTTTCTCTGTGCATGCGCTCTTCTCTTTCCATCATCATTTTCTTGAATTCCTCCTCTTTCTTTTCCTTCTCCTGCTTCTCCTTTCGCTTCTCTTCCTTTTCTCTCCTCTGACTAGGCCCTTCGTCCTCATGAGCTGTTTCATCTCTGAGTTCCTCCTCAACCTGTTTAATTACATTTTTCATTGTATTGAGTTCAAAGTTTACAGGTGCAGAAAATGTAGTTACAGGAAAATAAGGGTCATCAACATTCGTTGATACCTCCTCCTCCTCCCTAATTCTCGCAGCTCGCCCCGTGGGACGTTGGAAGATGGCTTGCATCTGACCATAGAACTCTTGCTCCTCTTGTTGAGCTTCCTCTTGTTCAGTGACATCCTTTTCTTCTCTAGCCTTCCGCTTTTTCTCAGCCTCTTGCTGTTCGTCAGCTTTCTCCTTTACCAAATCAGCTAATGAGATAGGTTCTGCTCCTTCCTTGGGCTCATCATTCTCTCCACTCATGATTTCTTTGTTCTTACACTGCCCGGATGATGCTTCGGTCACAATTTCTCGAATGTTTCCTTTGAACCCAGAAGCCAAGGGATCGTCATCCGGTCGTTCTTCCAATGTTTTGGCCAATGCTGCCGGATCGATGGAGTCTTGTGATCCTTCTGATCGTTCAGCCTGGTGCGATGGGCCTTCTTGAGCGATGAATGCTTCAATTCTGGCCGTGCCCACGAGAGGATCAATCAATTGGCCCACTTCTGTCTGATATCTGATCTGGTCTGGCTTTTCTCCAGCATCGATTCGTGTCTCAATTTGTTCGTTGATGTTAACTCTCAGTTCTTCCCGAATGGCTTCAGCACTACGAATAGGAGGGCCAGTCCATCCAGATGGTTGTTCTTGCTTGATTTTCAATCCTTTTCCTTCGATTCCACCAGTAATTTTCAACTCAGTCTTCTTCATCACCCTGTTCAGCCTCTCCAGATTTTCTGCTTTCCAGATCAGCTTGCATCTTTCTGGCAGTTTCTTCGTCCTTCTCTGCTGAATATTCTTTCTAATTTGCTCCTCCTCTGCAGCTTTCTTTTCCATTGCCAAGCGTTCTTCCTCAGTCACTTTCTCCACTCCCGAACCACCTGTTGCTTGATCAATGAGGCCGGCTGATGCAAATTCTTCTTCTTGCAATTTTCTGGCCAGCTCAGCATCGAATGCCACTTGATGCTTCTTTTTCGGGGGTGGTGGTGGCATCGGCTTTTTACCTTTGTCCTTGGGATCTGCTGGCATTGCCACTTTCTTGGCAGTTGGCTCAGGTTCTTTGATTGACACCTTAGGTTCCGGGGCCCTCGTTGCTTTCTCTTTGTCTGCTAACTTGATCAATTTCTTCTTAGGCTGCTTAGGAGGTTCAGACTGGGATGAGGCTGGGGCTGCAGCAGGTGCTGGCCTTTCAGACTGCATCGGCTGGACTGGGGGTTCGGGCATAGTAGCAGCTGATTCTGATGCATGAGTCGTTTCTTGCTGTACCACGGGCTCGGTGTAATACCCGAGAATTTTGCAACATAAAATAAAAAAAAATAAAATAAATAAATAAATATAATAAACATGATAAATGGATAAAGAATCATAGAAGATGAGAAATGGAATTTAAATTTAAAAGAAAACAAAATTCCGAAAACCCGGGAAGCCGAAGATAATTTAATCGAATAAATGGTTACACGGAAACCCAACACCGATGGACTCAATAACCCGAGTCCAAATGTAAATTTAGATCCGAATAAAATTAGGATAGGAAATCGGAGCCCGAATATACCCCGGGAATCGGAATTCGGGAGCATAGAGGGATAGAAACCCGAAAGAGAGGCGGAAAAGCACGACGGATCGCACGACCCGCCCGGACCGAAGTCCAGGCGAGAGTCGCGCGGTGGCCGCGCGGTGAAGAGGGAAGACCGCGCCACGACCGCGCCACTTGACAGATTCGCCCGTTGCGTGAATCTCTCGCCCGAACGCGGATTTTTCGACTTTCGGTTGAACGTCTCTCGACCCAAGACCTTTAGGTCAGATGTTGGACGCCCTAGGGCTTGGGAAATCTATAAATAAAGCCCTTGGGAGCCCCAAACAAGTTTACAAAACCCTACCACATTCTATACGTTCGAAACCCTAAATCCGGAGTCGTCGGAGGCACGAAACCAAGACGAACGCTGTTGGACGAGTTTCTCTACAGATCTCCATAGTCGTGGTAAGTCTCGATCCAATCTTTATTCAATAAACGATTCGAAAACGAATCCTAATCATCTCCTTTTTCTTTCTACACCCCGTATTGGATCTAGATCGTAGAACCCGACGAACGGAGAGGAGAAACGGTGGACTGGAAGCCACGCCTTCGAATAGACGATCCCGGACGCTCAACAATCTGTAAGTTAACGCTTACTTTGGTTTTGGGTTGTTAAAAGATTTGAACATATAAATGTAATGGAACCCTATCTAAAATCTGTCTACACCGGCGCAGCATTTTTGTCGAATTTATTCGAACCCCTTAAAGTGTTCAAACGAGAAAACTTAAAACACGAAAAACATTCCTAAGACACTGATCTAGCTCCTGTAAAAATTTCATAATTTTTCATCCTGTTTCGTTATCCGAAACCGATCGTAAACGAGCCTGCTTTAGATTTAGATCTTGAAACGATGATAGATTCTTTATTCGAACTTGATGGTGATTTCTACCTTAGATCTAGACCGATCTAGGCTTGGCGTTGAACATAGGAGTTGTAGATCTATATGTTAAGAACACCTCCGTGAAATTTCAGAATTTTTTATGATGATTTGATATATGAAATCCACTCCGAACCGAACTGGTTTTAAATCGAATCTTGAAACTGGACAGAACATAGGTGCGAACTTGTTGACGTTTTTGACTATGGTTCTAGGCCGAATTAGATCTTTAGCCGAACATGAAAGTTGTAGATAATTGTCTTAAGATGATCTCTGTAAAATTTCATTAAATTTGGAGTTGAATTGCTATGGTAGAATTCGAAATCTTTAAACTGAGTTATATGAAATTCGGACAGAACAGTACTTCTGTGAAAATTAGTGTTTTTGACCTGTTTAGGTATCTCGGATTGAAAAAGTTAAAACACGAAAGTTTTAGATCTCGACGTTTTGGAGTCAGTCCTGAAATCTTGGAATTTTTGAAATTAAATCTGATTTTTAACGAATTTTAGAGTAAACTGTGATTTACCGAACGAAATTTTGAAATCTTGTTGAAACGGTGGAATTAGCCTTTGAGGTTGAAACGAATAGAAATACTTTGACATACGATACATGAAACGAGAAGATTAAAATATTGCGGGTTATGACTAAGCTAGATACTGTCAATGTTCTCTGCGGCTTGGGACATAAGAGCCCAAGTGTATGTCTAGGTTGACGTAAGAGCCCTAGCGAAACAGTGATCGTATGGCTAGCAGACGGATTAACTCTAATTAAAAGATCTAGATCGACCATGATACCTGTGGACATAAGAGCCCAGGCGTAAGGCTGGCGGACATAAGAGCCCTAGCGGTGGTGATCTGTAAAAGATATGAAACGAGGAGTTGCGAGAATTCCAAATTAAATCTGTATTAAATTGTGTTGTTAAATTTATGGCCACTTATTTAGTTGCGTTGCAAGCTATATGATGATCTTATGAATCCATACATCTAAATTATGCGATTACATGAATTATTTAAATTATGCACATGTTTTCATTAAAGTTAAATAAAGACTTTGAAACCTCATAATCTTGTATGTGTTAACTTACTCAGCACGTAGTGCTGACCAAACCATATATTTTTTTCCCTGTTTCTTTCAGAGCTGAAGAATATGCATCATCATATGCATTCATGGGAATTTTGGGGAAATGCTTTATTTGTAAATTATACGTTAGACTAGAATTTGCATGAACGGGCCTGTTTAACCCGTATTCTGGCCGTGTTGGCTATATTTAAATTCCGCTGCATTATACTTATGTAAATATTATTTTCCGCTGCAACTTTGATGTATTATTTTAAATTATATATGAATGGGCTGTTTGATTATTTTAAATTCTGAAAAACCATAGCCTTGCATCTCTTTAGTAAGCTCGGAGAAACCGTGTCTTGCTAGGGAGGTGTGGCGGTGACATCCCGACCTGGGTGACCAAAAACCGGGGTGTTACAAGGTGGTATCAGAGCCCAGAATATTTTAAAGCTATCTATTTTAAAGAAAATATCTGATACCAAAGGTGGTATCAGAGACCGGAATATTTTTAAACCTATTATTATTATTTTTAAACTATTATTTTTAAACCATTATTACTTTTAAACTGTTATTAATATTTTGACTATTATTTTAAATTTTAAAGTATTATTTCCATGGAGAAATTTTTTTTATTTTAAAACCCATGGGAAAAATATATATATAGTGCATAAATTACTTTTGGGGGGAAACCATCATACGCATTTGCATATTGCATCTCTTTTATGTAGAGAACTTAGAATCTTGGCGAGTTTCAACTTAGAATCTTGGCGAAGCTTAACCTAGAATCTGGGCGAATATTAACTTAGATCTTTTGCTTGCACTAGATGACTTAGACGCTTGACATCAAATTAGAAACGCTCACTAGAGACTGATCTTGCCTTAGTTCTAGATCGCGTTCATCTATGCGTTCGCCTAAACATAACAATCCTCGACCTTAGCCATTCCTACCCTTGTACAAATTAGAAAACTTCCTCATGTGGAACAATGAGAAAATCAAGTTTTATTAAAACACTCTCATTCCAAAAATCTTGTTTGGATTTCCAAACAACAAACCCGAAAAATTTGAAATTAGAAATTTACGAAACGTCTCATTCGAGCGATCTACCTAAACCAAGATAAGCTAATCTATACACGTGTAACAGAAAATGGCGCCTAGGAGGAAACCAAAGAAGGTGAGTCCAAACGGCACTGGCGCTAACCTTTCAAACACGCCCAACAACAGTGAAAGTCCTCAGAACCTAGGAGAGCAAGTGCCTCAAGCGCCCAATAATATGGAAGCACGTTTAAAATCTGTAGAGGAACTCCTTGTAGCATTGGGAAATGCCGAGGTGCATAGGACACAAACAGTACCTCCGCCAGTAGCCCGAGTCAACTACTTGGCATTAGTGAACCCCTACAACCCACCCCATTATGACGGCCAAGAGGATCCGGCCAAGTTGGAAGGTTGGATCCGTACCTTTGATAAGCTCTTGAATGCTATCAAGTGCCCTGATGAGGAGAAGATACACGTAGTGACCTACTACCTAGGAGGCGAAGCCGATGAGTGGTGGCAAAATCTCCAAGCGAATTCAGTGGAAGACGAAGAAGCTTACACCTGGGAGGAACTTAAGGAAGCTTTGAGGGAAAGATTCTACCCACTGAGCACCAAGACTGCGAAGTACGAGGAGTTCATCAACTTAAAGCAAGGTTCACAAACGGTACAAGAGTACTACAGCAAATTCAAGGAGCTAGTACGATTCGCTGCGAGGATAGTACCGACTGACTCTGACAAGGCTCAGAAATTCGAGATGGGTCTGAACCTTAGTATCCGGGAGATACTTGCAGTAGGACAATTCCCGAACCTGCAGACGATGTATGATCGCGCCGTATCAATTGCTCGAATCCAGCAATTGAAGCGTAAGGAACATGGTGAGTCGAGCAAGGACTCGCAAGGACTTGAGAAGAAGGATCGGAAAGACAACAATAACAACTCTAGGAAAGACAATGGATTCCGAAGGAAAGGAAGTAAAGGTCTCAACAATGGGGGAGACGACAACCGTGGTGCGTTTATACCACGCTGCCCACGATGCAACCATGCACATCTGGTGCGCCAATGCCCGAAGCCTGGAACCTGCCGTAGGTGCGGCAAGCTTGGTCACAAGGCTAGTGGATGTCGAACGCCAGAGGAGGCGATCGAAAAGAGAGTAGATTTGGTGAACCTTCAGCAAGGAGAGAGGGACGAGGAACAAGACCAAAACCCAAATCCTCTTGAGAATAATGAATAGACAGTTATGGGGACATAACTGAAGTCCTAAGGGGGAGAGGATGTGATACCCCGTAGTCATTTATTTTTGGAGTTCGACTTGATATCATGTATCCTAAATCATAAATAAACAAATTCAACTTGTTTTGAACTACGTTATGGCTTGATCCCTTCACCGGGTACGTAGGCAGCTTAGAAGTCTTAATTCTAAGTTCAGTCACAAAATAATAAAACAAACAAAAGACTTTAGCACGAGAAAAGCCGAAACACAACTTCGAGGACGAAGTTGATTCTTAAGGAGGGTAGACTGTAATACCCGAGAATTTTGCAACATAAAATAAAAAAAATAAAATAAATAAATAAATATAATAAACATGATAAATGGATAAAGAATCATAGAAGATGAGAAATGGAATTTAAATTTAAAAGAAAACAAAATTCCGAAAACCCGGGAAGCCGAAGATAATTTAATCGAATAAATGGTTACACGGAAACCCAACACCGATGGACTCAATAACCCGAGTCCAAATGTAAATTTAGATCCGAATAAAATTAGGATAGGAAATCGGAGCCCGAATATACCCCGGGAATCGGAATTCGGGAGCATAGAGGGATAGAAACCCGAAAGAGAGGCGGAAAAGCACGACGGATCGCACGACCCGCCCGGACCGAAGTCCAGGCGAGAGTCGCGCGGTGGCCGCGCGGTGAAGAGGGAAGACCGCGCCACGACCGCGCCACTTGACAGATTCGCCCGTTGCGTGAATCTCTCGCCCGAACGCGGATTTTTCGACTTTCGGTTGAACGTCTCTCGACCCAAGACCTTTAGGTCAGATGTTGGACGCCCTAGGGCTTGGGAAATCTATAAATAAATCCCTTGGGAGCCCCAAACAAGTTTACAAAACCCTACCACATTCTATACGTTCGAAACCCTAAATCCGGAGTCGTCGGAGGCACGAAACCAAGACGAACGCTGTTGGACGAGTTTCTCTACAGATCTCCATAGTCGTGGTAAGTCTCGATCCAATCTTTATTCAATAAACGATTCGAAAACGAATCCTAATCATCTCCTTTTTCTTTCTACACCCCGTATTGGATCTAGATCGTAGAACCCGACGAACGGAGAGGAGAAACGGTGGACTGGAAGCCACGCCTTCGAATAGACGATCCCGGACGCTCAACAATCTGTAAGTTAACGCTTACTTTGGTTTTGGGTTGTTAAAAGATTTGAACATATAAATGTAATGGAACCCTATCTAAAATCTGTCTACACCGGCGCAGCATTTTTGTCGAATTTATTCGAACCCCTTAAAGTGTTCAAACGAGAAAACTTAAAACACGAAAAACATTCCTAAGACACTGATCTAGCTCCTGTAAAAATTTCATAATTTTTCATCGTGTTTCGTTATCCGAAACCGATCGTAAACGAGCCTGCTTTAGATTTAGATCTTGAAACGATGATAGATTCTTTATTCGAACTTGATGGTGATTTCTACCTTAGATCTAGACCGATCTAGGCTTGGCGTTGAACATAGGAGTTGTAGATCTATATGTTAAGAACACCTCCGTGAAATTTCAGAATTTTTTATGATGATTTGATATATGAAATCCACTCCGAACCGAACTGGTTTTAAATCGAATCTTGAAACTGGACAGAACATAGGTGCGAACTTGTTGACGTTTTTGACTATGGTTCTAGGCCGAATTAGATCTTTAGCCGAACATGAAAGTTGTAGATAATTGTCTTAAGATGATCTCTGTAAAATTTCATTAAATTTGGAGTTGAATTGCTATGGTAGAATTCGAAATCTTTAAACTGAGTTATATGAAATTCGGACAGAACAGTACTTCTGTGAAAATTAGTGTTTTTGACCTGTTTAGGTATCTCGGATTGAAAAAGTTAAAACACGAAAGTTTTAGATCTCGACGTTTTGGAGTCAGTCCTGAAATCTTGGAATTTTTGAAATTAAATCTGATTTTTAACGAATTTTAGAGTAAACTGTGATTTACCGAACGAAATTTTGAAATCTTGTTGAAACGGTGGAATTAGCCTTTGAGGTTGAAACGAATAGAAATACTTTGACATACGATACATGAAACGAGAAGATTAAAATATTGCGGGTTATGACTAAGCTAGATACTGTCAATGTTCTCTGCGGCTTGGGACATAAGAGCCCAAGTGTATGTCTAGGTTGACGTAAGAGCCCTAGCGAAACAGTGATCGTATGGCTAGCAGACGGATTAACTCTAATTAAAAGATCTAGATCGACCATGATACCTGTGGACATAAGAGCCCAGGCGTAAGGCTGGCGGACATAAGAGCCCTAGCGGTGGTGATCTGTAAAAGATATGAAACGAGGAGTTGCGAGAATTCCAAATTAAATCTGTATTAAATTGTGTTGTTAAATTTATGGCCACTTATTTAGTTGCGTTGCAAGCTATATGATGATCTTATGAATCCATACATCTAAATTATGCGATTACATGAATTATTTAAATTATGCACATGTTTTCATTAAAGTTAAATAAAGGCTTTGAAACCTCATAATCTTGTATGTGTTAACTTACTCAGCACGTAGTGCTGACCAAACCATATATTTTTTTCCCTGTTTCTTTCAGAGCTGAAGAATATGCATCATCATATGCATTCATGGGAATTTTGGGGAAATGCTTTATTTGTAAATTATACGTTAGACTAGAATTTGCATGAACGGGCCTGTTTAACCCGTATTCTGGCCGTGTTGGCTATATTTAAATTCCGCTGCATTATACTTATGTAAATATTATTTTCCGCTGCAACTTTGATGTATTATTTTAAATTATATATGAATGGGCTGTTTGATTATTTTAAATTCTGAAAAACCATAGCCTTGCATCTCTTTAGTAAGCTCGGAGAAACCGTGTCTTGCTAGGGAGGTGTGGCGGTGACATCCCGACCTGGGTGACCAAAAACCGGGGTGTTACACTCGGTGGTAGCAGCTTTCTGCACTTCAAGTTCCCCTCTTGGTGGTAGAGCAGATGTTGGTATCGTTGGCTGGGTCGGCTGTGGGTCGTCGTCAGGAGGGGTGGAGATGTAGGCATCAACAAGGGCGTCAGTGTCCTCTTGGGCTTCTTCTTCTGCCTCCTGTGTCCCAAACAACTGGTGTGCAAATCTCAGATAATCTAGCACAAATGTCTGGCTTGTGATCCGCACCAGCTTGAACTCCCACTCCCTTTTAATTCGGTTGGTTAACAGGTTTCTGATTGTGCGATTATAGTGCATGACCTTTGTTCTGTTTCCCTCTAACCCATACCTCAGGGCTTCTCTATCCATTTCCATGAGGAGTTCAAGATATGAAGTTCTATATTGCTCCATCATGGTGTTGATCATGTCCCTTTCCAGCTCTTCTGTCACATAAGTCATCATCTGTGCTTTGTCAAACGTCAGATATTCCTTTGCCTCAGCCTCAGTCATCAATCTGAGTTGCTCCTTCTTTTTGGTCATTACTGACCAATCTTTGTGCTGTATCTCATAAAGAGCTTTCTCTCTGACTTGCCTGATGTGTTCGGGAAATCCAGAATCGTAGTCTTCTCCTTTCTCAGCCGGTCTTGTCTGGCCAAATCGCTTATTTATGAAGATTGTTTCATAGTCATCTTCATCTGGCAAGGTTAATCCTTTATCCAGTCTTTCTTGTGTGATCAATCCTCTGCCTTTTCCCCATGTATAAGTCAAATCGTGCCATTCTTTCCGGGCCGCATTGATTTCTTTCCTGAATAGGTTCAACAAAGTCGAGTTTCTTTCTTTGTTAAACTTCTCGATTTTTCTCAGTTTGTGAATCAGGTTGCAGCTTAATTCCCTATGCCTCAACTTGGCTTGCTTGGCTACCCATCTTTGCTCCTCTGGACCCATGTGGTCAAATAAACGTGGATTTCATAAAAATGGGAAGGCTTCGTACATCGAGATGGCTCCTTTCATCATTATCAGGCTCACATTTACAGGTTTTTCCACAAACAACATTCGTACTTGCGGGTCTATGGGCTGATCAGGGATGAGAATGTCATAGCTTGAAATTGGGATTCCCACTGTCCCATTCTCTAGATGGCGTTGCCAGGCAGCCATGTGTATCTGAAATTTCAGTGTGATCCGTTCCAGGTGGACTGCAGGAGTCATTATGGCATCACTCGGGGCATGGTCTGTCATTAACTCCCAAAATTTCAGCATGTGATGAGCGAAGTCCCGTTCAATGTTGGTAAGGACAGTCGATCTCTCTGCTGGAGGGATATTCACGTCCCACCCGGGTCTCAAGTTTAATTCAGCTTCGGCGTTGTGGTCCAATGGAACACCGTGCACGCTTATCAAAGCCTCCCTGAGCTTCTTAATCTGTGTTCTGTTTGCAGATGCTTCTATTGCTGCCTGATGCAGAGTGCAATCGGGCAATCCAATAGCTGACTTAATCACCAATTCATTCCTGAGAAATATAGAAAGTATTAATTCCAATCAAGTTTTTATATTATTGAAAATTGAGTTTCAAGCTAAAAACCAACATCCTCACATTTTGAGCTTTGCTCGAAATGTGATTTATGTGATTAGTACTTAAAACTTTATTGGAAGGCATATGACATTAATTAAAAGGCCTAAGTCATTGGACTTAGTTGATTTTTTGATGGGCCATTGGGCCCAAAAGATTTGATTTCCAATTTTTATTAAACAAGCTCGAGGCACTTGTTGAAAATGGAATGAAATGACGATGATGGAATGGATAGCTCGAAAATGGAATGTGCAATGGAAGCGTGGCGGAGTGGATTTGCTATTTCCGGACTGCTTGGACTGTCTTTGGACAGTTTAAAACATTAAAGAAAGTTGCAAACACTATTTTTAATTTTGAGAAGGTTGACTTGTTTTTATTTAATAAAAAGTGGGATGTGTGTAGTCCCATTTTGGATTTTTGAAAAATGATAGCAGTCATAGGTGGCAAAAATACTGCTACTTAACTCACACTTTTTAGTTCCATTGGGAACAAAAACACACTTGTCAACCAAAATTCCTACCAACTATTTTGTTTTGTCTTTTTGTGAAAAAGTGGTTTGCAAAAGGGGTTGGGTGTGCACTGGGATTGCCAAAACATAACAAATATTCACTTTTTCATATCTGCAGCATACATACGCAGTCATGCCAAACAGGGAAAAACATTAAATGTCAAATTGGCATGCAATATTCATGAACACAGTAAGGCAAAAACACAAGATCATACTATCTCAAAGCAAAACAGGAGATTAAACAAACATGCATGCTCTGCTGCTTCACATCACATACTCACTACAAACAACCAACAACAACAAGATATTCACAAATACCCTCATGCTCATTGGTTTATCAGATTTTAAAAATAAGGCAAAAACAACACAGACAACGAAACAGGGAAGAAGTTCATAGTACCACAACATCAAAATTACTGGAACAAGACAGGAAGAGTTTGAAAATCTCCATGAATCCTAAGGACCCAGAACTTGAGATTGAATCATTCATAAGAACCAAACAATCAATTCTAAGAACCCTAGAAAGCTTGAAAACTCAACAATGGTGGAAATGACCCTAACTGCCGTTGTGTTCTCTAACAGCCCTAAGTGCCAAAATCGAAATGCCCATTCAAAAATCGAACTCCCCTACACTCCCATAGCAAGAAAACAACTCCCACATCCTTCATTCCATACTCGGCCAACAACTAAAATTTTAAAGAAAATAAACTAGAAACCATGCCCATAGTGCCAACAATCTAAAATCGAACTCAAAACACATAAACGAGCAACACATAGGCTTATTAACACATTCGCACATTCAAAAACTCAAAAATCCTCAAACTCGCGAAACAGGGGATACGTGAATCGGATGGCGAAATGTTTACCATGGTTCGGCCTTCTTCGGAGATGAGGAAGATGGTTCCATGGCGACAATCGGGCAGAGTTTCCCTTGAGTGGTCGGAAATAGGTTGCGAAGGACACGGTGGTGTGCTTCGGGAGAGGCAGTTTCAGACGAGAGAGTTTCTCCGAAAATTTTCTAAGTGTGGAATGCGTAGGGAAGAAGAGGGAGGGGAAGGGGTTTAAAAACTGCTGGGCCGGTCGCGGAACCCTAGCCCATTGTCGCGGAACAGGGTTACGCGACCAGGCCTTGGCGACATTAGAGGTGTCGCGGAATATGGGACTTTGTCGCGGAGTCATGCTCCGCGACAAAGGGTACCGCGACAAAATAGGAAGGAAACATGGCGTGGAGTGTACTCGTGTCGCGGAACAGAAGCTTTGTCGTGGAGTCATGCTCCGCGACAAAGTATTCCGCGACAGCGACAAGTAAAGCTCAGGGATGAGTGCGATTTTGTCGCGGAGCTGCACCTGGGCGCGATGCAGTGCATCGCGACAAAATGGTTACTCCGCGACAGGGACAAACAGAGTTCGAGGAAAAGTGGGGCTTTGTCGCGGAGTTGCACTTGGTCGCGGAACGTTGTTCCGCGACAAACTTTTTGAATTTTCAAATTTTCAACGGACTGGCCCCGAGTGTGATGTTGGGCCTGAGTCCATTTTATTTGATTTGGACCTGAATGAATTCAGTCCAAATAAATTCAAAACATTGGGCTGTTATTATTAATTAATCTACTTGCATAAAATTAGGTTGGATTAGTTTCATTTATCTGCGAAATTTATCCCGGATCTTAAATTGCTTTAAATTCCGAAAGTAATTTCTTAGATTTGTGGAATTTATCCAACCAAGAACCTGGTTTTCCATGCTTTTTCTGCTCCTTCTTTTTGGGTGGTTCCGAATTTCCTGCAAGACAGATAAATACCCAATAGGTTAGGTTTTCTCCTCAGTTCAACATCCTCACATTTAGAGTCTTGGTGCTCTAAATGTTCAATTAATCTTGAGGGTACTTTTTCTGTTATCAATTAGATATATTACACTAAACTAAGCTAATCTATGAGTAATCAGGAGTGTAATTCTCTTAATAAACGACGCTGCATCCTCCCCGGCAACGGCGCCATGAAACTTTTGACAATTTCCTACCACGAGTATTTTGAAGAAAATATCCCAAGTTTGAATTTATTAAATGAAAAGAGTTATGATTCACGGGAAGGGGTTTAAGGATATATTAAGGGTGTTACTCTTTTTATTACTCAAGTATGGTGCTTTAATTTCAAATGGCGCTGTGGTCCTCTCTGGCATGAAACTGTTGACAAATCTCATGGTACAGCCGGGATAGATTGACCTTCAGCCTGTCACACTGAGGATCCCCGGCATATGTGCCATGATACTTCTCATCAATTCTTGCCATGAGATTCCCTGCCATGAAACTTTTGACAGATTTCCACTACATGAGCATTTTCCGAAAATCATAATCCTGGTTTAGGTTTTATTTAATGAAACCAATTTATGATGATGGAGTTAGGATTAATGATATATTTATAGGTTGTCATGTTTTTACTACTCGTGCTACGAAACTGTGCCCCAGAAAGCGCACGGTGTCAAAAATTGCAGTAATTTATAGTAAGACCGGATCGTTCACTGGAGGATGTGCGATAGAAGCAGGGCCCACGTCGTTTACTAAGATTTTTCCACTCGGTTACTCAATTCAGATTTGTGAAGATTTCTAACAACTATTAGACTGAATTTAAACTAAGCTATGAAAGCAATTAAAATAAAGCAGATAAAAATCATTCTAGAAAGCGAATTAAATTTAATCTAATAAAGCAATAAAATTATTCTAAGAAAGCCGTTAAAATTATTCTAAGAAAGCAGATTTAAAATGTGACACAAGGGACAGGAAGAAAAGAATAAAGATTGGACAAGATTCAGATGAAACATAATTAAACTTCCATTTTGTTACACAGATCTTTGTTTGGGATAATCCTTCAGTTAGCTAACTCTCATGCTCTCTATACCATGTTCCTTATGATAGACAGGTACTTACGGTAAGAGTTTACATGCTCTTCAGTAAACAAAATCTAAGATACCGCAAACTCATAACTCCCCTTGCAATGCCTTGCAAGAATGTGTTAGTCATCTGTGGTGGATAAGCAACACCTGACAAGTCATATATTGAATTGCCAAGTACTCCTATCCTTCCCCCATGTCACACCCAAAGATTCTAATCAAGCCCCGAACTATCCCTTAACTATCAATCCTAGTAGCAGTTACACAACTCTCAATACAACCGAGTGACCTCTAATGAAAGCATTTAACAGAAGGCGATAAAGAAAGCATTTAAAATCCTATCACTCGGAGATTTTTTTGAAAGTCTGACCCTGGTAGTAAAAGAAAGCCCCCAGTCAGGATGACCGGGTGTGGATCAAGAATTCCCTATTCTCGGTGAACCGCTCGCACTGTTCACTTCCCGTCGGGTGGTTATGAGATACAAACTAATGAAATAAACTAATAAATTAGTTTATTCCGGATGCACTCACCCAGGACTCAAAAATAGGCTTTGGCAGAAGAGGATAGCAGTTGAAAGAATACTCAACCCTACCTTAGAAAATAACCAAGGCCCACATGTTGTTCTTCTAGTATTATCTATTACATCTCATCTGAATCCAAGTGGACTCTGATTTAATGCAATATTTAATATAAGATTTCCAACATACAGCAATTCTGGGAAATAATTGTTATTTGAAAATCATTCCCTATCAGGTACTAGACTCTCAATTAAAACACAGATCCTTTCAGTCTAGGTGAGACCTAATCGCTGATTCTGCTTCTAATTCCCCAAAATCAACCCTCGATCGGATATGAATTAGTCATAACTGTAGAATTTATCCCTTACTCAGATCCGGATTTTATAAAGGAATTTTTGTTGGAAATTTATTATGAGACATCTGATTAACAATCAAGACTTCTATGTCCAAGGGAAGGATCCCAAAATAATATTGAACGCAATATCTACATAATAATATCATGCATAAATTTATAGAGAAGTGTAAAATTAAATAACCCAAAATATAAGGTGGGTTTAGACAGAAGTTGAAACACAGAGATGAAATAGCCGGAGATGAGAGGAAGTGGCTCAAAGATGGCGGAATAACTAGGGTTAATTGGATTTCAGTTTTCTGTGGTCCAATTCCCTAATCATTAAGGTGAGACGATTATAGACATCAGAAAACCCTAATGACAGTGATCGCTATCATCAAGATTCCTGCCGTCTGCGAATTAAGAGAAAAACCTACATGTTTTCTTACTGGTAATGTGTGTCAAGTGATGTTGATCGACATCACTTGTTAACATCACAACTCGAGATTCGGGTTTGAAATTAAGATAAAGAGAAAGAAACTGTATCCGGATAAAAGTCAGCTGAGCAGCTATTATAATCCCGGATGGATGAACCGCCAAGGCTTCAACAGACCATTATCCAGACCATGCAAAATAACAACCAGTAGTTAATATACAGACCACGAGCTAGTTATCCGTGTGGGAATACCCGCCAACATTAGTCTGTATATCATTTACTAGCTGTTTCACACAACACAGGTAAAGACAAAATAAATAAGAAGAAAATATTTTTGGGTCATCTCGCATGAGAGACATTGGTTTCTCATGCAAGGGTATGGAATTGATTCCATAGTTACTCTTCATGTCTAAATAATCACTAATTCCATAATTGAATAATTACAGTCCGGATTATATACTTAGATCATTAGAGTTAAATCACTTGTAGAAGAGCCTTTTAATGGAATTGAACAAAATTCTTTATATCAAATTGATCATGGGTTGAGATCATTGGATTTCAACCTCAAAATATTAATATAAAGGTTCAATTAATTAATGAGGGAGATGAAGAATAAAAATTTGGCAAAAAGATGTCACTTTGTCGCGGAGTAGAGTTTGTGTCGCGGACCATGGGTCCGCGACAAGGGTTTCGCGGCAAAGGGGTGGGAAAATAAGAGGAATGGGTTTTTTTGAGAATTACGGTTGTCTTGTCGCTAAGCAATAAGTTTTGTCGCGGAACATGGTTCCGCGACAAGGAGACATGGCGACAAGGGTTTGAAAATTTAGCAAGGGCATAATTCTTGTCGCGGAACAAAAGTTTTGTCGCGGAACATGGATCCGCGACAAGGTTACTTCGCGACAAAGCCCTTCCAGAATGAAATTACAAGCATTTGGGTCCTTGGTCGCTAATCAAGGATTTTGTCGCGGAACGTGGCTCCGCGACAAGAGTTGTTTCGCGACCAAGGGTTTCAAAATAATGCTAACAAGTGTCCCTTGGCACCCTTGTCGCCAAGAATCATTTTGTCGCGGAACGTGGTTCCGCGACAAGAGTTGTTCCGCGACAGAAGTGTGTCCAGGACACATGTCAGAAAAGTAAAGTGGAACAGTGGCATGCATTGTGTGTGATCTCACCCATTTCAAATTCAAAAGCTAAACTAAGCTGAAAAAGACAAAACAGAATTTGAATCTAGCTAGAACATGCTTGAACATAATAGAAATAAAACAAACTTAAAACTAAAGAAACCCTAATCTAAGCTTGATCACCCATAAACATGCAACATCATCCAAAAGAAAAGTCACCAAGCAGTGACATTAAAATGAAAAATAAGGATCAACTGACCCAAAGAAAACAAAAGCAGTAAGATCCATGGGGTGTGAAACCCATTTCATGATTTGGGACACAAATGGAGAATGTTTTCCCATATTATTAAATGGGTGTTGTTAATACCCATGATTTAGGTATCACAAACCCTTAAACAAAAGTTTAGAACAAGAAATAAGGTGTAAAAGCTGGCTATCTAAACTAAAATGCTAGAAACTACATCTAACTAATGCATAAATTAAATAATACAAGAAAAACCTAACTAAACTACCCTAATCTAAACTAAACTAACTGAGCTCCCAACTTGTCTTCAAGAGTGTATTCTTGTCTAAAAATTCTTCCAACCTCTAGCTCAAAGGAAACACCTCATATTTATAGAGGGGAAACCCTAAGCTCATGGGCCTTGATTTGAGCCCATTGTGTCTCAAGACATCACACACATCACAGCCTTGTCTCGGAATAAGGGGTTTGTCGCGGAACATGCTGCATGTGGCAAAGCTTCTCGACTGGGTCTTGTGTCTCTAATTGGGTGTCTTGGTCGCGGAACATGCCTTTGTCGCGGAACAAGGCATCGCGACAAAGGTATCGCGACAAAGGGACTTGGCTGGTCTCCTCCTTCATTTGAGCTTGCTTGGTCGCGGAACACTCCTTGGTCGCGGAACTATGCAACGCGACAAAGGGGCTTCCGCGACAAGGATGGTCCTGGGCCTGCTGGGTTGGGCCAGATGGGCCGAAAATGTTCTTTTTGTGGGTTTTTCTATCTTTTTCCCATCTTTTTCATTCCTTTTTCTTTTCTTTTCTTTTTCTCATGTTTTTGGATTTTTCTAACATAAATATGTAATAAAATTACATATTTATGCCTTTTTCATACCAGCTTATTATTTTTACAATTATGCATAAATCAGTCCAATTCGATTGCTTTCTTACTTAATGTAAGACCGGAATGCGATCAAATGCCCGTTTAAGACACGGAAATGGATTGAAAATAATGGTCATTTCTGGCCATTATCAGATGATGTTTCATTTCTTTGCAAGGATTAACTGGGTAAGGAAAATACTTCATCCCTCATGCATTATTCAGTTCGATCTATGTTACACTTTAGACCGAATTGATCTCTTCCTTCCATTTTAAAACTCCAAAAATATTTATTTCTTGATTTGTGTAAGTTGCATGGGTGTATTGGGCTTAGGCCCATTATACCTAATTTTATCCATCACACATCTCAACCCATTAGTGTCTAATTATTGTGTGATTAACACTCACACAATACCAAAAACATTTTCTTAATTTCAATTATTTTTTCTCTTTCATTGTGTGTATGAATGAGTAATGAGAAATATCACAGATCAATGTTGGTGAAAGGTCCCTTCACAGGGATAACGATTAGCTCGTTTTCTGTGTATTGATTATTACTCGTTATTTTGCATGGTCTGATTGGAGATTGGTGGAAGCTCTGGCGAAAGGTCTCTTCACAGAGATACGATTAGTCACCCAGCCAATTTCTGATTAGATACAGTTTTCTTTTCCTTATCTTAATTTCAAACCTGAATTTCAAGCTATTGTAGTATTAGACAGTGTCGATCAACACTGTTATAGTAATACTATAGTAAGAAACCATGTGGGTTTTTCCTCATTCATGGATAGTAGAACTCTCGATGATAGCGATCACTGTCATCGAGGGATCCTTACTGTCTAAAAATCACTCCATCTGGAATGATTGGGAACCGGATGGCAGATGTTTGAAGTCCGGATAACCCCAGTTACTTCTGGCACTCTTTTTAGCCAATTTCCTCCATTCTCATGATTGGGAACCGGATGGCAGATGTTTACTGTCAAATTTTGTCTAACCCTGATAATGGCCAGAAATGACCATTATTTTCAATCCATTTTCGTATCTGAAACGGGCATTTGATCGCATTCCGGTCTTATATTAAATAAGAAAGCAGTTGAATTGGACTGATTTATGCATAATTGTAAAAAACATTGAGCTGGTATGAAAAATGCATAAATTTGTAATTATTACATATTTATGTTAGAAAAACCCAAAAACATGAGAAAAAGAAAAGAAAAAGAAAAATGAACAAAAGGATGGGAAAAGAAGCAAAAGCCCACAAAACTGCAACTTTGACCCATCTGGCCCAATTCAGTGTGTCCAGGAACACCCTGTCGCTAAGAGCCCCTGTGTCGCGGTCCATGACCTCGCGACACGGGAGGGATTAGCGACACAACAAGCTCAGAAGAAGGAGACCAGTCCAGACAGACTGTGTCGCTAGACCTGTGTCGCGAGGCATGGTCTAGCGACACGGATGATTAGCGCCACCGGCAGCAATTGGAAAAGGAAGCCGTTTCCAGACCCGTGTCGCGATGCCCCGGTCGCGATACATGGCCTCGCGACACGGGCATGATTAGCGACACAGATGCACCAATGGAGACCTAAGACCCAGTCGAGAAGCTTTGTCACATGCAGCAATGTTCCGCGACACAGTTGTAATGTGTGTGATGTCTTGAGACACAATGGGCTCCAGACCAAGGCCCATGGGCCTAGGGTTCCACTTCCATAAATATGAGATGTTTCCCTCGAGCAAAAGTGTGAGAAAAATTATTCTTGAAGACAAGTTTTGGAGACCAGTTCTAGGTAGTGTTCTCTTTAGTTTTAGTTTAGTTTAGTTTAGTTAGGTTTTTCATGTATTATTTAATCTATGCACCAGTGTAGCTTAGCTAGAATATTTAAATCTTGTTTTCCAGCACTATAGTTTAGGTAGCCACTGTTCACAGTTTTATCTTTGTTGTTAGGCTTGTTTTTAGGGTTTGTAATGCCCAAATGATGGGTATTAACAAACCCACTAATAAAATGGGAGAATATTCTTGAAATGTGTCCCAAAAATCATGAAATGGGTTTCACACCCCATGGATTATTACTGCTTTCCTTTTCTTTTGGGTTATTTGACATCTATTTTCCATTTCATGTCACTGCCTTGGTACTTTTGTTTGGATAATGTCTCATGTGTGTGAGTGATCAATCCTAGATTAGGGTTTGCTTTATTTTAAATATTGTCTTAATCTTCCTTTTGTTGAAACATGTTCTAGCTAGATTCAAATTATGTTTGGTTATTTTCAGCTTAGTTTAGCTTTTGAATCTGAAATGGGTCAGATCACGCATAATGCATGCTACTGTTCCACTTTACTTTTCTGACATGTGGCCTGAACACACCCATGTCGCTAGCCACTTCCTGTCGTGAGACCACGTCTAGCGACAGGAGGGCAGTTTAGCGACATGAGTGCCAAATAACATTTGTTTGAAGATCTTTAAAACCCTCAGTCACGAGGCAACCCTGTCGCGAACCCACAGTTCGCGACACACTTTTTGATTAGTGACTGAGGACCCAAATGCTTGCAATTTTATTTTGGAAGGGCTCTGTCGCGAAACCCTTGTCGCGGACCCACGGTTCGCGACACACTCTTTGTTCCGCGACCAGAAATCATGCCCTTGTTGAACTCTCAAAACCTTGTGTCGCCAAACCTGTGTCGCGAGACCACGTCTCGCGACACAGATTTTTGCTTAGCGACACAGAAACCCTAAATTTCTACAAATTAATTCCTCTTATCTCCCACCTCTCATGTCGTGATCCTTCCATCGTGAACCCACGGTTCACGACGCAATTTCTGTCTCATGACATGCATGGCACCCTTTTTGCCAAATTTTTATTCTCCATCTCATCCCATTAATTAATTGAACCTTTATATTAATATTTTGAGGTTGAAATCCAATGATCTCAACCCCTGATTAATTTGATATAAAGAACTTTGTTCAATTGTCCAGTAAAAGACTATTCTACAAATGATTAAACTCTAATGATCTAAGTATATAATCCGGACTGTAATTAATTAATTATAGAATGAGAGATTATTTAGACCATAAAGAGTAATTATGGATTTAATTCCATAACCTTGGATGAGAAACCAATGTCTCTCATACAAGAGGACACAAAAATATTTTCTTTTATTTATCTTATTTTGTCTTTACCCGTGTTGTGTGAAACAGCTAATAAGAGATATATCAGACTAATGTTGGCGGGTATTCCCACACAGATAAACCAGCTCATATTCTGAATATTAATTATTAGTTGTTATTTTGCATGGTTCCGGGCAGCGGTGGGTGGAAGCCTTGGCGGTTCGTCCATCCGGGATTATAATAGCTGCTCAGCTGACTCCTATCCGGATACAGTTTTCTTTTCTTTATCTTAATTTCAAACCTGAATTCCGAAGTTGTAGTAATGTTAGATTATATTTGCCAATGTCGTCTAATAATTTCTGCAGTAGAAGAGCATGTGGGTTTTTACTTCCAACTTCATAGAGAGTGGAGGTCTAAGTGACAGTGGCAACTGTCATTTAGGGCATTCCACCGTCTAAAAACCATTCCACCTGGAATAATTGGGACCTGGATAGCAGATGTTTGCAGTCCGGATAACCCCAGTTATTTCAGTCATCTTTTTGGCCAAATAAATTCTTCTCATCTCCGGCTATTTCACCTCTGTGTTTCGCATTCTGTCTAAACCCACCATTATATTTTGGGTTATTTAATTTTACACTTCCTTATAAATTTATGCATGATATTAGTATGTAGATATTGTGGTCAATATTATTTTGGGATCCTTCCCTTGGACATAGGAGTCTTGATCAGATGTCTCATACTAAATTTCCAACAAAAATTCCTTTATAAAATCCGGATCTGAGTAAGGGATAAATTCCACAGCTATGACTAATTCATATCCGACTGGGGGTTGATTTTGGGAAATTAGAAGCAGAGTCAGCGATTAGGTCTCACCTAGACTGAAAGGGTCTGTGTTCTTATTGAGAGTCTAGTACCTGTGTAGGGAATGGTTTTCAAATCAATTATTTTCCAAAATTGTTGTATGTTGGAAATCTTATATTAAATATTGTACTGACTCAGAGTCCACTTGGATTCAGATGAGGTGTAATAGATAATACTAGAAGAACAACATACGGGCCTTGGTTATTTTCTAAGGTAGGGTTGAGTTCCTTTCAACTGCTATCCTCTTCTGCCAAAGCCTATTTTTGAGTCCTGAGTGAGTGCATCCGGAATGAACTAATTTATTAGTTATTTCATTAGTTTGTATCTCATAACCACCCGACAGGAAGTGAACACTGCGAGCGGTTCACCGAGAATAGGGAATTCTTGATCCACATCTGGTCATTCTGACTGGGGGCTGTCTTTTACTACCAGGGTCAGACCTGCAAAACCTCCGAGTGATAGGATTTTAAATGCTTTCTTTATTGCTTACTTTTAAATGCTTTTGTTAGAGGTCACTCGGTTGTATTGAGAGTTGCGTAACTGCTACTAGGACTGATAGTTAAGGGATAGTTCAGGCTCGATTAAAATCTTTGGGTGTGACATGGGAGAATGATAGTAGTACTTGGCATCTCACTAAATGATTTGTCGGGTGTTGCTTGTCCACCACAGATGACTAACATATTCTTGCAAGGCATTGCAAGGGGAGTTATGAGTTTGTGGTATCTTAGATTTTGTTGACTTAAGAGCATATAAATTCTGACTGTAAGTACCTGTCTGTTAAAGGGAACATAGTACAGAAAACATGAGAGTTAGCTGACTGAAAGGATTATCCCAAGCTAAGATCTGTGCAACAAAATGGAAGTTTAATTGTGTTTCCTCTGAATCTTGTCCAATTTTTATTCTTTGCTTCCTGTCCCTTCTGTCTCAACTTTAAATCTGCTTTTCTTGATTAGTAGTAGATAGCTTAGTATAATTTTTACTGCTTTCGTAGAATGTATTTTATTGCTTTCTTAGAATAACTTTATTGCTTCCTTAGAATAGAATTTGTAGCGCAATCTTAATTGCTTTCATAATCTAGTTTAAATTATGTCAAGTAGTTGTTAGAAACCATTGCAAAACTTGAATCGAGTAACCGAGTGAAAAATCTTAGTAAACGACGTGGGCCCTGCTTCTATCGCACATCCTCCAATGAACGATCCGGTCTTACTATAAATTACTGTAATTTTTGACTCCGTGCGCTTTCGGGGGCACAGTTTCTTAACACGAGTAAATAAAAACGTTACAACCTATAAAGATATCCCTAATCCCAACTCCACCTTCATAAATCGATTTTCATTAAACAAAATCAAAACCGGGATTATTTCTTTTTTTTATTTTCTTGAAAAATACTCGTGTGGGAAATTTGTCAAAAGTTTCATGGCGCCGTTGCCGGGGAGGATGCAGCGTCGTTTATTAAGAGAATTACACTCCTGATTACTCATAGATTACTCATAGATTAGTCTAGTGTATTTATTTCAGAACAGAGAAGTACCCTCAAATCAATTAAATATCTAGAGTACTAAGACTCTAAATGTGAGGATGTTGATTTGAGGAGAAAACCTAACCAATTGGGTATTTATCTGTCTTTCAGGAAATTCGGAACCACCAAAAAGGAGCAGAAAATGGCATGGAAAACCAGGTTCTTGGTTGGATTAATCTCATGAATCTAAGAAAATATTCTGGGAATTTAAAGCAATTTAAAACCCGGAATAAATTTGGCAGATAAATGAAAAGGATCCAATCTAATTTTATGCAAGTAGATGATTTTAAATTTTCAGCCTATCTATTTTGAATTTATTTGGACTGGACTCATTCAGATCCAAATCAAATAAAATGGATTCAGGCCCAACATCACATTCGGGCCCAGTCCAGAAAAATTTGAAAATTCAAAATAACGTGTCGCGAAATCTCTTCTGTGTCGCGAGGCATTGCATCGCGCCAGAAGAGGAATAGCGACACAGTTTCCCAATACAGTGAAACCCGTGTCGCGAAGCAACCACCGTGTCGCGAGGCACTACCTCGCGACCAGGTTCAGCTCCGCGACACAGTCTCATCGGTCCCTGAACCCTCCCTGTCGCTGTCGCGATACACCATGTCGCGAGGCCATGCCTCGCGACTAGTTCCCTGTTCCGCGACACCATCCACACTTAGCCCTATTTTCCTACCAACCTGGTCGCGATAACCCTTGTCGCGAGGCATGGCCTCGCGACCGGATTTCAACTCCGAGACATGTCTAATGTCGCCAAGCCCTGGTCACGTAACCATGTTCCGCGAAATGGGCTAGGGTTCCGCGACCGGCCCATTTCGTATTTAAACTTCCCCTTCTCCTTCTTTCTCTCCACGCTCCCACACTTAGAAAATTTTCGAAATTCTCTCGTACGCGAACCCCTCTCTCTGAACGAACACCACGTGTTCTTCGCAATCATTTCCGACCAAACTCAGGCGAAACTCTGCCAGATTTCCGCAAGAAAGATGGAACCCTCGTCTTTGTCATCTCCAAGGAAAGCCGAGCCCTGGTAAGCATTGCCCTCCGATTCGCGCACACCCCGTAGCCCCTGTTTCGCGATTTATTGTTTTCTCGTTTTAATAATGTGTAAATAGGGTTGTTTTGTGTTCATTCCCTCTTTTTTAGTTCGATTTTATGCGACTCTTTATGTGGGCAATGTTTATTTGAGGCTTACTGTGATTCCTGTGTTGCCCGAGCATGAGTAGGAGTAGGGGGTGCTGTTTATGATGATTTGGACGCATAGGGGAGTTCGATTTCTGTTAGGGTTGGTAAAATTTTAAACCCAGGGTTGTTAGAGAACACATGCAGTGGGTAGGGTTCGGCAGTAGGGTGTTTTCACCATTGTTGGCATTCTCGAGTCTTAAGGTTCATAAGTCTGTCTTCTGAATATGGCTCGTTTTTGTGCTCTGATTCATGCTTGCAGTTATGTTTAATAGCTCATGAAGAATCTTTGAAATCATTTATCATGGATATGAAATTTGCAAATTGGGTGAACCAATGAGCATTGGGGTGTTGTTGGAAACATCACTATGTTATTGGTTGTCTTGTTCTTGGAAATTTTATTGAGTAGATTAGATCTTCCATGTCTGTGTTCATCTCGTTTGGAGCCTGCTATTATGTGAATTTGTGTTTTAGTGAAAGAGAAGGCATGAACCTGTGATGATGGTTTATTGTGCAGTTGTTCTTTGCATGCCAAGATATTCTATTAATGCTATTTCCCTGTTTGGCATGGTTGTATGTGGTGGCTGCAATTCTGAAAAGTTGGTGTATGGTTTTATTGGGCAGCCTGTGCCAAAAAGCTAATTTATGTAAAAGGGGTTTTCACAAAAAGACAAATAGAGTTGGTAGAATAATGTTTGACTTAGTATTTTTGTTCCCAATGAAACTAAAGTGTGAGTAAACTAGCAGTTTCTTTTGTCACCTACGACTGCTATCATTTTCAAAATCCAAAAATGGGACCACACACATCCCACTCTTCATTAAATAAAACAAGTTAATCATTTTTAAAATTAAAAATAGTGTTTGCAAATTTTCTTGAATGTTTTAACTGTCCAAAGACAGTCCAAGCAATCCGGAACTAGCAAATCCATCGCACCCCATCTCCACTGCACATTCCAAATCCGGGCAATCCCATTCCATTTCATCATCTTCATCTCATTCCATTTTCAACAAGTGCCTTGAGCTTGTTTAATAAAATTTGAAAAACAAACTTTTTGGGCCCAATAGCCCACTAAAAAATCCTCTAAGTCCAATGACTTAGACTTCCTTAAATTAATGTTGCAGATATGCCTTGTAATAAAGCTTTAAGCATAATCAAATAAATCACATTTCGAGCAAAGCTCAAAATGTGAGGATGTTGATTTTTAACTTGAAACTTAATTTTCAAAAATATACAAACTTGTTTGGAATTAATACTTCCTATATTTTTCAGGAATGAGAAAGTGATTAAGTCAGCAATTGGTCTGCGTGATTGCACTCTACATCAGGATGCAATAGAAGCCTCTGCGAACAGAACCCAGATCAAGAAGCTCAAGGATGCTCTGATAAGCGTATACAAGGTTCCATTGGACCAGAACACAGAGGCAGAACGGGCACTAAGGCCCGGATGGGACGTGAATATTCCTCCAGCAGAGAGATCAACTGCCCTCACAAATATTGAAAGGGACTTCTCTCATCACATGCTGAAGTTTTGGGAGTTAATGACTGATCATGCCCCGAATGACTCCATAATGACTCCGCAGTTCATCTGGAGAGGATTAAACTGAAATTCCAAATACACACAGCTGTCTGGCAACGTCATTTAGAAGATGGAACAGTGGGAATTTCAGTCTCAAACTATGACATACTCATCCCCGATCAGCCAATAGACCCACAAGTGCGACTGCAGTTTGTGGAGAAGCCTTTAAATGTGAGCCAAATACTGAGAAAGGGAGCTATCTCGATGCACGAAGCCTTCCCCTGTATATGGAATCCACATTTATTTAACAACATGGGTATGGAGGAGCAGAGATGGGTAACCATTCAGGCCAAATGGAGGCATAGGGAACTGAGCTACAACCTGCTCCATAAGCTGAAAAGAATCGAGGAGTTTAACGCAGAGAGGAACTCTACTTTGTTAAACAAATTCAGAGAAGAAATCAATGCGGCTCGGCATGAATGGCATCAGTTGACATACCTGTGGGGGAAAGGCAGAGGACTCATTACGCAAGAAAGATTGGATAAAGGATTGACCCTGCCAGATGAGGACAACCTTGAAACAATATTCGTGAACAAGCGATTTGGCCAGACAGGAGCGGCTGAGAAAGGAACTCCAGTGGATCCTGAGTTTCCCGAACACATCAGACTACTCAGAGAAAAAGCCCTTTATGAGGTGCAGCACAAAAATTGGTCGGTGCTGAACGCAAAAGCAAGGCAACTTAGATTGATGATTGAGGCTGAGGCAGGGGAGTATTTGAAGTATGATATGGCGCAAGACATGACTTACGTGACAGAAGAATTGGAAAGGGATATGATCAACACCATGATTGAGCAGTACAGAACCTCATTTCTTGAACTCCTCATGGAGATGGATAAAGAGGCCCTGAAATATGGCAATGAGGGAAATAAAACAAAAGTCATGCACTATAATCGCACGATCAGAAACCTGTTCTGCAACTGAATTAAGAAGGCTTGGGAATTCAAACTGGTACGGATCACAAGTCCGACATTTGTGCAAGATTATCTGAGATACGCACACAGGCTATTTGGGACACAGGAAGCAGAGGAAAACGCCCAGGAAGAAGCCCAGGAAGACCCAGATGCTGTGATCGATGATTACATCTCTACCCCTCCTCCTGATGCCGACCCACAGCCCGCCCAGCCAACGGTACAAGCATCTGCTTTGCCACCCAGAGGGCAAACTGAAGTGCAGGAAGCTGTTACAACCGAGCATGTGGTACAGCAAGAAGCAGTTCAGACCCCAGTGCAGCCAACTCAATTTGAAATGCCAACACCTGCTGCAGCAGCAACCACATCTCAACCCGAATCTCCAAAGCAGCCCAAGAAGAAACTAGTCAAGTTAGCAGACAAGGAGAAACCGGCAAGGGCCCCAGAAAAGAAAGTTGTGATCCAAGAACCTGAGCTAACTGCTAGGAAAGTGGTAGCACCCTCAGATCCAAAAGACAGAGGCAAAGCGAAAATGCCACCTCTACCGTCCAATAGAAAAGACCAAATTGCTCGCGATGCTGAATTGGCGAGGCAATTACAAGAAGAGGAAAATGTTTCAGCCGGTCTGCTTGGTCAAGTATATGAAACAGGCGGTTCAGGAGTGGAGAAAGTGACTGAGGAAGAATGACAGGAGATAGAAAAGAAAGCTGCAGAGGAGGAGCAAATTAGAAAGAACATTCAGCAGACGAAGGATGAAGAGACTGCCAAGAAAATGCAAGTGGTGCTGGAAAGTAGAAAAACTGGAGAAGCTGAACAAGAGGATGATGACGAGTTGATGATTACCGGTGGAGAAGAGGGAACCGGGCTGAAAATTAAAGAAGAACAACCACCTGGTTGGACTGGCACCACTGCACATGATCCTGAAATCATCCGGGGAAATATAAGACAGAACGTCAATGAACAGATTGAAACGAGAATCGATGTCGGAGAAAAGCCAGACCAAATCAGATATCAAACAGAAGTGGGTCGGTTGATTGACCCTCTTGTTGGCACGGCCAGAATTGAGGCAGTCATCACTCAAGAAGGCCCATCACACAGAGCTGAACGATCAGAAGGGTCGCAGGAGTCCATTGATCCAGCAGCATTGGCCAAAACACTGGAAAAGCAACCAGGAGACCATCTCATGGCCTCCACGCTGAAGGAAAATGTTCAGGGAATTTTAACCGAAGCTGCAGCTGAAAATAATTTAAGGGAGGAGGAGGAGGTATCAACTAGTGTTGATCCTTACTTTCCTGTTCTAAATTTTCCAAAACCTGTAATGACTGAATATAATCCAATGAATGATGTAATAAAACAGGTTGGGGAGGAATCTAGAAACGAAGCAGCTCGTGAAGCAGGAGAACCGAGTCAAAGGGCACAGGAGGCCGAGCCAGTAAATGAGCAGCCACAGGAGGGAGACGACCAAACTGACTGGCATACTAGTGAAGATGAGTCAGTCGGGTCTATCCGGCCAGTTGAATTTTGGTCAGAGCATACTGTAAGACACAGAATGGGAGTCTCAAAGCAGTATGAGAAGAAGAAGCTGAGTGAAGCAGATGTACAGATCAAATTCAATGGCAAGAAGGAAGGAGCAGAACAGTATGAGAAGCTGCAGAAAATGATTGTGCCGGACAAAGGATTCAGACCAGATGCCTTGTCCCACCCCACTGTCGAAACTTTCTACAGAAATCAAGAGTGGGGGAACTTCATGCTGCACCACGAAGAAGATGGCTTCGTTGAGCTCACAAAAGAGTTTTTCTGCAACATTGATGCCACCAACAGAACAACCTGGATCTGCGGTCATGTGATAAACATCTCACCGGAATGGTTGAACCAATTTCTTGGAACAGCCAGGACAAGCGAGAAAGCAAGGTATGCAGCTTTGGCAAATAGCATGACAAGGTGACGGTCCCAGGACATACATTCGATGCAAACTGGCTGCGACTGCACTTCATGCCAACGTATGAGTTTTACATGTCAAAAATCCGGCCTAATTCGCATCCGCATACCACGTCGGGGAGTGTGCTGATGGGATTTGCAAGAATATGGCACGGAGCAAAGTTGAATATAGGGAGGCATGTATTTGAAGTCATGACAACCCGGATACAGGACAAACAGGTTTTGTGCTATCCGAATTTGATAAGAAGGATCTGTACTGCTCAAGGAGTCGACTTAAGCGTCTACGCGGGTGACACACCAGTGAAAGTGAATCCCCCTATCAGTGTGCCGAGTCTCCCCCTGAAAGAAAGAATCAAATATTCCTTTCCCCAGCTGCCTGGCGGAGGTGATTCAGATGCTCAATCCTCATTCATATCCGGTGGTCAAGCACCCTCCACAAGAAAGAGAATCAGGTCTAGGGCGAAGAAGGGAACAAAGAAAACCCGTGCTGATGCGGGACCTTCCACTACAGTACAAGAGAGACCTCAGCAAGAGCAGACAGAGACGCCTATTCCAGCTCCGGCATCTCCTCTCCCACCTCCAATTCAACTGCAAATGCCTTCTCAAAGCCAGAACGTATCTCAATTCCCTGCTGATTCCCAAGCACTCGAGATGATGAGCAAGATGAGTCAATCTATGCTCGAAGGAATGAAGTCTATGACAGATGTCATTATGACAAGTCATGAGGAACAGCGGAAGAGGGCTGAAGAAGAACGCCAAGAGCGTAGGAGAGAAAAGGAAGAGAAACGAAAGGAGAAGTTGGAGAAGGAAAGAAGAGACGAAGAATTCAGAATGATGATGCTCGAAAAAGAAGAGAAGAATCGGCAGATGGTGGAATCACTAATCCAGAATCAAACTCAGATCCTGCAAGCCTTGCTCAGGAAGATCCCCGATGAAGCCGGCTCCTCCAAGAAATCAGATGAGAAGAAAGATGGCGACCCCTGATCCTCTCATTTGTGAACCTAATTGTAAATATCATATAAGAGAATTTCATATCATTTGTGCAAGTTCACTCTGATTGCAAATGGATTCTCTTGTAATTGATATTATTCACTGTTTTGAATTGGGAATTTTGCAGTCCAGACAACATTTGCTATTAATTCCATTTTTGAAAAAGATGTTTGTACAGTCCAAGATGAATAAGTGACTGTCAGGCCACAAATATGCTGTTGACATACGCTGTATGTCAGCAGTGCCTCTTTACTGCTTTAAATTAAATAACCAGCAAAAATATGCATAAACCTGCTCTAAATTCACATGTTGAGTTTAGGCTTGTGATTAAATTTTCAACTTTTAAATTGGGATAATATAATTGAAGACATGCATGAAATTAATTCCTAAGGTTTTGAGCTATAAAAGTTTAATGATGCGATCATCTTGTTGGGTAATGAATCTTCATGTTAGAAATTTTTGATTGAATAAACTATTAGAATTAAGCTTTGATTAAATTTGAGAATACTGTGTGACATGAATCAATCTAGCCAGTGAGGTTTGAGCCATGAGTCACTTCTACTCATTTATTTTCTTTGATGTGTGAATCAATTTGATTAAAGGAAACTAGAACTTGGAATTGGGACCGATTCAACACCATGCCATATTCCAAAAATCGAGCATATGATCGAGGCACCGAGAAAACCAAATTTTTGGCCTTCGTTTGAAATCCAAACCCAAAAATATTTTTCCCTTTAGGATTAACCAATCTGAGCCTTTAAGCCTAATTTTTCTTTGAAGCCCTCTATATTACTTCTATCCTCACAAAAAGACCAAAAAAATCAAATCCAAGTGTACATAAGTCATTCCATCAAGGCATTATAACTTATGATCATCAATAATATCAATTGGTATTCAAAAACCAATTCAAAAAAAAAGAAGAAGAAAAGAAAAACAAAAAGAGAAAAAAAAATGTTGACGTCTATTCAACAAGAATAAATTGCAAATGACAAAGCAAATTAGACTTAGTCTAATGTCACGCAATAGAAAAAGAAAAACAAAAGGAAGAAATATTGATGATCATAATGTTCTAAACAAAAATATGCCAAGTCACGATGGAATGGAGTCATGTCACTTTTTAGCCCAATAATTTCCCTCCTTACCAAATGTTACAACCGTATGCCCCGTTATAACCCTTGAATAAGACCTCATGATCTCGATTTGAAGAAATGAGCCGCGGCAAGTTGGTCCGATTGGAATCCTATGGGATAATTTAATCAAATTTGATTTTGAGTGTTCGATGATTGAACCCATTTGAGAGTGAGTGAATTTTCCGAGTTTACTACATGTGAGGCTCTGTTTCATTAAATATGTTCATGTCATACCTCAATTCTAATTTTTAATTCTGGCATTTTTCAAACATAATGTTCATGAAAGGTTGATAATAATGCTTGATTTGTAGGCCCGACGTAGTGAGCAAGTATCATTTTATTAAACACGGCAATCAATGGGATTTAATACTTGTAGTTTTTGATTGTCTTATCCAAATCCAAAAAGAATGTGATTTATGAAGCCACGAAAATGAATTGAATATGCAGAGCCCGTGTTCTTTAGAACATTGACTCTGACTGCTCGGGGACGATCAGTATTAAATGTGAGGATGTTGATAATGGCCAGAAATGACCATTATTTTCAATCCATTTCCGTGTCTGAAACGGGCATTTGATCGCATTCCGATCTTATATTAAATAAGAAAGCAGTTGAATTGGACTGATTTATGCATAATTGTAAAAAACATTGAGCTGGTATGAAAAATGCATAAATATGTAATTATTACATATTTATGTTAGAAAAACCCAAAAACATGAGAAAAAGAAAAGAAAAAGAAAAAGGAACAAAAGGATGGGAAAAGAAGCAAAAGCCCACAAAACTGCAACTTTGGCCCTCTGGCCCAATTCAGTGTGTCCAGGAACACCCTGTCGCTAAGAGCCCCTGTGTCGCGGTCCATGACCTCGCGACACGGGAGGGATTAGCGACACAACAAGCTCAGAAGAAGGAGACCAGTCCAGACAGACTGTGTCGCTAGACCTGTGTCGCGAGGCATGGTCTAGCGACACGGATGAGTAACGCCACCAGCAGCAATTGGAAAAGGAAGCCGTTTCCAGACCCGTGTCGCGATGCCCCGGTCGCGATACATGGCCTCGCGACACGGGCATGATTAGCGACACAGATGCACCAATGGAGACCCAAGACCCAGTCGAGAAGCCTTGCCACATGCAGCCATGTTCCGCGACACAGTTGTAATGTGTGTTATGTCTTGAGACACAATGGGCTCCAGACCAAGGCCCATGGGCCTAGGGTTCCACTTCTATAAATATGAGGTGTTTCCCTCGAGCAAAAGTGTGAGAAAAATTATTCTTGAAGACAAGTTTTGGAGACCAGTTCTAGGTAGTGTTCTCTTTAGTTTTAGTTTAGTTTAGTTTAGTTAGGTTTTTCATGTATTATTTAATCTATGCACCAGTGTAGCTTAGCTAGAATATTTAAATCTTGTTTTCCAGCACTATAGTTTAGGTAGCCACTGTTCACAGTTTTATCTTTGTTGTTAGGCTTGTTTTTAGGGTTTGTAATGCCCAAATGATGGGTATTAACAAACCCACTAATAAAATGGAGAATATTCTTGAAATGTGTCCCTAAAATCATTAAATGGGTTTCACACCCCATGGATTATTACTGCTTTCCTTTTCTTTTGGGTTATTTGACATATATTTTCCATTTCATGTCACTGCCTTGGTACTTTTGTTTGGATAATGTCTCATGTGTGTGAGTGATCAATCCTAGATTAGGGTTTGCTTTATTTTAAATATTGTCTTAATCTTCCTTTTGTTGAAACATGTTCTAGCTAGATTCAAATTATGTTTGGTTATTTTCAGCTTAGTTTAGCTTTTGAATCTGAAATGGGTCAGATCACGCATAATGCATGCTACTGTTCCACTTTACTTTTCTGACATGTGGCCTGAACACACCCATGTCGCTAGCCACTTCCTGTCCTGAGACCACGTCTAGCGACAGGAGGGCAGTTTAGCGACATGAGTGCCAAAGAACATTTGTTTGAAGATCTTTAAAACCCTCAGTCACGAGGCAACCCTGTCGCGAACCCACAGTTCGCGACACACTTTTTGATTAGTGACTGAGGACCCAAATGCTTGCAATTTTATTTTGGAAGGGCTCTGTCGCGAAACCCTTGTCGCGGACCCACGGTTCGCGACACACTCTTTGTTCCGCGACCAGAAATCGTGCCCTTGTTGAACTCTCAAAACCTTGTGTCGCCAAGCCTGTGTCGCGAGACCACGTCTCGCGACACAGATTTTTGCTTAGCGACACAGAAACCCTAAATTTCTACAAATTAATTCCTCTTATCTCCCACCTCTCATGTCGTGATCCTTCCGTCGTGAACCCACGGTTCACGATGCAATTTCTGTCTCATGACATGCATGGCACCCTTTTTGCCAAATTTTTATTCTCCATCTCATCCCATTAATTAATTGAACCTTTATATTAATATTTTGAGGTTGAAATCCAATGATCTCAACCCATGATTAATTTGATATAAAGAACTTTGTTCAATTGTCCAGTAAAAGACTATTCTACAAATGATTAAACTCTAATGATCTAAGTATATAATCCGGACTGTAATTAATTAATTATAGAATGAGAGATTATTTAGACCATAAAGAGTAATTATGGATTTAATTCCATAACCTTGGATGAGAAACCAATGTCTCTCATACAAGAGGACACAAAAATATTTTCTTTTATTTATCTTATTTTGTCTTTACCCGTGTTGTGTGAAACAGCTAATAAGAGATATATCAGACTAATGTTGGCGGGTATTCCCACACAGATAAACCAGCTCGTATTCTGAATATTAATTATTAGTTGTTATTTTGCATGGTTCCGGGCAGCGGTGGGTGGAAGCCTTGGCGGTTCGTCCATCCGGGATTATAATAGCTGCTCAGCTGACTCCTATCCGGATACAGTTTTCTTTTCTTTATCTTAATTTCAAACCTGAATTCCGAAGTTGTAGTAATGTTAGATTATATTTGCCAATGTCGTCTAATAATTTCTGCAGTAGAAGAGCATGTGGGTTTTTACTTCCAACTTCATAGAGAGTGGAGGTCTAAGTGACAGTGGCAACTGTCATTTAGGGCATTCCACCGTCTAAAAACCATTCCACCTGGAATAATTGGGACCTGGATAGCAGATGTTTGCAGTCCGGATAACCCCAGTTATTTCAGTCATCTTTTTGGCCAAATAAATTCTTCTCATCTCCGGCTATTTCATCTCTGTGTTTCGCATTCTGTCTAAACCCACCATTATATTTTCGGTTATTTAATTTTACACTTCCTTATAAATTTATGCATGATATTATTAGTAGATATTGTGGTCAATATTATTTTGGGATCCTTCCCTTGGACATAGGAGTCTTGATCAGATATCTCATACTAAATTTCCAACAAAAATTCCTTTATAAAATCCGGATCTGAATAAGGGATAAATTCCACAGCTATGACTAATTCATATCCGACTGGGGGTTGATTTTGGGAAATTAGAAGCAGAGTCAGCGATTAGGTCTCACCTAGACTGAAAGGGTCTGTGTTCTTATTGAGAGTCTAGTACCTGTGTAGGGAATGGTTTTCAAATCAATCATTTTCCAAAATTGCTGTATGTTGGAAAATCTTATACTCCCTCTGTCCCATTTAACTTATCTTGTTTCACTTCTGCACACAATCCAATGCACAATTTCAATGGTTAATATCTCAAAATATATACAACGAAAAATTATGCAAAATATATATTATAAAACTACATAATCATACGATTCTAACAAGACCCAACTCGACTATTTTTTCCTAAAAAAAAATTGAGTCAAAGCTGAACAGTGAACAGTGAAAAAAAGTCAAACATGACAAGTGTGGTGGGACGGAGGGAGTATTAAATATTGTACTGACTCAGAGTCCACTTGGATTCAGATGAGGTGTAATAGATAATACTAGAAGAACAACATACGGGCCTTGGTTATTTTCTAAGGTAGGGTTGAGTTCCTTTCAACTGCTATCCTCTTCTGCCAAAGCCTATTTTTGAGTCCTGAGTGAGTGCATCCGGAATGAACTAATTTATTAGTTTTTCATTAGTTTGTATCTCATAACCACCCGACAGGAAGTGAACACTGCGAGCGGTTCACCGAGAATAGGGAATTCTTGATCCACATCCGGTCATTCTGACTGGGGGCTGTCTTTTACTACCAGGGTCAGACCTGCAAAACCTCCGAGTGATAGGATTTTAAATGCTTTCTTTATTGCTTACTTTTAAATGCTTTCGTTAGAGGTCACTCGGTTGTATTGAGAGTGGCGTAACTGCTACTAGGACTGATAGTTAAGGGATAGTTCAGGCTCGATTAAAATCTTTGGGTGTGACATGGAAGAATGATAGTAGTACTTGGCATCTCACTAAATGATTTGTCGGGTGTTGCTTGTCCACCATAGATGACTAACATATTCTTGCAAGGCATTGCAAGGGGAGTTATGAGTTTGAGGTATCTTAGATTTTGTTGACTTAAGAACATGTAAATTCTGACTGTAAGTACCTGTCTGTTAAAGGGAACATAGTACAGAAAACATGAGAGTTAGCTGACTGAAAGGATTATCCCAAGCTATGATCTGTGCAACAAAATGGAAGTTTAATTGTGTTTCCTCTGAATCTTGTCCAATTTTTATTCTTTTCTTCCTGTCCCTTCTGTCTCAACTTTAAATTTGCTTTTCAAGATTAGTGATAGATAGCTTAGTATAATTTTTACTGCTTTCGTAGAATATATTTTATTGCTTTCTTAGAATAACTTTATCGCTTCCTTAGAATAGAATTTGCTTGCTTTGTAGTGCAATCTTAATTGCTTTCATAATCTAGTTTAAATTATGTCAAGTAGTTGTTAGAAACCATTGCAAAACTTGAATCGAGTAACCGAGTGGAAAATCTTAGTAAACGACGTGGGCCCTGCTTCTATCGCACATCCTCCAGTGAACGATCCGGTCTTACTATAAATTACTGCAATTTTTGACTCCGTGCGCTTTCGGGGGCACAGTTTCTTAACACGAGTAAATAAAAACGTGACAACCTATAAATGTATCCCTAATCCCAACTCCACCTTCATAAATTGATTTTCATTAAATAAAATCAAAACCGGGATTATTTCTTATTTTTATTTTCTTGAAAAATACTCGTGTGGGAAATTTGTCAAAAGTTTCAAACCCCACCATATATTTTGGGGTATTTTATTTTACTTTCTCATATACATGTATGCATGCTATTATTATGTAAATGTTGTGGTCATAATTATTTTGGGGATCCTTCTCCTTGGACATAGAAGTCTTGATCTAAATCAGATGCTACATATAAATTTCCAACAAAAATTCATTTATAAAATCCAGATCTGGGTAAGGGATAAATTCGATAGTTATGATTAACTCATATTCTACTGGGGGTTGATTTGGAGAACCTAGAAGCAGAGTCAGCGATTAGGTCTCATCTAGACTGAAAGGATCTATGTTTTAATTGAGAGTTTAGTACCTGTTTAGGGAATCATTTTCAAATATCAATTGGTTTCTCAAAATTGCTGTGTGTTGGAAATCTTATATTAGATATTGCATTAAATCAATGTCCACTTGAGTGTAGATGAGATGTGATAAATAATACTAGAGGAACAAAATGTAGGCCTTGGTTAATTTCTAAGGTAGGGTTGAGTATTCTTTCAACTACTATCTTCTTCTGCCAAAGCCTAGAATCGAGTCTTGAGTGAGTACATCCGGAACAGATTCCTTTGTGGATCTTTTTCATTTAGTTTGTATCTCATAACCACCCAGATGTTGTGTGTCTTGTGGCTTATTGATATCTTGGGGAGTTCTTGATCTGCATCTGGTCACCAAGACCAGGGGCTCTTTTATGCTAACAGAAAGAGATAACTTTTAAAGCTTCCGAGTGATAGGATTTTAAATGCTTTCTTTACTGCTTTCTTTTAAATGCTTTTATAGAGGTCACTCAGAAGAATTAGAGGTTGGCCATCTGTTGTAAGGTTTAAAAGTTATGGAAGGGTTTGGGATATGATTTGAAAACTTTGGGTGTGACCGGAGGAATGATAGCAGTACTTGGCAAATCAACTAATGATGTGTCAGGTGTTGCTTATCCACCACAGATGATTAACATACTCTTGTAAGGCATTGCAAGGGGAGTTATGAGTTTATGGTATCTTAGATTTTGAGGTCTTAAGAGCATGTAAATTCTCACTGTACGTATCTGTCTGTTAGAGGGAACATAGTGTAGAAAGCATGAGAGTTACCTAACTGACGAACTATCCCGAGCAAAGATCTGTGTATTAAAAATGGAAGTTCAATTGTGTTTCATCTGAATCTTGTCCAATCTTTATTATTTTCTCCCTGTCCCTTCTGTCATATTTTTAATCTGCTTTGTAGTGTAGTGTAGCATAACTTTATCTGCTTTCGTAGAATAGATTTAATTGCTTTGTAGAATAAATTTACCACGCTTTGTAGAATAATTTTATTGCTTTCATAGTTTAGTTTAAATTCTGTCAAGTGGTTGTTAGAAACCTATGCAAAACCTGAAACGAGAAACCGAGTGGAAAATCTTATTAACGACGTGGGCCCTGCTTCTATCGCACATCCTCCAGTGAACGATCCGGTCTTACTATAAATTACTGCAATTTTTGACTCCGTGCGCTTTCGGGGGCACAGTTTCCTACATGAGTATATAAAAACGTGACAATCTATAAACATATCTCTGATCCCAACTCCATCTTCATAATTTGGTTTCATTAAATAAAATTAAACCGGGATTATTATTCTTCAGAAAATACTCATATAGTGGGAAATTGTCAAAATTTTCAATAACCAAGTAGTCGGCCCAGTCCATGGATGAGTCCCGAGAGGGATGACTGCGAATTAAAAGAGGAGCATCATCAGAGGGAGAAGATCGTGGTAACGTGACAGAAGGGCGCCATCTAGGGGATTCATTGGAGAAGATTGTGGTAACGGATTGAGGATGGAGAGGTGTGGCTCCTTATAAATACTGGAGGAAGCAGCCAAACGAGGGGACCTTCAACTCATCTCAAGAAGTCGCACTTTTAATTTCTTTAGCCTTTTGCAGTTTATTTTCATTCTTTCACTCTGTAATTTCAGCTTTCATTAATTTCCTGTAGTTTCCTTTATGCAATTCTTGTAATCCTATCAATATTCATCAATCAAAAATAGAGGTTTATTCCTCATACAATTTTACGGATTCCTCAATTTTACTCCTCAAATCGTGCCAATTTGTTAACCTATGAAAATTGGTATCAGAATCTAGGTTTTATTGGAGAACATATTAATTAGATTATTTATAATATTTTATCTCTTAATGGTGAAGATTTAATTATTTTATGGATTCAAATAATTTGAAACCTAAAAGGATTTATTTTCATAAAAATGAGAGGAACTGATTGGAAAGAAATCGATCCGGATAGCCATAAGTTCTCACAGGACTTAAGGGAAATCCAAAAAATGATACAAGATTATGGTAATCTAAAGAATGAAATTTTGAATCTGATCTTTGGCATTTCGGATATAAAGAAAAGGCAGAAGGATATTCATGGATCTTTCAAGAATAACCAAGCATATATTAGAAATGTATTTGGACCAGTACAAGCTTCACAACAAAAAGGTAAAGCAACCATGGTCCCAAAGCAGAAATCACAAGAAGAACTGATGATTGATCTCTTGAAAATAATCGAATGAGTATTTCCATGGCAGATCTATCAGATCTACAAGAACTTGCAGAATCATTTTCCCAGCTTGGGATTATGGATCTAGTGAATGTGAAACCCAATGAAGTTCTTCAGTTGGGCTATACGGAAGGATCAGGGTCCAACATGACCCACGATGGACCGCCTGATGTACCAATGAAAGAAAGTAGAGACTTCCACATGAACAGGTATCCTGAGGTGCATCTCAATGCAAGACGAAACCCAGGATGGAACCCTAGTTGAGCACCAGAATCGACACCGTAGGCCAAGATGAAATTACAACCATTAAATCCATATGGCATAACACTGAACCTCGACGTTATTGACTTCCGAAACATCGAGGAGCTGATCGATGAATGGGTAGCTTCAATGAAGATTGCAGCAACCACCCTGGATCTCGATAAAGAAAACTTTATCAGATTAATAGAGCTAAGTCTCGAAGGATCGGCAAAGCTGGGCTGGGAAAACTCCAAGGCGGCTTTAAAGGAGCAAATACTCGAATGAGAATCCAAAAGCACAATCTGCAAACGATTTGGTTTCTTATTCAAAACCCATTTTGTAGGAGATTGTTATTTTGAAGCAAAGGAAACTGAAAAAAAATCAAGGTCTATACCCAAGCTCTATTGGGTATGGAATTGAGAAGTATTTGCGCAGTAGACGAATATATCTACTGGTTTCATATATACTATATCCGGAGTAAGATGACAGCTGAAGTAGCATGTCCCGTGTTCTTTGCAATGATTTGCAGCCCATGGAGAGAGATTTTGATCCATTCATACTCGGTACCCCCTGGTATAGTGGACTCGATAACCCGAAGAATGTCCTTCCTAAAGGATAAGCTCAGAGAATTGTGTCAACAGGAAGCAGCCCAAAAGAACATCAAAATATTAAGAAGTAAAAATTAAAAGAACCCTTCTTTGCTGTGAAAATAATGATTTTCGAACAATTATAGGAGAATCAGAAGAAAGAAGAAGAGGTGAGGCTCATACATCTACTAGAGAAGACATAACATCATTTACAAGGTAAGTGCATGTGAGTTTGCAATTCCTATAGAACTTGTAATGTTTTGGATATGCAATTAATTCCTAAAGAAGAAATTCTTGAGGAATTAAGTAGAATGAAGGAAGAAATTGCCATTACTATGAAATGGATCCACATAGGAGCCATCAAAGTAGTAGTAAAGGCAATATCCAAATAAGGTATTGATTCTGAACTACATCTATCAGTTACTGATAGAAGAATCAATAACCTTAGAGATGGTCTTCTTGGAACTATGGTAGAAAATTTATATGCAGGGAAGTTAATGTATGGCATTCATCCCCGAATTTCCTATAACTTAGTTGGCCAACATTTCAGCAGAGTTCTAACCCTTCATCAGGATTTCAAAATAAAAGATATGATGAAAGAAGGGAATAGGCCATATTCTATAACTTATAGAATTTCTTATCCACTTTCCAATAGTCATCATTTTGACATGTTTCTCAGGAAAGAATATATTGAAATTCCTAAAATTTTCAAGAAATTCGCCAAATTCTTGACTCCAAATCCTACACAGATTCCAACACTAGGAGGAGTAGATATACAAATAAGAGATCATCCACTTCTAGACAGATCAACGAGTGCTAGAATTGAGTATGCAAGCCGTATGTCTTTTTTGGAAAACAGAATTATGGCATATAAAGGAAAGGAGTTCATTAACGATCTAATTCCTCAATCCATTGGGGTAGATAATATAAAGATTAAATGCCCTAGAGGATGGAAAGAAATACGAGTTATATTTCACATCACTGAAAAGATTAATCGTTTTCCATGTGATGACTTATACTACTTGCAGCAGACATCAATTAGAACCTACAAAGGAACAATCGAAATAGCAGAACACGAAATCAAAATCTTAGGCACCGCCGGAAAAGACAATAGGGTTATAATTTTGGGATTAAGTTTTCTCGAAAGTCATAAACCATGGTTAAGGAAGGATAATGGAATAGAATTTGATCTGAAGGATCAAACCATCATAATTAAATGAAAAGTCCATTTTCTATTTATATCTCAGTAGGTATAATATATGAACAATATAAGTCGGAATATTTTGCAGCTTATATTGATTCAGGATCAGGTATTTGCACGGCAAAACCATGAGTTTTCCCTAGCGAAGCTATGGAATCATTACCCATTATTGTAGGAAGAGATTTTTCCTAAAAACCTGAGTACTAAATAAGGGTATTCGACTGGCCAATATCATGATAGGAGGAGCATTTGGTACGCCTGGGTACAGGGTAAAAACACCTCCTATTTATTTTCATGTTATATGAGCAGATATTATGTTAGGTAATAATTTTATACAATCCTTTATAAAATATGTTCAAGATAACAAAAGAAATTTGTTAATATTTACCACAAGTTGTGGGAATGTGATACAGGTGTTGCACAGAGAAAAGGCATTCAACAGGATAATGCCTATATCATTTCGCAGCAACACATGGTGATAATGATGCCAAACTAACCCATCCAAAAATGCAAGATAAAAGAAAGTTTGGTAAGGCTTTGTTGTGATTTAAACAATGGTTTGATGAAGCATCTATTGAGGAAATTATAAACCTCAAAGAAGCAATGCATGAAATGAAGTTATTAAAAATAACTTCATTAGATATTGATGGGGAAACTAAATTGTCCCTCGAAAATGTCAAAAGGCTTATCCAGAGAAACTTTAATGAGGATCCTCTGGCATGGTGGGATAAAAACAAGATCGAAGCAACTCTACAGGTAAAAGAACAATATAAATATGAGAATGTTCGATACAAACCCATCTTAACGAATATGCAGGATAAGAAAGATATGCAGAAAATTATCAAGTAGCATATCGATCTTAAACTCATCGAGCCTGGAGTCTCAGCTTATGGTAGCCCTGGATTCTTCGTAAGAAACCATGGTAAAATAAAAAGAGGTAAACCCAGGTTCGTAATAAATTATCAAGGTATTAATAAGATAGAAGTAATACAATTTGATGGTTATTACATTCCGAGTAGAGAACGCTTAATTGATTGCATCAAATGTGCTAAAGTATTTTCTAAATTTGATTGCAAATCTGGTTTCTATCATATTAAGATGGAGAATGAGTCAAAAAAATTCACAGCATTCTCCACCCCACAAGGTCAACATATTTGGAATGTTATGTCAATAGGGCTTTCTAATGCCCCTCAGATATTCCAAAGAAAGATGGATAATCTATTTAAGGATTATCTAGAGTTTATGCTCGTCTATATGGATGACATTCTGATTGCATCTCGAAATATTAAAGAGCATATTAAACATTTTAAAATATTTTCAGATGCATGTCACAGGAAAGGTGTTGTTCTCTCTGAGAAAAAGGCTACCATCGCTGCTAACAAATTAAATTCTTAAAAGTTCAAATTGATGAAGTAGGGATAGAGTTACAGGAACACATTGTGGAGAAAATCCACAAATTTCCTGACATATTAAAGGATAAGAAACAACTTCAGAGTTTCTTGGGAGTTGTAAATTTTGCAGGTATGTTTATAAAAGACTTGCAAAATATAGAAATGATTTTAGACAACTCCAGAAAGAGACTGAAAACTCTAGATGGAAATGAGAAGAAATCCTTACAAAGAGAATTCACGAACTAAAGAAAGTCTGTAATAGCTTGCCAAAACTCGCGATACCTCAAAATGATGATGAGCTGGTAGACAATACAGACGTCAATGATTTTCTATGGGCAGGAGTGTTCATGAGAAAAACAACTACGGGTCAAGAACCCTGTAGATACACATGAGGGTTGTTCACTGAACAACACGCCAAACTTTGGCACATTAACGAAAAGGAATTATTTGCAGTATGGAAAACATTTAAAATATTGGTCTTTATTCTTATTTGCAAAGAAATTTATTTTAAAGGTTCATAATAGTAATGTTAGAGCTTTTCTAAAAAAAATAAACTTGAATCAAAAATTGAAAAAGCTCATATTATCAGATGACAAGCTGAATGTCAGTATTATACGTATGATATTAACGTTATAAAATCTCATAAAAATGTTCTTGTAGATTTCTTGACGAGAGATGGAAGTATTTGAAATAGATTCCATCATTACGAGATTCAGGCACCTCAGAGAAAATCTTGAGGAGCTATTAAAGCATTTTGGACAGCTGGATATCAATGCAAAGACAGCTGGCCAAATACAGCAGAGCTACGTAGATATGGTCCGCAATCATATTCGAACCTCCCATATTGCAATGACAATGCTATGGGAATCGATACTAGAGCCAATCAGGAAAGTGTCAGCTTCCCTAGTAAACAAAGAAAAATGTGCCCAAAAAACTAATGTGGTCACATATGAAGAAACAGATTCAAGCACTACTTAAAAGGAACCATTGTCGGATACCAAAAAAAATGTTGAGCAAGAGGAAAGTCACATTTCCAAAAGTTCAAGACAACCCACTGCCTCTGGGGTAAAAGAGGAAGAAATTAACCTTAGGCCAATGACAGACACCTCTAAGGTTAATTCAGAGGAGAAGGTCCTTTCTACCGTCTGGCTGGAATATCAAGGAAAATGGGAATAACTGGTTTCCAAAAGGGGAACTAACCCCAGTAAGACGGTGATCGAAACATAACAGGGTCTGGATGCTCGAAGGGTCGAAGCCAGAAGAGGTTCAAAAGGGTATATTTTCGGAGCATTAGCATCAGTTCATACAACATCACCAGGGTTTCCGGAAATAGAAAAACTTTCAGGTTAGATAAGAAGCACGGTGCATGAATCATGACAGAAAACCTGCACCTGCAAAGAGGAGATATTCTGGAGCTCAAATTTATTTCAGCGGCCCCATAAATCGTTGGGAAATGTTCTTATCCGGTCTTTCATTTTATAAAATTACAAATACCTGATATGATAGCTTTCAACAGAGTCAAGTCCATTGATAATAAGGCACCGTTAGTATCTTCCATTAGTGAAGATGAGATCTCCACCAGAGCGAGCATGTGGATTTTGGGTCTGTCTCACCAAGATGGAAAAGGTAAAACATCCATTTACAATATTTTCAGACAATTTAATTGGATCGTTCCTAGTTAATTCCTTAACAGGGAAAAGCACTGAGTTTACGGAAGCCTCGTTTGAAAAGAAGAGGTTACTCATCTGGGAAAATAAGTTGCCAGCAACTGAGTCTACCAGAAAGAAAGCATGCAATATGATGCATGTTGGCCAATGGGACAACCACATATGCCCATATTGCACAGAACAGAAAAAACCCCTATTCGGCATGAAAATCCAGGTAACCCAAAAGAAATCCGGATTCGAACAAGACAAAGGAAAGAAACGTCCAAAAAACTTTCACAAGCCAAAGTGAGAACAGCTGGATGTAAGAGAAAATGAGGTATCAGCAATACCCACAATGAATGGCCGACAAAGTAAAGAGATGTAGTTGACAAATAATGGCCGACAAAAGAAGGTGGAGAGTTGACAAAGTTGCCACCTAAATACAATAATTTCTGAAGGACAATAATGTAGCCAGTAGAAATTAATGTTATATGACGAACGCACACGGAATTAAAGGAAGATTGGAATCCGAGATTGAAGGCCGCGGCTTGTATAAATAGAGAAGTTTGAAGCAGATGGAAGGCATCGAAAATCCTCCCAACTATTCAAAATATTTGTAATATTTCTCTTTCTGCATATTTCTTTTCGAGTCTGTAAAAGTATAGGGTATTTCCTCAAGAGTCTTGTATCCTCCATGAGGAACGAAGTGTTTTCCTTCTTCATTAGGAAAATTATGTTTGAATAGTATTTTTAATAATTTTCAATAAAATCCAGGCTTCCAGTATTCCAAATATTCGGATAATTCAGTTAAAACCCTTTACCCATATTTTGTTACGTCCTAAGGTAGGAAACGAAATAGGACTGTGATGTTTCTTGCTGAAGGGGCCAAAGAATCTATGAATAATCGGTCGCGGCTGCGTGGTCGGAGGAAGTCCGTAAAATTTCGAAGCTTAGAAAACCCGGCAGCAAGGCGAACAAACTCAAGGTATGAAGTTTAGTGCTTAATTTAATTATCGGAAGCATGATGGGCTGTCTTTGGACTAAAATAAATGAAAAAACTGAAATCTGAGGTCAATGTGTAATAATACAAAAGTCAGTAGGGTCGATTTATATTTTGAAAAGTCTGGATGGCCTAAAATCAACTTGTTTCTAATGGCCTAAATCAGAAAGGCAATATAACATGGCCCAAAAGTGAATTAGGTGCCTATTGATGGCCAAAATATTTTATTAACTCTTAAATATATTATCTAATTTAAAATTAAAATACTTTTAATTTTTGAAAATAATTTTATTTGAAAAATAACTTCAAATTAGGGTTTATTCCGCACGCAGAACTGTAGCTGTGAGCTCTAACTGCGAGCTAGAGCTGTAAGGAGCTATGGGAGCTATAGCTTTCAGTCCTATTTTAGTATTCTGTACAACAAGTTGTAGCTGTCAAAAATGTATGAAATGACATAAAATGACAAATATTTATGTAGACGATTAGGTAGTAGGTTAGTTATTGGGTTAAAATTATAATATGATATAAAAAAGTTTGTTAGCTTATTTTTAATGCTACAAGAAGTAGCTTCAAAAAAGATGCTTCTAAAAGCTTCCAAAAGCTCTCAAAAGTTAGCGTACAGAACGGGGCTTCTGTTTTGAAATAAAAGTTAAAGCTACCAAAAACTCCCAAAAACTGCGTGCAGAACAGACCCTTAGTATAGAGAGTAATATTAACAAGCCCATTACATATGTAATTAATGAGCATTAATTTTTTTAATTTAATTTAATTAATATATAGTTAATTTTATAATTCTTTAATAGTATTTTACAAAAGTATAAAATTATTAAATTATATATTATCAAATTAACATTATACTACTATATGATTAAAAATAATATTTAACCAACAAATAATAATACAATCGTTATGTTATTCAACCTTAATAACAAACTTAAAAATTAAAAAATAAAAACTGCCTTAGCCCAAGGACTGGCCCAACCCGCCCGGGCTAGCCCAAGTGACGGCGGGCTTAGACGGACTTGGCCCGTTTCAGCCCACTTCCGGATGAGCTTCTATTTATCCAGCCCAACCCACCATTTAAAGGTGCGGAGTGGGCTGACCCAATAGGTCAATCCCATTTTCACAGCTCTATTACTATGTGATGTGAACAGTAGAGATATGTATAGGCGGGCTTTGTCTTGAGAACTAATATTAGAAGAATGAGCCTCAACATTCCTTCATCATGGGCCAAGAAAAATGTGTGGCCTACAGAAATAGTTTGGTGGAATAAAAGGGCCACACTAAACCCACTTCTTGGGAATAGCCCAGATACAATCACAATTCAAGGGTTAAATAAGAGTAAATATTTTTTGTAGGCCACTATGACTATGAGGCATCTAATTCAAATTTTTTTTTCGAGGAAAAGGGTGGGCCGGAGCCGGTAATTATTCATATAATTGGAATGTTTGTACAGTGACAATGTCATGCTTTAATACCATCCATATAAACGGGGGGACGGACAAGGAAAGATACCCCTTCAGGAAAGTTTCTATCATGAATTTGAGCTCCCAGCGCCAGAGCATCATCTCATGAATCCTGGAGATAGGTTTTGGCAAGAGGGCCAAGCAGGTTGGAGTTGTTTTCGATCAAGGATATCACTTGGCTACAATCGAATTCAACTTCAAGTCTACTAATGCCCAATTCCCAGGCTGCTTGGAGGCCATAAACAATACCCCAAGCTTCGGCTTGTGTAATGTCCGACAGTTTCCTTTTGGTCCAAATGCCACCCTGCCATTCTCCCTTGCTGTTTCTGATGATACCACCCATTATACCTCAATGGCCAAGGCAGTCTCCATCGCAGTTGAGCTTAAACCATTTGTCGGCCGGCTTTTCCCACGAGCTTCAGGTTTCTTTCCAGTGGTGTCTGCCAATGGCTCTGGATTCGTTTCTGGCCATGAGAAACTCGTTGCTCATCCTTCTAATAGGAGCATGGAGAGAACCTCAGGGAATAGATTTGTGGTCGTATTGCTCTTCGCATCGAGCCTTCCAGATGTGCCAAACTCCTATCCCGAAAACAGCCGCCTCAGTCTCACTCGTATGCTAGACTTGGTTTGAAGATATCCACTGCTGCAAGTTTCTCATCCAAAAGGACATGTTTGAAGAGAAGCCCAATTGCTTCCAGACGAGGGTTGAGTCAGGACAATCTCTAAGGGCATGCAAACAGCTTTCTGGTTTGTCGCACTTCCAGCAACAATCATCCGGGGCTATATTCCGTCGATGTGTCAAAATCCGGCCATGATATTTTAGCCAAACGAAGGTTCGAACGCGCTGCGATCCGGACCAACGCCAGAGACTTTTCCAAATTCTATTGATAGGGAAGATTCGATCTAGTTGGGAGGAAATAGATTGCCTTGCGCTTTTAACAGAGAAGTGACCAGTGGAGCAAGGATTCCAAAAGGGTTGATCAGCATCTTTAGGATGGGAAGAAGGTGTCAGTAGGGCGATGGATTGGATAAGATCGACTGGCAGGACTCCAGAAAGCTCGGTGATTTTCCACACCGCACCATCAATGTATGAAGCCACCGTTCGGTCGAGCTCCAAATTGGTGAGTGGTCGCAATGCATAGTCCTGCAAACAAGTATTTCCATCAATCCAAATATCAGTCCAAAAGAATGTATTTCTACCATTACCAACTTTCTAGCCGATGGGAGGAGAGAATTTGGGTAAGACAGCCCTGGGATCCTTGGCAAAATATGAAAGTGTTTGAGATCTTGTTTAAAGCGATGGTGATGCCAGCCGTAGCGCTTTTGAGGAGGCTTGTCCAGGTAACTTTGAAATTATCTTTCTCTTGAGCCATTGAAGTATTCTTGAAGTGAGAAAAATAATTCCTTCATGTGTTCGTGATTACATCATACTGTGAATTAATCGAGATTGTGCTACTGTGATCTTGATTGAGATCGACGAATTCAATCGAGCATACCAAGGAGTCGTCAACACACGAGCTTAATAGAAAACAACTCCTTAAGGACGATTTTCCAACAGGTTTCGACCGAGGGTAGCTTGAAGGGGGAGCCTTCAAGGAATCGGATCAAGGTCGGGGAGACCTCACCAAAACTAGTGACAGTTTTGGTTCGACAATTCAACCGCTTGGAGATTGGAGTTGGTCAAACAGATTCACAATTATTTGGATCTTGGATCAAGTTAAACAAGTAGTGAAACCTCCTGGATTGGTATCCCCCAGACGTATGCTTGTGCCGAACTGGGTCAACAAATCTCTGAGTTCGTTTATTTTTCAGTTTATTTTTATTCCGCTGCTTATTATTTTAAAACTGAATAATGTGTCCACGAAAAGTGTTTGAACTTGTTTACAGAACAAGTTCACAGGTTACTTCTCTAAACGGACCTAACAACATTCAAAACCAAAACACTCAAAATCAATACCATAAAGCAGCAAAAACTACTACACTGGCGAATGCGAACTCGTATTTTTTTTTTTTTAAAAATAAAGTGGAAACAGCCCATGGATATGCTATGAAAGTATGAAGTAAACATAAATCCATTTCAACGTAAGCATATACTGTATGTAGATTCGATCGTCGCGCAATACTTACATTTTCTTTAACCAACTACACTTTCTCACTTTGCAGTTTGTTAATTTTGAGTAATAAACCCAGAATCACCACTTGCTTGGCACGATCCCGGACCTACAGGTTGCATTCACCATTCTACAAATTACTTCCTCCGTCTCAGTATATTTGTTACGGATGGTTTTTTGGCACTATTCATGGTTTAACTTTGATTCGAATTTTTATCATACCTATGTAAGAAACAACATAATCAAGTGAGATCTTGTTAGATTCGTCTAATCTTGTAGTTTTAGACAATTAACTTTTTATAGCTTTTCGTTGTACACAATTTAAGTTATTAACCGTTAAAAGTGTGTATCGGCATACGTGCTGGGTGAGTCCGTAACAAAAATAGTGAGACGGAGGTAGTATTAATTACAGTACTTTATATGTAAGGAAAAGAAAACAGTACGGTGCTCCATCATTTACTCATCATCATCTTCAGCACACCACGAATTCCTTAATACTTACTACAATTCGAGTTTAAACTCCATATCATACATACCAAACACTTATGACATTCAATCCATATTCTCCTGTCATGGTTAGAATATGTCCAAGCTGTCTTCATTTCCACCACATTTTCCCAACTATATATGGGTAATCAGTTGTCCTCTCAATCCAAATTCAATCATGTATCGTAAGGTTTGACTTAACTGGAAAATCTCCAAAACCAAATAAATTCCATGGAAGGTTTGAGGAAGGGGATACGGGTCGAGGTTAGGGATCGGAGTGTGAAAATGAGTTTCGGGTCAACATTAAAATTTTGAACCCTTTGAATCCTTTGACCCTTTGGATTTTGACGGAGACGTTTTTTTTAAAAAAAAATATATAAGTCGGCATATTGGTATTGGATATAGAAAAATGTAGTCCACTACTCCCTCCCTCCTTTGGATACTTCCTCCTTGTTCTTTCAGAAACAGGAGGAACTTAGCAGGGGGGCCGCCGACGTTACGGCGCCCCGTCCCCGCCGGAGGATGCCTTCCTCGCATGGCTTTGAGGTGGCCTGAATACAAAGATTAGCAAAAGCCCATGTAATATGAGTGGCCCAGAAAAAGCCCAACCTTAATTACTACTACATCCATGGTGGAGGTCCGAACAGCCGAACAGGTATATTCTCTTTCCGTCGCCTTTTCTTGCCTCTTAACTCTTTATCGTTTTCGTGAATAAAGAAGCTTTCAAATTCCAAACACACGGTCGACTCAATTGTTTAGGGCTAATTATTTGCATAGAATCATTTGTTTTTTTTTTTCCTTTATCGTTATAGACGATCCTTATTTAGATTCTAACATACCCAAGCCAAGTAGTTATTTTGTATAGTACTAAGTTTTTTAAAGAAATTTCATGAGTCATTGTTAAATAATTTGTATTGAATCTCAAAATTTTTAAATGCCTTTTAAAATTTAAATTGAATACATCTAAAATTTTGAAAGTTTCAAAAAATCTTACAAGAGTTTTTTTTTTTTTGACACGGCCTGAAAAGGCGAGCAAAGAAAAAGAGAAAAAAAATAGTTATAAGCTAACACAAACCAGCTCACTACTAAGCACGACGATAAACAGTTCCCATAGCATCTTTCTCCAATACATCCTTAACCTCATTCGGGAAACGCCCAGGTCGTGTAGAATTCCTCCAACCGAGCCGCTCGACGGACAAATGCATCTGCCACTTAATTCCCTTCCTGATACACATGGCGTAAGTCACAACCTTCCATAGATTGTAGACTCCGCCGAATACCATCAATGATAGGCCAGAATACATGGCACGAGTGAATCACACCCCTTGATCAACCGCACAACCTCCATGCAATCCATCAAGCAACACCGCAACTGCAATCCATGCCCAAGCGCCAACTCCAGTCCAAACCTCAACGCTAATAGTTCCACTTCCAAGATAGCACGGCCTCTCAATTGACCACAACACCCCAACTTCCAAACACCTGTTGTCCCACGAATAACAGCCCCAAATCCTGACAACCCTTCACCTCCAAGTACACAACCATCCGCATGAAGCAGCCAGCCCACATCCGTCTGCTGTCGCCATGTGACATCCCTTACAGGCCTCTCACGGAGAAGACTCTGGCGTTGCCCGTCTAAGGCACCCTTAAGTAATTGTGTCTTATGCAATATCTTGTTAGTGTCTAAGCAAGTTTCCCTAAAAATTCGCTCATTTCTCTCCCTCCAGACCACCCATAACACAGCCAAGAACCAAGTCCCATGAAGCCTATAACCCCATTCCAACCAATGCCGAGCATTGCTTGAATCTTACAGAGTTTTAATCATAATTATCAAGATTTGATCTATTAAACTCTTACTATATTATAATTATATCCTCTAAAAATGATAAAGAATCTTTGTAGGATGTTAAAATTAATTACCAATATGCTTTCGACCATTGGCGAATCCATATTTTTTTAAGTCTGTTATCACAAAAATTGACATAAATTAAGTTAAAACCGGGATAATAGGGACAATAAAAAACATTAAAATAAGTTGTATTAAAATTGGAGATAATAGTGTTACCATCAAAATTGAGTGAGGTACCATGCCAAATATGATAATTTTAAGATTAAAATAGCAATTTTATTAATTTAAGTAATATCACCACAACAATTGAATGAGTGCACCAAACCAAATAATTAAAAAACTTAAGGTTAAAATAACATTTTTATCAATTTAAGTGTTATATTATGCCCTCATTTGCTATAACCTGCATCCACCCCTGTTTACGACTAGAGATTGAAATTTATCCTGAGTTATAGGTCATGCCAATTCACCATTCACATTTACGGTAAAAAAAAAAAAAAAAAAAAGCTCTCCTTATTCTAGATATAACTTTAGATCATGAGCCAAGTTTATTTATTTTATTTCATTAAGATAAAGAATATATGAGCCTATGTTAAAAAAGTGCACTAACAAAGAAACATGTTGCCTTCTTTTTCCTCTCCTTCCCTGTAAATTACCGAAAAATATTTTCTCTATAAATAAAATTTACAGAATTGTATAAAATATTAATGCCAAAGTTTGAGTTTGGGGGATGAAATTATATATAAATATACATATAAATTCTACTTTACACTAAAACAAACATAATTATATAAAAATTAATAAGAAAATTTCGAACTCGGGAGCAACGACCTCGATAAGCCCATATACAATTCCACCACTTGTAGGGAGCTGTAGGAGTTGTGGCTATCAGTTTTAATATAAATAGTAGAAGTAGTTGTAGCTGTTTTTCGAAAGCTCCCAAAAGCTACTCAGTATACATTCAGATTGTAAAGCTTTTCAAAGCTAAAATTCACAGCTAAAGTCATTAAAAGTTGGTGTAAAAAATAGAGCTATTTGTTTGATATAAAATATAAAGCTCCTCAAAGCTTCCGAAAAATGCGTGCAGAACAAATCCTTAAAGTCAAATAATTATGAATATTAAATTCAATATTTAGCCGGAGACCGGAGTATGTGCAATTAGGCCAACTACCCAGTCGACTTGTTCTACAATAATAATGATATACTCCTTGTAAATGCGAAAGCAATTTCTCTTGGGTCCCACAATGCAAGAAGACCAAGACTTAGAAGTCGTGTTCGGTGAAGTTTTCTTTTTCGATTTTTAGCTAGACTTGCGCTCTGTCACACTAAAAAAGCTAAATTAATTACAATGAGAAAAAAAATAAGAGATGAATAAATATAAAACAAATGAAAAACTTATTTATAAGTAAAAAAGTTAACAACAAAATTAAATTTAAATATGGAATATATGGGGCATAAGGAAATGATGAAATAATTATAGACTTAAGTTACAATCTTATGTTTGGGGATTTGACCCTAAAAATAATTACAAAAACAAGAATATGATATATCAAGCACTATTATGTATTACCTTCCGCTTTTAAAAGATTGATACATTTATAAAATGTGTCACTGTTCACATATTATTTTGATTTAAAGTTTTATTATAGTTATACAAATTAAAATATAGTCAAGTGAGATCTTGTTAGATTTGTCTTGTCTTATAGTTTTTAAATATCAAATTTTTAGAATTTTTACTTGCACTACAAGAAAAAACCCAATTACCGACCCCAATTACCGACCAACAGAGTACGGGTCGGATTTACCGACCCCATTACCGACCCCAAAATGGGGTCGGTAATATTTAGCCGTTATTGGGATCCAGGGCATTCGACAACCAAAACACCGACCACAATAAATATGGTTGGCGTTACCGACCCCATTACCGACCCCAATTGGGGTCTGTGGTTTTTTTCCCATTTTTTTTATTTTTATCATATTACCGACCCCATTACCGACCCCAATTGGGGTCGGTAGTTTTTTTCCATTTTTTTTATTTTTATTGTATTAATGATACCATTACCGACCCCAATTGGGGGTCGGTAGTTTTTGTTTTCCAATTTTTATTATTTTTTCCTTTTTTATTATTTATTTAATATCTTTATTAAATAATTATTTATTATTTTTATAATTTAATTAATTATTTATTTAAATCGTTTTACTTAATTTTTATTTTATAATTTATTTATTAATTAATTAATTTAATTACAGAATTTTATACCATATTTAATTAATTTTATTTTTAATTTTTACTTCATAGTATTTTTATAAAAAATAAATTTATTTTATGATTTATATATATTTATTTTTTCTTATTTTTTCATTATTTTATTATTTATTTTATATTTTATTCAATATATCTTTAATTATTTATATAATTTATTTATTTATTTATTTATGAAATTTAATAATTTATTTAATTAATTTAATATTTAATTTTAACTCATTGTATTTTTATTAAAAAATTATGTTACTATAAACATTTATTTTAATTTTTAATAATTTTATTATTTTAATTAATTCATTGATTTCAATTTTTCTTGATTTAATTAATTTTATTTTTAATTAATTAATAAATTTTTATTATTTAATTAATTTAATATTTTTATAAAATTTTTAATTTAATTAATATTTATTCATATTGATTTCTGTTTTATTACATTTAATTACTGTTTTAATTAATTTTACCCATTTAATTTAATTTTATATTTTATATAATTAATGAATTATTCTATTTATTTATTTAATTAGTATCAATTTTTATATTAATCTTTAAGTTATTAATTTACACATTTATATGTATAAATACTATATATATTTAATAAGTTGCATATGATAACATGAAAAGTTGTGTATCCGGATGGTACGCGCGCGAGTGAGAAACCTTCTTCACCTCGGTTCGAATCCCCTCTTCAGCATTGGGGATGAATTAATATATATGACACGTGGCGGCTTCTCATTGGCGGTGCAAAGGCGTAGCCCAGCCGGTTAAGTTGTGGCTAAGTGAGGCTGATGTGGTGGGTTCGAGCTCTCCTGAGCACATTTTATCTAATATAAGGGATTTACCGACCCCACATTGGGGTCGGTAATGGGGTCGGTAATTTCTGGTCCCAGTCCCTAAATTACCGACCCACATGGGGTCGGTAATGGGGTCGGTAAATCACCGACCACAATCTCCCGTGGTCGGTTTTGGATTACCTACCAGTAATTTACCGACCCGGGTTTGGGGTCGGTAAGGGCCTAAACGACCCGTAAAACCCTGTTACCGACCCCATTTTGGGGTCGGTAATCCTGACTTTTCTTGTAGTGTTGTATCGAACTTGAGTTATTGATGGTTTAAAATGTGCATTAGACTGCGTACTGGGTGGGTCCTTAGCAAACATTAATAAACAGAGGAAGTAAAATTTATCAAACACAGGGGATGATTCAAAGATACCCTGTATACGCCAAAATTCAATATGCCAAAAAATTATGTAAAATTTTGTTAACACAAGCTTACAGTTACAATGCACTAAATTATTTTTGTTTAGAAATTTTTATGTTTTTTCAATTACTAATTTCCAGTATTTGCTAAATTTAATTAGCTTAAAAAAAAAAGAAAAGAAAAAAAAAAAAAACCAATCACGCCCAGACATATCCCCAAGGGGCCCAGGGTCATTGGGGCATGGGCATAAGTGATATTTCAATTAATTAATTAATTGGAGGAAGAAAAAGCCGAATTACAGGCCCAACCCATAAGCCCAAACGCGGCCGATCCAACTCTTTTTCGTGTCCAGCCCAATCACAACATTTTGGCCCAAGCCCAAAGTCTCAGTCAAAAGCCTTTTTTGTGTGGTCAACACCACCCATGTCACAAAGGAGCAGCTACTAGCTACTACAATAAAATGAGTTACGTACGCCATGCACGCATGCATGCATGCAGCAGGAAACAACCATATTGACTCCATCCCGGCAGCTTTGACGGCCTCTAACCCCATTCCTTTTTCCATTACTCGAATTCTCCGGTCATCACCATCTCCATGCTTCATCATCCCGCTAACCTCTCTCTCTCTCATCATCTTTTTTGTAATATAGAATGAAGGAGGTGAATCAATTTTTATTTATTTATTATTTTAAAAAAATAAAAATTAAAAAATAAAAAATAAAAAGACCTAAAGTTAGTATTTATCAATAGGTAATCCATAAAAATTATCCAACATGCCCAATTTGATACATAATTTGATGTTTGTAAATGTCAGGGTGCAATAATTAAGAAGCGCGCGTAAGTGGATATATATATATATATATATATATATATATATATATATAATGTTTGTTTAGTTTGTCTATACCTTGTGTTTAAAGAATGAGTTTTCGACCTAGATTTGCAAATCGATCGGCTAATATCTGAATTCAACACATGTTATTGTTGAATTCATCTATCATCTACTACGTACTTGTTTTCTATGATGAACCTATAGTGTTTCAATTTATAATGCGTTGCAACTTCTTGTTGTTGGAAGCTACTTGTTTCTTTGTTATTGTTCTAATTATAAGTTGTAATCATTTCTATATATATATATATCTACTGAATTTGTCCGTCTATTTTATTCTCATGGACACCACCAACTTTTGCACAGGAAAAACACAAAAGTCATCAGTCATGTTTGGTGGGATATCCGTCGCCGCCGGACACCTTCCTTGCATGGCTTTTGAGGTATATAGTGGGGACCTGAAATACAAAGTTAGCAAAATCCCATCCTATAATATTAGAAGTGGCCCTGACGAGCTGAAATACATCCATGGTCGAGGTCCGAACAGGTTTTTACCTCAACTCTTTATTGTTTTAATTTGATGAACATGCTAAGGAAGTTCTCTAATGACAATGGTTTCGGATCGAGAATCGAATTATACCAAAACTTGGGTTGGTGTCTTAGTTGCATTCAGAACCAATCCATTGTCATCTTTAATGTGTTCGGATCAGACCTGAACCGAATCAAACTCGAACCTCGCGTGTTGAGTCTCTTAGGTCTTGGCAGTTTACGGCTAATTATTGCATACAATTGAATATCATTATTCTTATCATTAATAGACAATCACTATTTAGATTTTAACATCTCCACGCCAAATAGCAATAAAATTCCCAGTTAAGATACGGTACAGATCCCATATGGGTCTTTATGTGCAGGCATAATGGCAAATATTGTTTAAGTGATGGAGCAAGATAGTGTAAAATCTTCGATACTATTTAATGGAATGCCTAGCCTGTTTAATGTGCTGACAAGACACTATTAATGTGATGAATACGGACATTATGTGATGAACAAATTTGGACAACTGTTGTTACCGATAATATTAGAAAATAGGGTTTTGAATTTAATAACCATTATTATCATCTTTAAAACCTACCCAAAACCGTCATGTTCCCCAAGAAAATCTTCAAAACTCATCCGGTCGTCATTCGACAATGGTTTGATGGCCGAAATTATAAATTTAAACATCAAACCTCCGGATGAAAAACTTACAGAAGAAGCCACATCGGAAACTTGCAAGGAAATCACGTACATAGAGTCCGTTTATAACCCCGACAGAGAAACTTGCAAGGAAATCACGTCCATGAAGTTCATTAAAGGTGGTTACATAGTACGTTGTGTACTTATAATTTGTGATGTTTGCAAGTATTTTATGTGATGTATACGCCATTTCATGTGATGAGATATTAAAAGTGTTATATATATCCAAACAATATGTCTTATCTTTATGTCCAAACATCACCATTTTAAGCGGACACATCACATGAAATGTCTGCACCTAAAGGTGTATGCACCCTAACGGCTTCCTAAACCTACTATTTAGTATTTTTTTTTAATACCAGGTATCACAAGTATCTTTGTATACAAAACTAATCCTCGAATATCGGATAAGTATAAAAGTTGTCTTTGCATACACATGAGTTAAAACTGGGGATCTTTTCTTAAACTGTACGTTAGAGTCTCGCAATCCCTAGTTGGATTTTTTACTATGTTGTTATTGTCAAAAGGATCATCCATATTCCATACCATCAAATAAAATAAAATCTAATTGGTTAAGTTCTCTTCCTTCCAAAATTTTTAGGTTGGGGTTTGATTTCTTTATCTATATTCCTGCCCTTTTATGTATATAGGCAGCTAAAGAAAAAAAAATACTACACTTCACAGTAGCTTATTTTTACCCCCAAAGAAAATTTATTATGTCTACTCCTCTTTAACGTTCCGTCCCCAGAACTTTCCTGCTCCTGCTGAATAATTCCGAACCATCCCAATCCAATCCGCCCTTCGGACTTTCCTCATATATCCCCCGCGGCATATCCTAGGGCAGGCACAACGCACGTTCAGCGGCAAACAAGCGGGAGGCGACACAGGCAGGCGGCGGCACACACACCCCTTCGATTCAGGTTCAGTTCTATACTTTTATTCATCTTTTTCTTCTCGTTTTTGTAGTTTTCTATCTATTTCTTGCATGTATATACATCTCATGTGGTGCCAAAAACAAAAGCATACGAAGAAATTGCAGATTTCACTTCTTACGAGAGCCGAAGACACCCCGTATCACGCGCTTCTTTCTTTCGGAACTGTTTGATCTTTGGCAGTTTCGAAAGAAAAGAGATGAATTCCCCCAATTATTATATAAGCACCGAGAAAGAAAGCCCTTTCTCACCTTTCCTTCTTAAATAGTAATCGATATGAATTTCATAGGCCCTATTTATTGAACAGGCTAAGTTGATCTTTAATCATCAAATCACGAGCTTCATTCCGTCATGAGCCATAGTTTATTAGAGGTTTGGTAAGCATAAATCAGAGGGTTTAATAATTGTTCACATCATCACATTGTATTTTATGAAAAGGGGGGAGACATAATCAATGCTACAGTTTGTGAAATATCAGCATTGGCGGCATCGATGGAGATTGGGGAAGTTGATTATATAGGCATAATTAATGCATGGGTATTGGGACTTCCAAGTTGATTATTTTTTCTATGAATCAAATATAATTACTTTGAAACCGTGGATTCTGTGTTTATAAACTGTACAATTAATCTAGTCACTTATCTTTCACATAATCAAAGGGTTTATGAAGGCATAATGCTAGTGTACAATTTATTATTTGAATAATGTGGGTCACAAAAGGTATTTAACATTTTCCCAATTGACCCATTTTATCCTATAGATGCTGTATTCTTGCCTGTTGGAAATGTGAATCCATGAGTGAATTGAAAGTTGGATCAACATTAGCTCTAATGGCATCATAGGGATTAGGGGGGAAAAGTATCACCCTTCAATTTGAATTAGCAAAAGCAATGTCCACTTGCATGATAAAGATGAAACATTCATTTGAGTGTTATCAATAGGTAGTCCATAAAAGTTATCCAACATGCCCAATTTGATGGTAGTATTAGGGCATAATTTGATGTTTGTTTGTGAATGTCAGTCTCCAATAAGAAGCATATTTAATTTTGTTTGTTTGTCTGCAATTGACTTGTTTCACAGTTTACTGCAAGCAGTCTGAAATGGCGTCTCGCTCGAAGGTTTTGCTCATAATATTCTTCTGCTCCATCCCATCTTCCACGGGGGAATTCGGAAGAGCGACCAGCTACAACCCTCAATACACTCCCAACATGGGTACATATTTCATCCTAATCTCAAATTTACTCACATTAATCGATTAGTCCGTGAATCCATTCGCAATCACAGATACAGCGTGTGGCAGCATCCTCAGTAACCCGAAAATGAGGAGGAGCATCATGGTTTCAAGTTCAAACTCCAACTTCAGTCCCCAGAACATGAAGGGACTTGTGTTTGCAGCTGCTGCCGGGGAAGCCATATGGTTAAACGGAACAAGCTGTGGCAAGATATACAACATCTCTTGCATCAGCGTCAACACAACGACGAACCCGAGTATCAGTTACCCATGCACAAATGGTGAAGTGGTTCAGATAATGATCGTGGATCGTGCATCAAATTTTGTTGATGAAGAGTATGGCCTTTTGCTCCTGGAGAGACCTTTCAAAGCTATCGCGAACCCTTTCGCCCAATCCATGATCTTGGAGATTGTTCAAGTGTGAGTTATTGTCTGTTAGTTCTTCGCATTTGCAAATCTGCTAATATTCTGAATTCAAGCAAGCCAGGATTATTTTGTTATATGGATTGGTACATGACATGCCAAATTTTTTGTTTCATTTTTCTTTCATTTTTCTTTTTGCAGCACGCCCTGAGAATATGACAGAGAGGCTAGAAGGTAATCTTTTAGCTTTCAATTCTTTTTAAGCAAAAGGTTTACTTGATTATTTCATACTAGTTTATGTTTCAAAATTCATAAAGATAAATGGTTTGTTTTACTATCTTCCATTTTTTTATTTTTTTTTTAACTCCACCAATTCTCCACTCTCTCAAAATCCATAAAATGGGGTTGTTATTCCTTCCCAAACATCACATTTTGTGCTATCAAAATGCCAGAGGTGTTATAAGCTCTCTTCTATACGAATTCTGTATATTCCACATTGTTTGGTAGTTTCTAATTTGTATTTGCCTCCTCCTTCATCTGAAGCTGCCGCTTGAGGAAAAGTTGTTTCCAATCCTAAATTGTCATGTCATGAAAATTCCATCTTCAATTTTTTCCTTCCAAACACTCTTTTCCTTCATTTGCCTCCTCCTCCATTTGAATTCTTACGTCGCTATACCTGTATCATTCATCATCTTTTCGTCTATCTGTTGTTAATGGAGTGTATTTTTGTTTAAGAACCTGTCCGTTATTAAAATCAAACGGGGATTGTTTATAGCACCAACCTTATTGTCTCTTTATCGTATTTTTAGTTCTTTCTAATAAACACACATATATATTGTGTTGGTGCCTGGATTGTATTTTGTCTAGGTAACTATCTGACTTCTTATTGTGTTGCAACTTGATTGTCATTGAAAGCTACTTGTTCTTTATTGTCAATTTTTATATCCTGGTACTTGTTAAGCCCGTGGATGATGAAATTTGTCCATCATCTTTACTGTGTTGATTTGAACCCTGAACTTGTTGTTCATATAATCTTTCTCTCACATTTATGGAAGGATAATTAGTAAACCTGTTAAGAATAGAGCAGAATACATCTCTTACTTCTTTAGCTATCTTGTAAATCTTTATTACAATAAGGTATCTCTGATTGATTCTTAGTGATGTGTTTAAACTTTCAATCTGTGTTGCAACTTCATTCTCATTGGAAGCTAATTGTTTCTTTATTTGTGCTGAGTTGTAATCATTTATACCTACTGAATTTGTCTGTCAGTTATGTCTTGCTATTTGTCAAGCCCGTTGGAATTTGTCCTTCATCTTTATTCTTTACTGCTTTGATTGATCCTATAACTTTTTGTTTCTATATATTCTCTTACATGTTCCTGGAAGAATAATTAGTAAACATAGATATGAAGAAGAGAGTAGAAGACATCTCTTAGTGTTTCTTTAGCTGTCTTCTAAATCTTGAATACAATAAGGTGTGTTGCAACTTTGTTGCCATTGGAAGTTACCTGTTTTCTTTTATTTGTTCCAAGTTGTAATAATTTCTACCTACTGAATTTGTCTGTCAATTTTATCTTATTATTATGCCCGTAGACAATGGAATTTGTCCATCATCTTGATTGTGTGCATTGAACCTAGAACTTGTAGTTCATATATTTTCTCTTACACATTCATGGAAGGATAATTAGTAAGCATAGCTATGAAGAAGAGAGTAGAAGACATCTCTTATTCCGTTAGCTATCTTGTAAAGATTGATTACAATAAGGAGTGTTTGATTGATTCTAATTAGTGTTTTCCTCTGTCTGAGGATCATTGTGTGACTCTTGAAAGCATGAGAAACTGAGATTTGAGAATACAATGAAAACATATTTTAACTTGCCAACCTTCCACTTACTGTTTTGTGTATCTGTCTTGGTTTTTTTTTTTTCCAGGTTATTGAGAAGGTGATTATCCATTGTGGGCGTAGTTCATGTAAGACAAGTGTGGAATACTTTTAACTGTTTTGCTACCTTGGCATAACACTGCCCATCATCTGAACTTTATTTCCTGCACAAGTATCGAAGACTTCTTTGACAAGATTGGTACATAATTGGCATGGCACATCTTACATTTCATTTGATGCATTCATTCACATGACTTTATTGACGATTTGGAGAAATTGTTGTGGGTTATGAACCACTGCATATTCTAAGCATATTTGTAAGCCATATTGTCCGAATTATATTTTTGTATAGAAGACTGCATCTCTCATTCAGGTTCGTCACCACTCTATGAGCATAGAGGGTAATGTTTCTAGGAAAAATGGTTAAATTAATCATTTTTCTTTACAATTTCATCCTCGAATCCTGTCCTCTACCAATTCTTTCACCCTTTTCGTCCGCTTCATTTGTTAATCCAAACCAATTTCATCCTCAATTCCCTAATTTCACTTGATTAGCTGACAAGGCACAAGATAAGTTCAAAAATCGTCCACTGTGGCAAGGCAGAAATTCAACTACAATCCAAACATACAACTCACCTTCCCCTTCACCTTCACCCTCAGTCTTCTCTCAAGCTTTCCTCAACCATGGTGGAAACCCCCCCCCCCCCTCCTGAACCGCTGCTTCTTCCTCCTCCTCATCCAACCACAATATCACCATTTTCGCACCAAGGAATGAAGTTCACGAAACTGATTTGGATCTCGAGTGTAAACGGCTCTTGCTCAAGCCTGGAAATCTCAAATCCGAACAAAATCTGCCTCTCTTCCACATGATTCCCACTCACATTGAATCCAATCATTGACCTATGACAGTTAATCGGAATGATTCATAGCGAAAGTGGGGAGAAGATTTACATCCAGATCCATCAGGAGTTCAATTCAAGGTGGAGCTTGAGAATACATCCAGATCCATCAGGAGTTCAATTCAAGGTGGAGCTTGAGAACAACCGGTGGAGTTCAATAGTTCTGCAACTATATAATTGTTGGGTCAGCCCATTTGTTTTTGGGCTAGGCAAATAATAAGCCTTTGGGCTTATGAAATTAAAAAAAAAAAAAAAAAAAAAGGGCAAGGAAATGACTTACCTGGAGTGCAGCCGTGTGAGTGGAGTAGTGAGCAAGCCAATTCACAAAAATTGAGAATTGAGAACAGAGGCAGCGATAACAGAGAAAGAAAAGAGAAAGAAGAAAGAGGAAGAAGGCATCGGTCATCTTTCAACATTTCTTGAAAGTTTACACGGTTTTGGTGAAATCCTTTCTCATATATTTATCTTTCTCATTGGTAGCCTAGAACTGATTCTAGATGATATTTGGGAATCCATTTCATATGATGATGATTGTTGGTAGCCAAGATTAGTTGAATATCTTGATGATTGTTGTTGGTGAACCTCTAGGAGAATACTAGAGAGAACATTGGTGTACCCATTATTTGTCATAGTGGAGATTTGATATGGTGGCGACTGGCCCGTGGTTTTTACCTTCATTCTGAAGGGTTTTCCACGTATAAATATTGGTGTCATTTTTATTGTGCTTTATTATTGCTTTGGTTGATTTGGCGTTATCTGGCTTGATTTTGGCTTAGATTGCATCTGTTGAAATCTATTTGCACACAAGGGATATATTGCTTCTGCTGTTTTGTATATTGGTATTTTCTGAGTGATCCCACAGGCTCGTGCTTATTCCCAACAAACTGGTATCAAAGCGAAAGTTGGGTTGTGGAAGGATTGGAAGTACATCTGTGTGTTGAAATGGATGAGCAGAATTCATTTGGAATGATGAAATTGAACTCTGGGAATTATGCTATTTGGAAAAGGAAGATGCTTGATCTGCTTTACTGCAAATATCTTTATTTGCCGGTGTTAGGCAAAGAAAAGCCAACTGATGTGAGTGATGATGCTTGGGGAGTGTCACATATGAAAGCTTCTGCTACAATTCGACAGTGGGTAGATTCCAATGTATTCCATCACATTGCAGAGGAAACCAAAGCAGATGTATTGTGGAAAAAGCTTGAGGCACTTTATGAGAAAAATACTTTCAGGAACAAGGCACTGCTCATTAGAAGACTTGTGAACTTGAAATTCAGGGATGGAAAGAGTATGACAGATCATACCGGTGACTTCGTGGGATTGGTGAATCAATTAGCTGGGATGAAATTAAATCTTGAGGATGAGTTACAGGCACTGCTACTTCTGGCGTCTCTACCGGATAGTTGGGAAACACTAGTGGTCTCGTTGAATACTTCAGCACCAGGTGGAACACTAACCATGGAGATGGTTAAAGACAGCTTACTCAATGAAGATGCAAGAAGAAAAGAAAAAGGTGAATCTTCTTCAGATGTTCTAGTTTCTCAGAAGCCAGTGAGACAGGGAAGAAGTAAGAGCAGAAATCCACAAGGACGTGATAAACATTATACACCAAGAGGAAGGTCTAAGAATAGAAAAGAGATTAGATGTTATCACTGCGACAAGCCAGGTCACATGAAGAAAGAGTGCAGGATCTTGAAAAGGGAAATTGCAGAAGGCAAGAAGGAAGAAAAAGAGACTAATGCAGTTAACCACGACAGTGATGCAATTATTGCCTTAGATTACAGTTGTGTTAATCTAGTGTGTCAGGACACTGATTGGGTGATTGATTCTGGCCCATCGTTCCATGTTACATCTCATGGTGATTTCTTCAGTTCGTACTCTTCTGGTGATTTTGGTAATGTCAAGATGGGAAACAACGGTGTTTCAAAGATTGTGGGCATTGGAGAGATTTGGTTGGAGACAAATCTTGGTACCAAATTAATACTCAAGGATGTGAGACATGTTCCAGATATTCGTCTCAATTTGATCTCAGCTGGAAAGTTAGATGATGATGGTTTCTGCACCCTCTTAGGTGAAAGTAAATGGAAGCTCACCAAAGGATCTTTGATAGTTGCAAAAGGGAACAAAGTTAGCACACTCTATGTCATGCAAGCAAAGCTATGCAAAGGGGAGACAAATGTTGTTCAGAAAGGTGTCGGCATTGACCTTTGGCACAAGAGACTTGGCCATGTGAGTGAGAAGAGCTTGCAGACTCTCTCAAGGAAGCAACTTCTACCGAATTTGCAAGGTACATCTCTGAAAACTTGTCTTGATTGCATTGCTGGTAAAACACATAGAGTTTCATTCCACACTTATCCCCCACATAGAAAGTCTGATGTACTGGATTTGATTCATACTGATGTTTGTTTTATGCGAGATAAAATTCTTGGAGGTGCTGTCTATTTTGTGACATTTATTGATGACCACTCAAGGAAAGTTTGGGCCATTGCTTTGAAAACCAAGGATCAGGTTTTTGATGTCTTCAAGGAGTTTCATGTCAGGATTGAAGGGGAAACAGGAAAGAAGCTGAAGGCAGTCAGAGTAGATAATGGTGGTGAATACAGGGGGCCATTTGAGAGCTACTGTAAAACTTATGGTATCAGGCTTGAGAAGACCCCAACTAAGACACCACAGCTGAATGGTGTTGCTGAAAGGATGAACAGGACAATTGAAGAAAGAATCAGATGTATGCTTTCGAATGCAAAGCTTCCCAAAAGCTTTTGGGGAGAGGCTATGCGGACTGCAGTTGATTTGATCAATCTTTCTCCAAGCACTGCTCTTGATGGTGATGTTCCAATCAGAGTTTGGAGCGGGAAAGATGTTTCCTATGACTATTTGAGAGTGTTTGGCTGCAGAGCTTTTGTTCATATTCCGAAAGATGAGAGGTCCAAGCTTGATGATAAGGCTAAAGAGTGTATCTTCTTGGGGTATGGTCATGAGGAATTTGGTTACAGGTTATGGGATCCAGTGAACAAGAAAATTGTGAGAAGCAGAGATGTGGTATTTCTTGAAGATCAGTTTGGGGATGATGTCAGTAAAGATAATAGTCCTAGTTCCTTTGCAGAAATTCCAGTCAGATTGGATCCAGTTCCTTCTCCCTTAGTAGGTCATGATCACGGGGGAGACATTCAACAAGAGGTTGGTGATGATGTTAATGAGGAGCATATAGCTGATGATGTTGATCCAGTTGGAGAAGAGCCACCATCACCACCACCACCACCACCAGTTGAGCCAGTTTTGAGAAGATCCACCAGAGAGCGCCAACCATCAAAGAGATATAACACCAATGCGTATGTGATGCTTACAAATGGAAATGAACCTGAAAGCTACGAAGAAGCCATTGGTCATGAAGCTAAGAAAGAGTGGTTGAGGGCTATGGAAGATGAGATGAAATCATTAAAAGGGAATCACACTTATGAGTTAGTGAAACTACTTGAGGGTAAGAAAGCACTCAAGAATAGGTGGGTTTACAGGTTGAAGAGTTCTGAAAATACCTCACAACCAAGGTACAAAGCAAGGTTGGTTGTGAAAGGATTTGGTCAGAAGAAAGGCATTGACTTTGAGGAAATATTTTCTCCAGTTATGAAGATGAGCTCTATCAGAGTTGTTCTTGGTCTGGCTGCTCGTTTGAATTTGGAAATTGAACAACTTGATGTGAAAACTGCATTCCTTCATGGTGATTTAGAGGAGGAGATCTATATGGAACAACCTCAAAGTTTTGAAGTCAAAGGGAAAAAAAACATGGTTTGTAAGCTTAAGAAGAGCTTGTATGGATTGAAACAAGCTCCAAGGCAATGGTACAAGAAGTTCGATTCATTCATGATGAGTCAAGGGTATACCAGAACACTGTCTGATCACTGTGTGTTTGTGAAGAGGTATTCTGATGATGATTACATTATCCTACTGTTATATGTAGATGATATGTTGATCATTGGCCATGATGCTAGCAAGATTGAGAAGTTGAAGAGAGAGTTAGATAAGTCTTTTGCAATGAAAGACTTAGGTCCTGCTAAACAGATTCTTGCCATGAGGATAACCCGAAACAGGAAGAATGGGAAACTTTGGCTATCTCAGGAACACTATGTTGAGACTGTGCTTGAGAGGTTCAACATGAGCAAGGCAAAGGCAGTGTCTTCTCCACTTGCGGGTCACTTCAAACTTTCAGTTAAACAGTGTCCTGCAAATGAGAAAGAAAAAGAAGAGATGAGCAAAGTTCCCTATGCATCAGCAGTTGGTATCTTGATGTATGCTATGGTTTGCACAATACCAGATATAGCTCATGCAGTTGGAGTAGTGAGTCGATTTCTCTATAATCCTGGAAAAGAGCATTGGGCTGCAGTGAAATGGATTCTCAGATACTTAAGAGGTACTTCTAATATATGTTTATGCTTTGGTACTAATGAGCCTATCTTGGTTGGATATACAGATTCAGATATGGCAGGTAATGTCGATTCCAGGAAGTCCACATCGGGGTTCTTGATGACTTTTGCAGGGGGAGCCGTCTCTTGGCAATCAAAATTGCAAAAGTGTGCTGCTTTGTCTAGTACTGAAGCTGAATATATTGCCATCACAGAAGCTTGCAAAGAAGCTTTGTGGATGAAGAAACTTTTAGAAGAACTTGGCCTTGAACAAGAGAAGTGGATTATTTATAGTGACAGTCAGAGTGCAATCCATCTATCTAAGAATTCGAGTTTCCATTCAAAATCCAAACATATTGATTACAGGTATCATTGGATTCGTGACGTGCTTGATGATAAACAACTAAGTTTAGAGAAGATCCACACAAGTGAGAACTCAGCAGATATGTTCACCAAGTCTTTGCCTAAAGAAAAGTTCGAAGCTTGTAGGCGAGGAGCCGGCTTGGTAGAGCCCCGAAAATGAGCTAACGGGGGAGAATTGTTGGGTCAGCCCATTTGTTTTTGGGCTAGGCAAATAATAAGCCTTTGGGCTTATGAAATAATAATAAAAAAAAAAAGCAAGGAAATGACTTACCTGAAGTGCAGCCGTGTGAGTGGAGTAGTGAGCAAGCCAATTCACAAAAATTGAGAATTGAGAACAGAGGCAGCGATAACAGAGAAAGAAAAGAGAAAGAAGAAAGAGGAAGAAGGCATCGGTCATCTTTCAACATTTCTGGAAAGTTTACACGGTTTTGGTGAAATCCTTTCTCATATAGTATTTATTTTTCTCATTGGTAGCCTAGAATTGATTCTAAATGATATTTGGGAATCCATTTCATATGATGATGATTGTTGGTAGCCAAGATTAGTTGAATATCTTGATGATTGTTGTTGGTGAACCTCTAGGAGAATACTAGAGAGAACATTGGTGTACTCATTATTTGTCATAGTGGAGATTTGATATGGTGGCGATTGGCCCGTGGTTTTTACCTTCATTCTGAAGGGTTTTCCACGTATAAATATTGGTGTCATTTTTATTGTGCTTTATTATTGCTTTGGTTGATTTGGCGTTATATGGCTTGATTTTGGCTTAGATTGCATCTGTTAAAATCTATTTGCACACAGGGGATATATTGCTTCTGCTGTTTTGTATATTGGTATTTTCTGAGTGATCCACAGGCTCGTGCTTATTCCCAACAATAATTTCCTCTTGTTCATTTTCTCATTTGCCCTTTGCAAACTCACCATATAGTAGTTTTTATGGAAGAGGAGGAGAAGATATTTTATTTACTAGTATTTTATTAACCTAAAACAACCATTATAGCTAGTGGTGTTTCTCTTATTTCGTTTTTTCATTTTATTTTTGACTGTTTCCGATTATTGTTTGTTAATAATCATGAATTTATAGATGCTTTGCATTCCTACTTATGGGTTGCAGTGATATGCAACTTCATTGGTGATGTTCAAACTTCAAATGGTAATGAATGCTTGCCGGAGGCCGGAGCTGTTGTCGGGAATTCCTTAAGATTTAGGGTAAGGATTTTTGTTTTGGGGAGAAAGGGTGAAACTATGGTATATAACTGGGCAGATGGTTTAGTGTATTGGGTTGACCTTTCTACACTGTCATTGTGACGAATTTGAGCGGCCACGTCAGCTAATCTAGTGGGATTAGTGGATTTAGGACTAAATTGGTTTGGATTAGTAAATGAAGAGGATGAAAAGGGGCAAAAAATTCATAAGGACCGAACTAGAAAAATTAAAAAGAAAAATGACTAATTTAACTATTTTTCTGTGTTTCACTCTTTTTCTTCCCAATTTAAATTGGGATGCAAACCGCAGTACCCTGTCAGACATAGTAAAAAAGTTGTATACACCCACCGCTTAAAAGATAACTTTTCTACCCGAAATGACAAAAAAGCCTTCGGTCGGAAACTTCGGTCGGACCGATCGAAGCAAAAAAGGCCGACTGAAGTCAGATAGCTGATTAACTAATTAAACATAATTAAGAGACTTCGGTCGGCTATATTGTAGCTTCGGTCGGTGATATAATTGGCCGACCGAAGCATAAATGGCCGACCGAAGCTGTTTTCTTCGGTCATCCATTTGAGCAATTGGATCGGGCCGATCGAAGCTTTAAATAGCCGATCGAAGCGCAATTATTGGTGGGCAGCTCAATTATTGGTGGACAGCTCAAATAATATACTTCAAGTTGCATCTCAGATCCAGATTCACAAACGAAACTTCATCTCTTTCTTTGCTCCCCCACCTTCTTCAAGTTGCATTTAGATAATATATTTTGTGCTTCTTGGAATTGCTACCGTGGTTCTTCGAAGGCCCGGATCCTGTGTCATTTTGGATAACTCGTAAGTTTCTAAGTTTCTATTGCGTAATTTATGGTCGAATTATTTTTATAATTAAGAAATGTATATTTTTGTTTATGTTTTGAAATTTACTTTAAAGATTTTGTTTTAAGAAGTGTAGATGCCATGATATATGTACCACAAATGTTAGTAAAGTTTTCTGTTTTCATTTTAGTTTAATTTGTAGGTTAATTAAGTTTAAATTTAGTAAATTAAACGGTGATTAATTTAGTATGTAGTTATTTAGCTGGAATTGTTGTTATTTATACTTAGAAATGTTAAAGTAAGTATAAGCATATTTCGTTATATTAAAAATTTTGGGTATAATGAAATAACAAATTTATACAGTGATTGTTAGATTATTGTTATTAAAAGTAGTTTTGTGAATTAAATTGATGACAGGTGTATTATTTGAGACGGAACAATGTCTTGGTTCGGTTCCAATTGGTTCGAGGGCGATGCCGCCACTGGTAATAGAGATCCGGAAGACATGAACCGTAAGCTTTTCTATATGTCTTAATTTTGTTTATTTGGGAGGTGCCATTACATGTTAATGAATATTAATACGTGTCCTCGTTACATGTTAAATAATTTTTTTAGGTACAGACGTTCCACAATCGTCTACAAATTATAACGAACAATTCCATTATCCATTCGTGCCCCGGATCCAGCCGGGAAGCTGGACAGAGGCGATATTCGGACAACAACCGATGCATAATTTTTACAATTACCCGAACGTTGGTGCAAGCAACAGCGAGTTTTGGAACGGAGGGGAGAATGCGTATGGTGCAAGCAACATGGGAAATGTACCCGAATATACGAGTGGGCACGCAGGATGGAGTAACATGTATGGAGATGAATACGGGCAGGGGAATGCAGGTCAAGCAGGAAACATCCCTCCTCCGGAGTCCAATGAAGGGGAGCGCATCGGAGAAGATGGCGCCGAAGAGGAGGATCAGGTAGAGGAGAGTGAAGAGGAGAGTGAAGAGGAAGAATGGCGATCTTCGATGGACGATGAGTTGGACGAGTCGGACGAGTCGGACGACCCAGACTACGGAGAGGAAGAAGGGTCTCGGTCATTCAGTACGAGAAAGATTGAGAAATATGCCCAAATTTTTTGGGACATACACAACAAAAATAATGGTAGAAAGACGCGTGGAGGGCGGGGGTTGCATGAAGAGCAGAATCCGTTTTGGCGAAATACTGAAGAAGCGTTCGTTGTACCCGACATGACCAGCGGAATGTGGAATCCGCCGCGTCCGCATTTTTATCTGCCCGAGCGAGACGTGGTTCCGTACATGTACGATTCGGTTGATAGAATCCTAGCGCGTGGGTCAGTTTTCGGGACTAAAGAGAGGCTGAAGGAGAAGCTCGTTGAGTATTTGGTGGATCAGAGAGCCGGCATGAAGACGGTTAAGTCAGAGCCGCACAGGTACTGGGTGTGTTGTCGTGAGGAAGATTGTGAATTTAAGATGCGTGCGCGAGGCAGTGGATCGACGTGGGTTGTGTACAAGTTAATTCCACATACCTGCACGATGAATCCAGACCGTCCTCCACCCAACACACTCCCATCCAGATATTTGGGTACCTTCCTCGGAGATGAAATAGTGCTCGATGAGAGCACGCTGTCACCTGTACAGGTTCAGGCTACGTTGAAGAAGAGGGGCGTCACTGTGTCGGTAGCCCTAGCTAGGAAAGTTAGGGCACACGCAATAGCATCGCTGTTCGGGGACCACGACACCTCGTTCCAGATGGTTCCATCATTCCTATACATGCTGGAGCAGCAGAACCCGGGAACTGTTACAGATTACATGTTGGACAGAAAGGGTCGTTTCAAATATGCTTTCTTCGCGGTTGGTGCTTCCATTAAAGGATGGAATCATATGCGGCCGTTCATTGTAATAGACGGAACACACTTGAAAGGATCTTACAAGGGTGTCTTATTCGCGGCCGTGACGAAGGATGGCAACAATATGATTTACCCACTGGCTTTCGGTGTAGGGACAGTCGAGTCGGTCCCATCCTGGAGATGGTTTCTTCTGCAGTTGAGACGGGCCCTTGACATTTCTGACGATGTGCTTGTAGTTTCTGATGGTTCTCCGGCAATAAGGAGAGCAGTTTATGAAGCCATGCCGACGGCGCATCACGTTCTGTGTTGTGTGCACCTCTCACAGAAAATATTAAAGCACGGAGGGAAGTCAGCGGTCGACACATTAACCGCAGCCGCCTATGCCTTCAAGAACTCCGAGTACGATCAACATATGAAGACGTTGCAAGATCATTATCCTGGCGCGTATCACTACCTTGTGGACGTTATCGGACCGGAGAAGTGGGCTCGTGTGCGTTGCGTCGTTCGTCGCTACAACATGATGACGACGAACATCATAGAGAGCATGAACCGCCGGCTCCGGTGGGCAAGGAAGCTACCAATTTACTCCCTATTCGAGGTTATCCGTGCCGTTCAGAGTGAATGGTTCACGAAGAGGCACAATCAGGCAGCACTTACCACCAGTCATCTTACAGAATGGGCGAACGAATGTTTACTAAAAGCGAGGGAAATGGGGGATAAGCTACCTGTCAGGGCAACGAACCACCCAAATGTGTATCTCGTGAAACAAAACAATAAGACGTACACGGTGGACCTTGGCATTGATCGGACGTGTACGTGCATTTTGTTCCAGACCATGCTCATCCCGTGCGCCCACGTTGTTGCCGCAATCAAGTATGTGTTAGATATTACAACTTCTTATCGAATTTGTCTTGTCCGATGTTGGCTTCGAATTATCAATTTTTTTATGTACAGGTCCTTTAGAGGGGAGTTGAACTACTACGTGCCATCCTTTTACACGCGTGGTACACTACTTGCTGCGTGGGGTGAGCGTGTCTTTCCAATGGAACACCCCGATGTATGGCAAATACCTAAAGAAATAGCAGACGTCAAATGCGGTACACCAAAATGCCCAAGGCAAGCAGGACGACCGAGACAGAGCAGGATTCCATCCGCCACCGAGAAAGCTTCTCGTGCCGGAAGGCGTCAGCGATGTCGTAGGTGTGGTGAGGTCGGGCACAAAGAGAGGAGGTGCACACTACCAGTCGATCCAAATGACATTCCTGGACCATCTCAACCACGTCAGCGCAGGAAAAAGAGGTGTAGTCGTTGCGGTGAGGAAGGGCACACGGTGAAACGGTGTCAAATGCCCAGTGTTGTGGAAATCCCCAATTTGAATGATGTCAATCAGCAGTGGAAAGATTCTGACCTATCCGAATAATTGGAAATATAGTTTCGAACCTATAGACGGATGGATATTGATCTATTTGAATATTAGATGTAATGCAGTTGTTATTTATCTGTGTTAATCGGTCTTTACCAGAATCAGAGAGAGGCCCACCATATTTTTACTACGAAAATGTGGCACTTTCCCCAAAAGGCGTGCGGGACGCCTGTTATTCTCGCTTCCTCTATGATATTGAACCGGAATTTGTTGATTCTAAGTACTTCTGTGCCGCGGCAAGGAAAAGAGGATATATACATAATTTGCCTATTGAAGGCAGATACAGAGCTGCCGCCGCCGCCGCCTTAGGATTTCTACTCATTGTTTCCCTTTTTTTCTCTACCGAAACCTCTCTCTTCTTCCCCTTAGTAAACTTCATCTCCTCTCTCTGTATTCCTCTGATTGAATTTCACACCAACACAATGTGCCGCAGTCCTCTCAAATTCGCACTGAATCCTCATGCTGAGGAATGGCGTCCTTCCCGCCGGCATCTACCCTTTGTCAACGGTCGCGAAAACGGCTTGCCGGCGAGTTTGGGATTTGAAAATTCTGATGGTTCAAACACGACTGTGATGATCAAAAACATTCCCAACAAACTGAGGTGCGTAATGCTATACTTCATTAATTTGGAAGAAGGGTTCTGAAACATCAATTTGGAAGAAGGCCTGTTATTCCCGCTTCCTCTATGATATTGAACCGGAATTTGTTGATTCTAAGTACCTCTATGCCGCGGCAAGGAAAAGAGGATATATACATAATTTGCCTATTGAAGGCAGATTTTCTTCAACAATCTGGCAGGACTCTATAAGCTTGTCGACGATGAGAAACTGGAGCAGCTGGCATATGGGATCGGGGGATTTGATCTGATAATCGGAGGGAGCCCTTGCAACAATCTGGCATGAAGCAATAGGGTGAGTAGGGATGGATTGGAGGGGAAAGAGTCTTCAGTGTTTTTTGAGTATGTTAGGATATTGAATTCAGTGAAGGAGATTATGAGGGCTAGGCAGCACCAATAACTAATGAATTAACTCTATTTATTAATGCAGTTGTTATTCATATCTATTTACTAATAAGATGAGGTTCGTATGTCCGGAACCCCCTGTCCAAAATTCAATTATGGGTTATAATGCAGTTGTTATTCATATCTGTGTTACCATATGACACTATATAGCTCATATCATACCATGAAACAGAATGTAATACTACATCGCTTAATAATCACAAAACACGAACAATGTGGAACTATGTATATCAGATCATGATAGAGCCGCCTCATAAATCTGGTCAGGTTGGGCGTTCAAGCTGAAACGCCACACTGTATACGCCTGCTCGAAACGAATATTCCTGATGTTCAGTGTCACGCCCGGATCGAGGAAGGATCCCGTGCGGAAACCCCATGCAGTGAGGAGAACCAACGGGCCGCAAGAGTGGCTGTTGCAGTTAGTCTTTAAATTAAACAAAGCTCCAAAAGAAATAATTATACAACAAGAAGGTATAAAATAAAAAGCCAATAAAATACCTATCCTCCTGGAATAAAACTGTGCGATCCTGCGGTCGACCTACTGACCACTCATGTACAGGAGGCCTATCCGGTCTATGCTGATGGTATCCGGCAACTTGCAGTACCGCTGGAAATAGTGTCCTGAATGGCAGGAGGTCCTCTTCTCGTGTCTCCTTTAACTTCTCCTTAATCGGATCTGTCAGGGCCCGCGGCGGTAGAAGACTATCGTGGAGGTAGATGCGTCGATCCCTCGGCGAAAATCGAATGATAGCCCAGTGCTTTCGGATGTTCCACGGGCACACCAACTGATTAAAAATAAACAATTAAATGGTACATAAATACGCTAAATTGAAAAAAATAATTAACACGAACCTCGTCAAGTGTCCACCAGGGCTGGATGGGTAAACCCCAATCAGGCTTCTTCCCCGCAGCATACTTCCGGTATCGCTCCACAGACTTATCATCAAAACGTGGCACCTTATCGAACTCGTCCCAGCAGGTAGTGATAAGGTTAGTCTAGTTTAAGTAGAATTGCGGTCAGTCAAAATTATAAATATAATACATAGACATTCGAAGACAAAATTGCTGAACCTAACCAGAAAATGTGTATCCACGAAGCCTATCTGCCTATCCTGTCGCACCCGGCCACCGCAGAAATGGGGATGACTGTGTAGAATCCCAAGGTACGCATCTAATTGCTGCAACAATAAATGTAGTGTGGACTGAGTAGATATGAACTTAAAAAGTCTTGTTTTACGCACACGCCCAGTGGAGACTCGAAAAGCAAATTTACCTCGTCTTCCACATTGAAGCTGGGTGTGCACCATGACTTGAAAAAATGATGGGTAACAGAAAACACCACCCCGACATGCACACTGCATTAGAAGTACACATATTTCGTATTCCCGTAGTGAGTTGCACTATTAATTTAACTGGTTACAAAATTACTTATATCCGCCATGCTCCAGATAAGTCTCGAACAACTCTTTCCCAGCTCGGCCTCGCGGTCGATCTATCCTGATGAACGGGCTTCTAAGCGCCTGAGACTCCTGTCGCTCCCGTCTAGTGCGGTACTCTGCGGGGTCCGTACGTCCGGAAGCTCCTACGCAAATATCCTCATCAGGGAAAATAATAAACAACTAAAATGTATCTAAAAAAAACACAAAACATACCTGCTACTGTCGTGGAGGAACTTGGATGCAGCGTGGACGGCGGCTGCAACCTTGGCGGTGGTGTAACATAATCTGGGAAATTAAATATGGGTTTAAAAAATAACAATGATTCTATAAGCAGAATAACTACACAATCAAACTTTAAACTAAACAATAGCAAAATACTTGCAGCTGTGGTGGAGGAAGGTGTCGGATCACTGGACAGTGGAGGCATGCTCAGATGTGGTGTAACAGAACCTGAAAAAATATTTTTAAAAATTGGAAAATAACTCCCAAAACTTCAATCAATATACTAAATAAATTCTATAAATGTCAGTAAAATACCTGCAGCTGTGGCGTCGCCGCTCGGATGCACAGTAGGCGCACTGGGAGGTGGTGACGTAAAAGCTGCGAATAAGTAGTCACAACATCATTGAACAAATCTCAAAATTTACTCGTCTTGTGTATGATATTAAATTAGCAAGAATAAATACAATTACCTGTGCCGGATGGAGTCGGGTCGTCATGGCCGGACTGAGGTGTACGCTGCTCGGCGTCGGCGGCATGATCGGATCCGGAAGCCTCAACCGAATCCGAGCACACCTGCGCCACTCTCGCTCGGACACCCGAGAACTCTCCCATACCGTGGGCATGACCGGCCGACGCTGCATCACCCGCAAGTACTCCAGGAGTCACCCCCGCCGCCCTGCTACTCGATCTGTCAACTCCGCCCACATCTGGCGGCCGGATGTGGCTACGCTGGAGTACAGCCCTCACCTCTGCCGCCAACACCAATCTCGTAGCCTCGTGCTGCCTACCTATCTCCTGCATGAACCGTGTCTCCGAAGCCGCAACCATGCCCGCGATCTGTCGCACCCCCTCCGCGACCGCCTCAGCTGTGCGTCGATCACACGCTGCGATCATGTCCCTAGTGCGCCGCTCGCAGGCCTCCAGTAGACGGGCCATAACAGTCTCAAAATCTGGAGGAACTGGAACCTGCGTGCCATCGGCGGTATGTGCGGGGGGAATCGGTGATGTGCCATGCCTATCCGGGCTAACGCTCCGATGTGTATCTGTGCGTGGGCGCTGGGTGGGCCGACTCGGTGCCTCAGCGCCGCTGCCACCCTGATCAATGTCAACTGTCGGATCGGCCTCCTCCACTACATCGTCCACCACCGGAGCATCCCCGTCGCCCGTCTTCCGCTTGAGACCCTTCTTTCGATCGTCTTTTCGCACCCACCTTAATCCGGGTGGGATCTCAACATCAAGGTCTGCCATATAGGGCTCCCTCGACTCCACCTCGGTGGGTGTAAGGGTCTCAAAACACTCACACTGCATACACAATCAAAAGAATACTGTTAGTATACGAAATGTCAACGAGATAACGAAGTACATGCCCACTAACCGTCTGATTGAAAAACGCTCGCCAATCTCGGGCCGTCGTCACCCTTTTGAATAGGTACTGTACAATCATGGGGCGGTGCTCCGTCGGATCCCCCAATCTCTCCTTGCAATAAATCCTCATCAGTTCTGGGACGGCCTCGCAGACCCAGACCTGCAGAGATCACGAATCAATTACGTCATGTAAAACTATTACACCAGTGCAAATGAAAACATTTATAATATGTGGTGTAACAGTAGCGTACCATAAATGCCAGTGCATGGCCGTAGAAGTGCACTGAACCATCAGGCTTGGTCGCGGTGAGGAGACGCCTAAACCCATGTCGTGACACCTGCCAGCTAATCAAACCCCACGGAAATGCCTCCCAAGCATCCCGGTCCTCCACCAACCGCCACATCCATGGCTCCGGACCACGACTGTGCCCATCGTGCCCGAGAGCGAGATAGAAGGCTGTCAAAACCCTGGCGACTTTCAAGCCGTCGCCAGGTGCCATACGAAACCGCCCATCCCTAAAGGCTATACGGATCCTATCCGCGGAGGCGCTCGCGAGCACGTCCTGGTACCTCGAAAATATGCTACCGGCTGGGGGAACATCGTCCGAATATAGCTGGAACTCAGACCGGCCATACCGCAAACCAGTAATCAAAGCATGCTCCTTCCGTCCGTATCGCACAAATCGCCCGCATATAAAAAACCAGACAGCATCGTCCTCACCCCACTCCTCACCATCGGCGGGGAAGCGGAACGCCACCTCACGGTGTAAAATCTCGGCCATGGCCTGAGCCGCCATAACGCTATGTACCCAACGCGGCCCCCTCTCCTGAGTCGCTCCTCTGTATAGATATGAAAAACATGAAGCCCGGAGCTCCGCTAATCCATCCGGGTCAGTCTCCTGCAACTCATGCACTATGATCGGAAGAACTAGGCCTCTAAAGTACATAATAAGGTGAGGGACGCACCCCTGTCCCTCGGGCCGAACAAACCACCAATCTCCCTGCGGTTTAAAATTATATAAGGTCAAATAAATAGTATTTTTAATCTCCCTATATACTATACCCTAAACCCTAAACCCTTAAATCCTAAACCCTATACCCTAAACCCTTAAAATTTAATTTTTTTTAAACTTTAAAATAAATAGTATTTTTTATTTATAGTTTTTATTCAAACTTTATGGATAATTTTTATAAACCTAAACCCTTAAACCCTATACCCTATAACCTAAACCCTAAACCCTTAAACCCTAAACCCTAAACCCTATAAAATTTAATTTTATAAAACTTGAAAATAAATATTATATTTAATTTATAATACTTTTTATAACTTTATGGAAAAGTTCTATAACCCTAAACCCTAAACCCTATACCCTTAAAAATTTAATTTTTCTTAAAACTTTAAAATAAATACTCCCTCTGTCCCACTCAAAGTGTCTCACTTTGACTTTTGACACTGTTTATTGATCAACTTTGACATAATATTATCGTAATTATATACAAAAAAATTATAGTCAAGTTCGGTCTTGTTAGATTCGTCTAATCATGTAGTTTTTAAATAATTATTTTACATAATTTTTACATATGTAGATTTAAAGATATTAAGTGTTAAACAAGTGCATTGGACGACGTGTCCAAAAGTTTTGAGACAGAAATAATGGGACAGAGGGAGTAGTATTTTTTATTTATCATTCTTATTATAACTTTATGGATAATTTCTATAATCCCACAACCCTAAACCCTATACCCTAAACCCTAAACCATATAAAATTTAATTTCTTAAAACTTTAAAATAAACAGTATATTTAATTTATAGTACTTTTTATAACTTTATGGAAAAGTTCTATAACCCTAAACCCTAATCCCACAACCCTAAACCCTAAACTCTAAACCTATTAACCCTATAAAATTTAATTTTTTTAAAACTTTAAAATAAATATTATTTTTAATTTATAATTCTTATTATCTATTTATGAATAAGTTCTATATCCCTAAACCCTAATCCCACAACCCTATACCTTAACTTATTATACCCAACGACAAGAAATAAGCAATTTAATTCATATACATCGAATTATAAAATAAATTCAAAAATTCAACACATCTAACAAATTATATACCTAAATAGACAATCCATATCCGAACATATTAAACCAAGAAGTAATAAAAATCAACAATTCGCAATTTTGTTCCCAAATTTAACAATTCACAACCTAACAAATTTAAATACTCACAATAATCATCCCTAATTAGCACAATAATCATCCATATTTCATAATTGCAAATTAAATACTCTACTAAATTTAAACTCTACTAACGCATCCCTAATTAGCACAATATCCATATAACTTGAAAATTTTAAAAATTAATCATCCCTAATTAGCACAAATTTAAAATTACTCACAATAATCATCCCTAATTAGCACAATAATCATCTTTATTTTATAATTGCAAATTGAAAACTATACAAAATTTAAACACATCCATATAATTTCTAAATTTTGAAAAACAAAAAAAAGCAGATAAGCAGATTCAGGGGGTGGGGATGGCGAATCAGGGGTGGGGATGGCGGGTTGGGGGTGGGGATGGAAAATACTCACCCGAACCGCGTCGTTGCCGGAAGGAGGGCGGGGCTGCCGCCGGGCGGCCGCAGGATCGACGTGCGGCGCTTGCGACGGCCGTGGCGAGGGCGGCGGCGCTCCAATCTCTTCCCCGAAGGGCACTAGCGCCAACCCTTCGTCAATTACCGCGTCTCCCATCTCCTCCGCCGTCGGATCTTCCATCTCCGGTGGTTTTTTGGCCGGAATACGTGAATAATTGCGAATGGGGAGCTTCGATCGGGGTGGGGGGCTTCGGTCGAAAATGGGAAAGGGAAAGTGGAAATGAAGAAGGGCCCAGATTGGATTTTAAATTAACCCTGCGGTCGGCTATTACGCGCTTCGATCGGTCCGACCGAAGTGAAAAAGCGCCGATCGAAGTCTGTAATTTAATTAATTACCCTAAACCCTAAACCCTAATCCTTAAACCCTGTACCCTTCAAACCCTGAACCCTTAGACCCTGAATTTATGAACCCTAAATTATTTTTTTTATAAAATTATAAACCCTAAACCCTAAACCCTAATCCTTAAACCCTAAACCCTTCCAACCCTGAACCCTTAGTCCCTGAATTTATGAACCCTAAATAATTTTTTTTATAAAATTCTAAACCCTAAACCCTAAACCCTAAGCCCTTAAAACCTAAACCCTAAACCCTTAAACCCTAAACCCTAAAACCTAAACCCTTCCATTAATTTATAACTATAATTCATAATAAATATTTTTTATCATAATTTTATTTTTAAATCATACACCATTAAACCTATAGCATATCTTCTTCTTCTTCTACTTCTTCTACTTCTTCTTCTTCTTCTTCTTCTTCTTCTTTCTTCTTGTTCTTGTTCTTGTTCTTGTTCTTCTTCTTGGAAACTCTTCTATATGATTAATATGTTTATGATTTAAACTAATTTATAATTAATATTATAAATAATAAGAATAATAGTATAATAATAAAATTTTAATAAAAATATTTTTACTTATAATCCTGTTTATAATAATACTAATAATAATAATTTACCGACTTGATTATACCGACTTACAATTTTAATCATATTATTTTTATGATTACCAATAATTTATTACAACTTCGATCGGCTTGATCTAAGCAATCTCATTTACCGACGAAAGGGTTTTATCCAACCACAAGTCAACTAATCCTGTTTATTAATAATAAATATCATTATTATCCATTATAATAATACTAATAATAATAATAGTAATTTATATAAACGAAAAATAAAAAATAAATTAATGTTTAAATAAAATATAAAATTAGCAATTATTACAACTTCGATCGGCTTGATCGAAGCATTCTCATTTACCGACCGAAAGGGTTTTATCCGACCAAAACTCAACTAATCCTGTTTATTAATAATAAATATCATTATTATCCATTATAATAATACTAATAATAATAATAGTAATTTATATAAATGAAAAATGTAAAATATATTAATGTTTAAATAAAATATAAAATTAGCAATTATTACAACTTCGATCGGCTTGATCGAAGCAATCTCATTTACCGACCGAAATGGTTTTATCCGACCAAAACTCAACTAATCCTGTTTATTAATAAAAAATATCATTATTATCCATTATAATAATACTAATAATAATAATAGTACTTTATATAAACGAAAAATGAAAAATAAATTAATGTTTAAATAAAATATAAAATTAGCAATTATTACAACTTCGATCGGCTTGATCGAAGCATTTTCATTTACCGACCGAAAGGATTTTATCCGACCAAAACTCAACTAATCCTATTTATTAATAAAAAAATATCATTATTATCCATTATAATAATACTAATAATAATAATAGTAATTTATATAAACGAAAAATGTAAAATATATTAGTGTTTAAATAAAATATAAAATTAGCAATTATTACAACTTCGATCGGCTTGATCGAAGCATTCTCATTTACCGACCGAAAGGGTTTTATCCGACCAAAACTCAACTAATCCTATTTATTAATAATAAATATCATTGTTATCCATTATAATAATACTAATAATAATAATAGTAATTTATATAAACGAAAAATGTAAAATATATTAATATTTAAATAAAAATAAAAAATAGCAATTATTACAACTTCGATCGGCTTGATCGAAGCATTCTCATTTACCGACCGAAAGGGTTTTACCCGACCAAAACTCAACTAATCGTAATAGCAATTATTAATACTTTAAAATGTCCAAATACACCAAGAATATAATATATATAATATATAATTTAAATAATCATAATACTACATAATAAATACATCCAAAATAATAATAATTGTAACGCCCCGAAAATTCAAATCTGATTTTCGCAAGCATTACCGCCGTACTAACTATCCCAAATTAGTGGCCAGCTAATTTAAAATAGCTAGTACAAGGCTGAGTTAGCCTAAAGTGATTATCTGATTAACCAATTATGAGCGGAGGCTAAAATAAATGAATACACATAGGCACATAGCAAAATGGTCTCACCAATAATCATAAAACGATGCCAACAAATCATCCAGGCTACCAGCCTCACATACCAGCAAAGACAGCATGCCAATATCTCAACAGGGCTATCAGCCCAAAGCAGTAAATCACATAAGGCCACAGGCCGACATAATATAAAATCTAGGCTCACAGGCCTCAACTAATCAATTAAGTATCAAGTAATTGCAATCAACCGAGTACCACATAAATAAACATAATAAAAAGACCATGGGAATCCTATCTATGTGATCTCTCATCCCCATACCCCAAATCATGCTCCAGCGCCTCCAGCAGGATCTATAAAACAGACAAAAACAAAGGGAGTCAGTACAACATACTGAGCAAGGCTACGTGCCGGGGAGTAAGGGATAAACAGAGCAACAAGAGCATAATAATAATAATAATAATAATAATAATAATAATAATAATAATAATAATAATAATAATAATAATAATAATAATAATAATAATAATAATAATAAATAAAAGCATGAATAACATGACAGGATATAAATAAAGCAATTAACCATCACACCGTCCCATACCGGTGCTTCAACCACAATCATACAATTTATGCACGTGATGCATGGCCTAACATACACCTATCTATCCTATATGCACATGCAAATGAATATGCCTAGCCGGCACCTAAAAACCCGGGCGGTATGAACCCACAGGTGAGGATATCATCAACTCCAACCTGTTACAGGGTAACATACACCATCCCCGTAGGGATCACAGGCATCACAGCCAAATCATACACCACGAAGGGCCAACAGGCATCACAACCAATAATCATACCCTAAAGGGGCCATCAGGACTCAACAACACCTATGAAGGCTGCCCGATCAATTATACTCAATACCCCATAAGTGGCCAATTCCACAAATTCCATCATAAAACTAGAGAATAGGTCACAACAATATAAACACTTCATTAGTCATTCCACAAGATGGTAAAAATTTGCATAATCAACCACTTATTTCATGCTTTGGTGACACATCGCAATCTTGCAGATAAACCCCATGATGATCAAATATCATACTTATTCTGCTATAGTTCCAACAAGAATTTCTCTATTTCTTGTATTAGACAACAACCACATATTATTAAGATCAAGATAACTTATACATATATGTACTGGTATAATTATCTAATCCAAAATCCACCTAGACAAGTCTTACAACACTCCAACACCAAATCTGTAGGGAATATACTCATACATATATACACCCACGAGTTGAATTAATAGCAAAATCAATGCCCCAATTCACCACCTGTAGTCTACTCGGCCAATTCAAAATAAAAGTGGGAAGCATCAGATTTTTAATTTCAAGACCAATTAACGGATTCATAAGCAAAATCAAGACTTAAAGAGATATTCACTTTGACTTTGCCTATACCGTACCGTATAGACGAATTCGTAAATTTAATGAAATCGAAGTTCCTAAGCAGAATGCTTTCCAAGAAATTTCAGAGAAATAATGGTACAACACATATAACCCTTGCCGAAAATCACCCCCCATTACCCCCAAACACGTAATTTAAGCACACAAATCCCTTGCCTCGATGTTAGGAGCGATCAATAACACCTTCGGGATGTCCGGCACGAGTTCGATCGATAAATGTCAATGAAGCTTTTAGGGTAAATCCTGCTACAATACTCTCAACAATCTTTACACTATACTTTTATAGGATTGCTAAAGAGCTTGCCTAATTTTCCTACCGAAAGTGCACGGTATCAAGCTGCAGTATTTATTTTATTGTCGGGATCGTTCGTTCGAGAGTTACACGATAGAAGCGTTTTAATAGAATTATGAATATCAGAACTCAACATTTATCAATGGTTCATGAATGATGTGATAGGTTTATGAAATCTATTAAAGCTTAAAAATATGCAGAAAGTAAATTGCTTAGAAATGTAAAAGAAAACAAAAGTGGAACTAAGTAAATGAATGCATGTAGGTGGTTTTATGATTCATGAGTTATAGATCTTATGGACTCGGACAATCAAAAGAAATAAGAATATGATGAGACTATCATATCTCAGCGATTTAAAATAAGGCGAAAGCTTATTGAGATAACAAATCCTCTATGAAAGTTTATCAAATCATCAGGTCTTAAATCACTTCCCAAGACAGGTACTTGTGATTCAGTGTCATGACATTCTTAGCTCTGAAATCATGGAATACACCTATTATAGAACAATCAGTCAGACTCATTCTTTAACAAGTGCTTCTAGAACTGTCACTTAATCTGTCTCTTTCGAATTCAGATTAAGCCTTTGAAGACTCAAGGTCACATCTAGTTCATCTCATAATCATCTGAACTTGAAGTTATTCTCTGCATTATTCCGTATTAGAATTCTCATGACCCTATATTGGATGTCCTCTACAAGAAACAGAAAAGCGAGTATTTAAATCTATCATCCAATGGTTTCACGAGTCCTAATTTCTCAGAATAATTCCTTCAAGTAGTTATAAGAAATAATAGTCATGTAAGTATATCAAGATGAAATTGCTACTCAATATCCTTGACTTATCCTGACTACTCAGATCCATACAGATGTTCTAGCATGAGAATTCTCTGTAGACAATTCCAATTATCCATGACTTGACTCAGGATTAATGAAATTCTAAAAGAGTACTTAATCTCCTACCCATAGCATATAGTACAAACCATAGAGCTATGAACCCTGGAAATTACTTTCCTTAGAATCTCACTAATTATTGGGACAAAAGATGATTTTTGAAACACCTTTCCCTTTTAAACGACAGGTACAAGATGCCCAACTTGAATACAAGTTTGTTCTTCATCACCCTGAGTAAATAATGATTGAGAAAACTAATATCATCATCATCATTCTCAATTAGCTAGTGAAAATGACTAGATGAATTCATATTATGGACTATAAGTGTGTATTTTAAGAAATACGATTACTCATCATAAACTGGGAAACATCCCAAAATATTGTAGGTAATAGTAATATTATATGTATAAAGAAACGATGAGGGTTCTGACTCCTCTTAATGAAAATGCTAGGGTGCTCCAAGAATATAAGCTGAAGCTAGACAGAATTAGGAAATAGATTTCCTATGAAAAAGATTTGCGAAACAATTCTGCAAAATAAATGTCCAAAATAGCTCGCAGTAACTATCTTGGTTCAAACTATGAACACTCTCATTTTCCGCGCGCTATATTTGTAAAGCGTGGAGGAGCTATTATTCAAAGAATGTTCCTCAGATGTGGTTAATACAGAGAAACAAGTTTCTCGCGATGAAATCTATAGAAATGCGGCGAAATACTCAATTCCCATTTATAGAAGTAATGTTATATACTTATAAGAAATAATTAATTGGCTTCCTGAAAATAGGAACCAATTCTAGTTGTATACCCGTGTATCCCCTCGCTTCATCAAAAGATCAAAGCGTGAATATTGGTATACTCAGTTTCTGATTAAAAAGGTTGAGAAATTTCCTCGCGACATTCTAATAAGAATGTGGCGAGAAAATTTCCTTATATGAAAGCAAACTATTAGATCTAGCATTTTCCCCTTTCTTTATTCTTTCACAAAATGAAGTAAGGGTATAGAATTGAATCCCTTGAAAGGTTGGTTATTCATGATTATACCATTCTCAAAGATTATCACACCATGATTAACACTGTGTGGGTCTTTCAGAACCTATATCAATGAATAACATTGATCTGTAATTGTTGCACTAAAAATTAAGATCAAAGTGTGAGAATAGTCGAACTATTTCTAAAGAACATCAGTAATTCCAACAACAATAAACCTAACTCAATATGAACATTCAGATTTCACCAGACCAGAAATTCATCAAACAGAAATTCGATAAACACAATTCAGGCATAATCCAGCAAATTCACTTAACATTTCCGATCTGAATTAATAATCTGCACATTGAAATTGAGGTCTGTTCCACTCAAAACGGAATCAATGAATTATAATTTCCGACTGTAATCATCCACACTTGCAACTTCCAGAGATAAAACAAGGAATTCGAAAACAATCTTCTTCCATATATCATAAATTGCACGAAAATTAAAAACAAATACACCTGGACATCCGATCTGAATCAGAACTTTCGAATTTAAATCAACGAAGTCGGAAAACTAATTGACGATCGCCTCGATGGATGAACAAGAATATTCCGACGTCAATCTTCATTCCAGAGTACTCTAAACTATCTACTAATGCAATCGAAGAAATCTAAATGCAAAAAAGAAACAAACTGCTAATCTGAGAAACACAAATTTAGTTTGCAGAAAATAAACCCTAACTACCTACCTACGAAAAACTCTAAGTGGAGCTATTCTCTCTGTTCTCCCCAACCTCCTTGAGCTGATCACCCACAGGATCTATTTATAGATCTGTTGGAGTAACTACCTCCAGCTTGGGAGAATAACTACTCGCTTTCTAAGAATAACTCTTGCTCCTCGCGGTGTTCTTTAATTCAGAAGACGAGCTCTTGCTGTGGCGAGACAGTCTTGACTTGCTTCTTCTCGCTTTAATCTTGTAACTTCTTGAGCTCGCTTAACTTTTATTCCCACGCGATGTTGATTTGACTGTCGCGTGGCCTCTGATTCTGTGACTTCACTTGATCCCTTCCGGATTTCAGCTTAAAGTTTCCCGCGATATCTCCCCTTCTTCCCTCGCAATGTTTGCTATGATCTTTCATCCTGCTTGACAAGGCGAGTATTAATTGAGATAAAAACACAGCGAGAAACATTGAAGCATAAATCTACAACTTTCAAGCTATTTCATGCAATTTTCACTCATTCTCCTAATCCTGATTTTTACAGAATTTTTCCATATCTTTTCCATTTCCTGACCAAAAATCTAAGAGAATGCGATCAATTTTTGTTCTCAGGACACATAATTGGACGAAAATGGCAGTCAAAAGTGACTGTCATCACCATCCTCACATTTAGAACCACTTGTCCTCAAGTGGTAGGAAACTTGTAAAGTTTCAAAGAACAAGTCCAATTTGTGGCTTCTGAAAATAAGAGTAACTTGTGAAATCTTTTCTTGTATCTGTGCCTTCTTTATTCTAACTATCTCAGGCTCAACTCATTCAGCCGATTGATACTTCATACCTGATTTCTAATTCACCAGACTTCATGATAGTATTAGCAAAAGTGATTTGCATTTTTGTGAATTATTGTTTTGCCCCTCAGTCAGTCAAATCTCTCCTTTCACGCTCAATCCTTTCCGACTCATGTGCATACTTCATGTTTCTGAATTTTTTAGCCAAAACTGCACGAAAGATTTTTTTTTTTTTAAAGGGATGGATTTTCATGGCTTTCAACAGCTCGGTTTCACATTATTAAGAGGAGCTTCATATCCTGACATTGCAGATGAAACTTCAACTCCCCTACCCTTAACCTTGCTCTTTTAAGAGTTTTCAACTCATAGATCAGAGGGGTAGCTTTGCCAGCTATATATATCCACTTTGTTTTACCACTTTTGTTTCTATTTTACCCTTTTATTCTGACCTTAAATCATCAATCACTAGTATGCACACTCATCTTCCAAGAGAGACTAGAGCAGATCAATCTTCCTAACCTTGGTGCAATATGTTATTTATAGTATGCAAATCACTAAAATCAATAAAATCACAAAATCTTCAAACTATTCCTCTAGTAATGGCATCAATCCATCTCAAAGTATTCACCCTTAACAGTTGTCAAAAGTGGCTCTTTAATAGAAAATGAACATTTCCAAAATCAGCCACTTAAACTCAGTCTTCTACTTCTTCACCGATTTCCATACCATCCTAAGATTCTGGTTCCAGTTATTCAAACACAAAGTTCATACAGAAACTCTACTCACAGAATAAACACAAACTTAACTCTAGACAGATGCAAAGCAAAGAGAAATTCATTTGATGAGAGAAAAATTAAAAGAAAGATGAAGGAAAGATATTATGCAGAGAATAAAATAGGTCCAAGAAAACTCCCCTGTGGTTTCATTGTGGCCCTGCATCATTGCTTGGATCTTTTGGTGAAATCAAGGGTGGTTTCTTCATGTCTGAAACTAGGTTAGCAAGAATTTCCACCAACTTTGTGTTGTTCTGCTGTTCCTGTTTCCTTATTTCCATATCCCTGTCTCTCTCCTGCCTTCTTTCTTCCAGCTCTTCTTTCCTCAGTCTTTCGAATCTCTCCATTTCTTCTCTTCTCATTCTCTCTTGCCTATCCCACTCTTCTTTCCTTATTTTCTCCTGTCTTTCCATCTCCTCCTTCCTGAGCTTTTCTTCGGTTTGAATTCTGATGTGCTCAAGCTCAATCCTCTTCTGCTCCATCTCTCTCTGAATGTGCTTGTCTTCTGACATGGTTTTAACCAGCATCTCCATGGACTGTGCAAAACTCTGAATTGAGGTACTCATATTCTGAGATTCGTCCACTGATACTGTGTTCCTCAATGGTTGCTTTAAAGGTTGAGATGGTACAGAAATATTCTCATATTCTTCATCCTCAGGAATATAATTCAATGCAGGAGATGCTGCTGATATCTTCTTTCTTTTGACTGCAGCTGCAGCTCTAGACTGAGATGATTTTGATTTGGAAGGAAGTTTGGAATGTTTCTCTTTTGGAGATGGTACTTTACATCCTGATCCTTCGGATAGCTGCTCTTCTAGATCTGGCATCTCGTAAACCAATTCTCCCCTCAGAGTATCTATTGGCAATGGAATAGGGGGATCTATCTTTATGATTTCTGTGAGAAATGGTGTCATTGATACTCCTTGTTTTTCACATAGTCTCCTAATGAGATTTGGATAGGCCAATGCTGCATCTTCCCCAACTCTTGATTTGATGACACTGAGTACATGATGTGCAGCACTACACTTCTTCCCTGACCATAATAAAGCGAAACCTTCAAAAGTTCCAACAGATGGTCCTTGAAAATTGGTGGTGGGTCTGAGCTTTGAGTAATAGAAATCAAGTGTTGGCAGATATTCAGATTTTAAATTCTTCAAGGGAATCTTATTCTGCTCAGTTCCTCTGTGTGTTGAACAGAATCCTAATGCCATTTTCCTCGCATTAGCCAGTTTGATTCCTTGAGTCTTTTTCCTTAAAAGAATTTCTGACCTGACTTCTGGTTGCTCAAGTAAAGGTGCTTGAATCAGTTCATTCAAAGTTTCCACAGTGACTTGCACTGTTTTACCTCTGATCCATGTTGTCTCAGCCTCTACATCAAAATTAGCATAAAATTCCCTGGTCAACTCCACATAACCACATTTGTTGTTATGCCTCATGAATATGTCCCATCCGTTGATCCTTCTCCAGTAATTAATGCACTTGTGGCTCAAAAATTTAGGATGAAATCCTTTATCTGGAACAATCATCTTAGACATTTCCAGGTAGTTCTCCAATGATTCTTTTCTTCCATTAAATTTAACCCTGATTTCCTCCTCAGTGAACTCAGTTTTCTTTTCAATGCTATCAGGGATTGACAACCTCACTTTTGGACTATTCTTTCCCCAATAACTCAGAGGCAATAATTCTGGAACTTCTCTTCTGGTGAAGATCCTTCAGAAGTATCTGATTCACTCCCTTCGGATTCTTGTGCTCCTTCTTGGTCATTTCCATCATTTTCACTACCTTCACCCTCAGCTTGATTTCCCTCCTGAACTGGTTCCGCATTGTCATCCTGCACATGATCTGAGTTTTCCTCTTCATCTTCCTCAGGTTCATGATTTTGAGGATCACCTATGTCTGACTCAAGGAGTACTGAGGTGCTGGTGTCTATCTTCTCAGTGACCTCCAGACTTTGTTGGTTCAGAAATTCTGTGGGTTCCTCTTGTGTTGATTCATTTATCAGAAGTAAAATAGCATAAGGTTCTACAACAACATTGTTCTGAATTCCAAAATGTTCTTCTGTCTTCTTCTTCTGATCTTCTATCCATGCAGAATCACTCATTCTTGAAACTGCTCTCTGGAGTACTTCACTTCTGATCTGAGGTGGAAGGATCCATGGATTTACTTGACTCTCAGCATTTTCTTGTGTCTCACTCTGTTGATTAAAAGTCTGCTCAACCAAGTACCCTTTTTGTTGTGCCTCTTGAAATAAAATCATCTGTTTTTCTTGATTCTCCTGACTCTCATTTCTCTGTATTTCTTCTCTATAGGCTTGAAGTGCTAATGGACTTGGTTCCACTTCTCGCTCAAAGCTCAGATGATGCTTAACTTTCTCCAATTCCAACTCAAGCTTCTCTGCATATTCATTTGCCTGTTCTACTGAAATATGTGCATTTCCTCCTTCTCTAGCTAACTTTCTGAACTTTTTAATGATCCCTCCAGAGATAAAGACATATTTCCTATAGTAATCCCATGCAAATTCATATCATCAAAATCTTGAAGATCCTTGAAAATTCCTTCCTGAATTGTATTTTCCATCAATTCATTAACTTGCTCAAAAACTTCCGCATCATCAATATTCTGCATTGGTGGTGGATTGTTTTCAGACTGTTCTGCTGCCTCAAAAAATCTGTCCATTACCTTGGAGGGATCTTCAAAAGTTTGTTGTTCGATTCCTTTCTCTGGTGACCCTTCCAGGTTGTACTGACTCTGAATAAAAGCTTGATTGACCTGAGCTTGTTGGTCTTCAGTCTGTTCCTCCAAATCCTTTTCTGTAGTAGCCTGAGCCTGACGGAATTCAGTGGTTACAAGTGCTGATCCCTGTGGTTCAGGTTGAGGTTGATAGATACACAACTTCCAACCTTCAGAATTTATGTTCTGTGCTCCCAACTTACTCTCAGGATCATGTTGTACTCCTTCTGTAAAGGGCACTACTCCTAGAGTTGGTTCCACCTTCTCCTCATCAGAGCTGGTGTCATACCTCACATACTTTGACTTCCTAGCCATCTTCTTTATTCTGAATTTCTTGACCGGTTTGTCTGGTTCTTTTTCTTGTTGAATCACTTCCTCAGTGTTGAGTCCCTGCTGAGTGGATTCCCCTGGAACAACCTCTTGTTTCTTAGGTTCTTCTGGATTTAGTTTTTGCTGTTTGGCACGCAATTTCCCTTTCCTTTGGTACTGCACAACTTCCTTCTCTCTCTGGGATGGCAGTATCAAATCCTTATTTTCATCCAACATCTTCCTTGTTTCTGGAGTTCCTCCAATCGAACCCATAACTTCCTTAAGTGTTGGTCCTTCATTATTTTTCCTCTTTTTGAACGCCTGACTAGTCTGTTCATCTTCAGTTCCCTTGTCCTTACTCATACTCCCTCTTTTCCTTCTGACTAAAGGTATTTCATCTGAGGAACCTGCTTTAGGAGCAACTGACTTTCTCTTGTGAGATGATACTTTCTTCTTACTCTTCTTTTCTTCTTCAGATCGAAGAAACTCTTCCCATTCTAGATTTCGCTGCTTCTGTTGGTTCAAATAATAATCAACATCAGCTTGAAGTTCATCCTCCCCTACAACTTCTTCAGGTTCTTCTTTGATTTGAAAATTCATGCCCAAACCTCTAAGTAAAAAGTTCATTCCTTCTCTGTTTGAATACTTTTCATTCCATGCATCCCAATCATCAATGATTACCTGCTGAATTCTTCCCTGTGCCTGATCAGTATAGGGTCTATGCTCTTTGTATGCATTTTCCCTGCACATACTGTCATATCGCTTATACTTCTGAACGAATTCCTTCTTCCTCTCACGCATAAATCCATTAACTTTTCGTTTGAGAGGTGGTGGTAACTTCTTTATGACCTCATTTGGTCTGTCAGTGATGAGAAGGTCTGCATCTGCATCTGTTATTGTCGGGGCTGATACTTTCTTGAAATCCACTGTAGGCTCCAATCCTTCATTAACAACAGATTCTCTGAAAATGTTTCTTACTATGTTCTGTGGTGTCTGCTTTGCATCTGATCTTTGCTTTCTGTTCTTTCCCTTTCTTTCAGCTTCTCTCTCTTGTGCATCCTTGACCCATGCCTGTTGTTTTGGCATTAAATCAGCAAAACTTTCTAATCCAAATACTTCATTCGGTTTCCTTTCTAATCCTGGCCTAAGAATTCTCCTCTTAAGATCTTGCCCTGCAGCCCATTTGTTCATCTGTCTGATCCAGTCGTTTCTCGCTTCTTGAATGGTTCTGAGAACGGCTGGCCATACCATTTCACCTTTCTTAGCTTGCTGAAAATGAGGTTCAAGAGCATGCCTAAGATTAATCCGAGCATCGATAACTCTATCCAACGCCAGATTTGTCAGAAAATCTTGTTCAACAGGACCTTTCTTATTCAAAAATGCTGGAGGCATATATGCAGGCAATGCCTGTTGAGGGTCATAGACTCTAGCATTTCGAATTTCATGTAGTTTGCAAAAGTATTTGGTGAGTCGTCTTGTATACTTAGGTAGTGGTTGGGGATCAAAGTAATCCAGCTCCAAGCCTGTCTGATCTTTTGGGTTGATGATTCCATAACAATCCTGGTTCCATTCGGCCATGGCTTTCTTCTCCCTTTCTAAAAGTCTTTCAAGCCTGATTTCGTTTGGGAGATGTCTATCATTCATGAGGGCTACCATTTGATCTTCCCAGAAGTTATGCATCCTGTTCCAAAATGCTTCCTTCAAGTCAATCATCAACGATTCTCTCTCTTTTTCTGGTATATGCTGAACCATCATTGGATTAACATAAAAGATCGGAGGTGAAATTTCCATCCCTTTCCAACCACAACTTTTCTGAATCTGTCTCAACATATCAGCTGTTCTCCTACTTTTCATAAAAGCTTTATCCTGCTTGTCTGATTCAATACCTCGAGCTTTTAATTCTTCATGTGTCATCTTATGAATCCTAAAAAGAATAAGAGAAACTGATTAAATCAAGATCATCATTCTCACATTTAGAGTTCTACTCTAAATGTGAAAATGTGCAAATAAATTTCAGTATTAATCCTTCCGCTTTCCCCTGCATAAATCTTTAATATCACCATACTCACATTTAGAGGTTAACTCTAAATGTGGAAAATACAACTTTGACAGATATTGGAAAGGAAATAACACTAAAACAGCAATCGTATTGTCAAAACAGAACATAGCGCAAAACATCATTCATCAAGTTGCTTCAGAATAAAGAAATTACAAAAATTTATCAATTATTCCTCATTGTTGTTTAAAGATAACGAGGAGCTTCTCCATTAACAGCATAGCTGGTGAACAAAATACAGTGATCAGAAGCTAAGCATCTCATACAGTAAATTGAAGTAACCCCATAAAAATTTCTTGAAATAGGATGATTGTTGTCAAAGAGGTTTCGATGGTTGCAGAATCTTTTCTTGGGTTGTCCCTGAAATGGTGAGATGAATTCAACTTCATTTGACAGCCATCCCCTGACTTGCATTTGGAGGTCTTTAAGCCTTCGCCTATTCTTACATAGAGAAGCAAATAGCCATATTCCTTTCTCCTGCTCCTCAACTTCATCCTTACTTAAAAGCATCAATGCTTTTACATAAATTGATGGAGGATGATTATCTTCAATTGCAGGTTTTAGAAGATTAAAAGCTGCTTGCTCATTCTTTCTTTTAACAAAAAGACGTAATGCCTCATGCAGTTGAAACATGTAGTTCCCCGCATCCCTGCAGCTGTCAATAAACTGTACCAGTAATTCATCAAAAGTTGCCCATCCCCAAGCAGAAAATTCCTCAAGAGTAGCTCTCTTCAGCACCAGGGGATGCTTGGTAGCCTCGTTCAATGCTTTACAGGTTAGTTTGCAGTTGAATACAGTCTCAAGATTGTCAAATGCCAATCTTGACAGAATGTTCCCAAGAATCTCGTGAGGGAGATCTGTGATCTGAGTTTCCTCTAATCCAGATTCCTTTGATGGACTTCCAATTTCATTACTGAATGATATTTGGACAAGATAATGCAACTAAATCAAAAGAAAGAGCAAATGGATACAAAAATTGAAGAATAAAAGTGAAATAATACTACATTAGCAAGTAATTTCAAAAGAGTTTACATCCAAAAGCATCAACAATACAGTCTTCCTAGCCAAAAGCTAACAAACTACTTAAGGGTTGCCAACTTCCTCCTCATCAGAATTGCTCCATAGTACTTCATCAGGAAAAGTTTCACCACAATATAGCCTGAATTGTCTAATAATGTCAAAGAATTGACAGGGAAGGCAATTCATTCTGAGATGTGGAGGTAAAAGGTCTCTCTCTTGCAATGTATGATTCTTGCAATAACTCCTTTCCTCTTGACCTTGAAAAGGATTTGGAATTCTTGGAAAATAGACTATCCAATGAAAAAGGTGAATCTTGATGAAAACAACATCTAGGACATTTGAAGCTACAGTTTTGATCAAGTTTAGACCCGCTTCTATGAGTTTTTCATCCTGCTTTGCCAGAAGAAGTAAAGCTCTGAAAAGAATGGTGGGTTCATGTCCATCTTCTAATCCTGGTTTGATGAGTTCATATGCTTTCTTCTCATCTCGTTCATCTACAAATGCTATGAGTGCAGGTTCAAAGTTAAACATGTAATTCCCTGCATTCTGACATTCTTGAATAAATCTTTTCTGATTAACAGAATAGACATCCTCCCTCCATCTCATACATGTTTCCAAAGTTACTCTCCTACAGACGATATGGGTTTTGCTGGCTTGATAAAACAATGGTGAAATTTCTAAAACTCTCAAAAGTTCTCTCACACTGCTCTTTCCCAGTCTTGACATGATGTCTCCCAACAACTCAACAGGTAAGTCAGAAATCTGAGTTCCCGAAAGTTGTGGATTTCCATCATTTCTGTTTCCAGAAAAGAACATAATGAGGAGTTTAGAAGGAAAGGAATACACTAAGGAATAAAAACAATGGAAAATAACTTCCAAATTCTATTTATGCTAAACATAAGGAAATTCCATTGTTTCAGGAAGAAGGACTTAAAAAATTACAAGCAAATAGGAACAGCAAGTAGATGTTAAAAACTATTCTAAATCTGGCAATTCATCTTCATTTTGCTCTTCCTCTTGGTTGCCCCATTGTTCTCCCCATTCCACCAGTATACCTTCTTCTCCTGATGTTCTTCTGAATTGCTTTACTATGTCCAATAGCTCACAAGGTGTGCATTCTAGCCTAACATGCAAAGGTAATAGCTGGCGCTCAGCAAGAGAATGGGTTGTACAGAAACTCCTTTCCTCTTGAGCAAGGAAGGGATTTGGAATTTTCTCACAAAAGAGCAGCCAGTGCAGAACACAAAGCTTAAGAAAAATCAAGTAAAAAACATCCTGAATAGCAGATTCTATCAGCCGTTTCGCCTCTTTATCAGCTTCCTGCTCTTGCTTGGAAAGTAGTAACATACACTTTATGAAGGCAGAAGGTTGGTGCTTATCATCTAAACCAGGCTTTAAGAGTTCAAAAGCTCCTTTCTCATCTTTATTATCTACAAATGCTAGGAGTGCTGGTTCAAGATTGAACATATAGTTCCCAGCATCCTGACACTCTTTGATAAATTTCTCCTGGTTAGTGGTGTAAACATTTTCCCTCCACCTTGCACATGTTTCCAGATTAACTCTTCTAAGGGCTACTGATGATTTGCTGGCTGCTAGAAACTGTGTGGATGTCTCTGAAGCTTTAAGAAGATCTCTAATACTAAACTTCCCCAATCTTGATAATATTTCTCCCAACAACTCAGTAGGTAAATCAGAAATTTGAGTTCCCAATGGTTGTGGAATTATAGCATTTCTGCTTTAAAACAAGAATGTTATGAGGAATTATGAAAAAGAACTTCACAAAAATAATGAATTGACAAATTAGAAGAAAGATTTTTATTTCTTGCCATAGTACCTCACAAAAACACAGATTACAGAGATCATTTGATCAATACTAGAGTTACAACAAAATCAATCTACTCCTTCCTCATCAGAAAAATTCCCAAGAGAATTATGGATGTACATATTTTCTCTTGCCATTAGCCTGAAATCAGCTACTGCCCTAGTTGCCTCACAACATAGACAATCGACTAGATCAGCATGGAAATTGAAATAGGGCGGCCCATGGACAATTTCTAAATTATGCACTTCAAACTTACAAAAGTCTCTCCTAACTTGTCCTAGAAAAGGGTTAGGAAGATTCTCCCATTCAGAAATTAAAGTAAGAAAATTATACCTAAGAGCATAGTTGTTAAACCTATCATTAAAAATTGGACTTAACAGAGATAGACCTTTATCACATTCTCCTTGAGTAAACTTAAGTAACAAAAAGCTTTTATGAACTGGGAATAAACATGTCTGTCCTGAATTCCAGCATCTAATATATGGAAAGCTTCGACTTCTTCCCCCTGAACAAATAACTCCAAAGCTCTCTGTAGATTGATAGAATGATTGTGAGCCCTGGTGCAGGATTGCAGGAAGTTAATTTTCTCTAGAGACTCAGTAGGAATGTTCTTGAAATCAGCATCCTCTAAGTTGATCCTCCGAAGAACAATAGGATGACTAGAAGCTATTCTGAACATGGTGCAGATTGTTTTACAACGGAGCAAATCCTTGAAGCCATTCTGCCCTACTCGTGACAAAATCTCCCCAATGACATCGTATGGAAGATCCGTCAGTTGTAGTGCAGGAGCTTCAGGAGAATGTTCCCCACTGTTTTTCACGAGTCTTTTAAAGGAAAAGCTTTTAGTTAAATGTTTTACTCTAGAATTTCTAAAACAAAAACTCATTCAGCGAAGAACAACAAATCATAAACCCTAGGTCTAAACAATGTAATCCAGAAATGCATAGTGCAGTTTTAAAGCAACAAATGTACATAGGATGGAATAAACCAAGGGACTTACGGATTGTTTTCAGCCATTTCTTCTTCGATGAAGTTTCTGAACGGAAATTTGCTTACGAGAATGGATAAGAACGAAACTCTCAGTTTCTTAAATTTGGTTTTGTGACGGTTTCTTTCGGGAGAAAAGAAGAAAAAGAGAGACGGGAAAATGAAAAGTTTTGAAGTGACAACTGAAAAGAATAACTGCACAGATATAGCCAACCTATCTCTGGCTAAGGGTTTCAAGGGTTAAAAATGTAAATCTTAATTCTACAAGAAGTAATGATTAAGTCTAGATTTTTCCTTTTTTTAAAAGGTCTGGCTTATCAAAAATGACTGAAGTAGAATTTATAGGAAAGATAAGATCAAGTCATCTTTAATGCAAGAGAATAAAACACAGAGAAAAGAGAACATAACACAAGCAAAGCACTTAGATTGAAAATAAGAAAATTAAGAGATTACATATTCATTCGAAATCTGAATCAGTTTCTGTTTCTGTTTCAGATTCGATTACATGCTCATTAAAAGCTTCTCTTAATTCTCTAACTAAATTGGTAACCTCACAACACAAACAATCTATGTTTGTGGCACCATAATTGTAGTGTGGAGGTTGCCTCACTAAATTTCTGCTGTGCGGTGCTATATAATCACAATAATATCTGTGTTCTTGTCCCAAAAAGGGATTAGGCTCTTCTTCACTATCAACAAAGACCCTACTGATCTTCTCCTTAATCTTGTGGATATGCTCCTCCTCTTTTAGGATTGATCCAAGTAGATACAATCCTTCATCAATCATAGCAAGGCTCTCTGAACTCAACAGAATAAAAGCCTTGATGAAGATGGAAGGGTGATGGTTATCCTCGATTCCGGGCCTGAGAACTTCAAATGCAGCCTCCATTAAACCCGTATTGCGGAAAGTAATGAGAGCAGGTTCAAGCTTAAGCATGAAATTGCCTGCTTCCCTACATCTCTGCAAAATCTGCCTGTAGTGATCATCAAGTATTCTCTCCGCAGTGATCCGCTTCACCACATTGGCTCTTCTCCAGACAGATGGCGCATTACTCGCTCTATAAAATTTCTTGCAGGTTGGGGCTAGTCTGGCCACATCCTTCATCTCCTCTTTCCCTAACCTTGAGAGAATATCTCCCAGAACTTCATCAGGGATGTCAATGATGGTGGTTCTAACATTAGGGACTGCTGCGGCCATAATGATTTCTGACGAGGGTTTGAAGAATGAGAGTTTAAATATAGGGGTGTTTGAGAATGAAGATAGAGTTGTAATCAAGTAGATTTATAGCAGAAAAAGTTTGATTCTGCCATAATTACAGGCGGTTGAAACGACGTGTGATGGTTAGTACAGAGGGAGAAAAAGAGTCTGAAAAGGGTATTTTAGTCTTGAGAAGTTTGAAAATTCTATCCGTTTAATAATCCAACACTCTCGCTCTGTTATTGATTATTGCGTAGTTATAAAAACTGTCTCTCGCTTTGTAAATTCAAAGCGAGGCAAAATTCTTATTTAATGTTTAGAGAAAAATAGTCACGCTTTGTAGCTGAACAAAGCGTGGGCAACTGACTCTCAAAAATTTAGGACAAAGCGAGATTGGAACAGATTAATTCTTAAACTAACAAGAACTTTGAACCTATCATCCCGCTTTGTTAATTTAACAGAGCGTGCATGGTTATGGTTCGCTTTTGACCACGCTTTATCAAATAACAAAATCGAGAGCTTAAAATTCATGCTTTTAAAAATTTAATACTCAAAACCTGGTTGAAGACTCCCTTCATATCCTCCTCCTTATATATCACATGTTCATTTCTGAAATTCCTGAAAAGAAAAAGAAAATAATCATAAGAAAATAATCGTAATAAAAGGGAAATACTACTCAGTTAACCTGGGTAGTATCCACCCCCCATTTTTTTTTTTTTTTAATACTAGGGATTATCCAAGTATTCCGTTTGGATGTTCAAATCTTGTTGACCGATATATTCTTTGAGCATGTGTCCATTTACAATCTTTTCTCCTTCACTGAGCATGATTGTAACTGAACCATTGTCATGAACAGCTACAACAGGAAATGGTCCTGTCCACCTTGATCTAAGCTTACCTGGAAACAACTTCAAACGAGAATTATAAAGCAAAACCAATTGACCAACATAAAATTCTTTATGTTTAATCTTAGAATCATGAATTTTCTTGGTTCGATCCTTATAAATCTTGCTGCTTTCATATGCTTCCAGTCTCATTTCCTCCAATTTTGACAGATCAAATTTTCTCTTCTCCTGTCCTGATTGAACATCCATATTAAGCATCTTAATGGCCCAATATGCTCTGTGCTCTAATTCAACTGGAAGATGGCAAGCTTTACCAAAGACTAATCTATAAGGAGACATGCCTATGGGAGTCTTGAAAGCAGTTCTATATGCCCATAAAGCATCATCAAGTTTCTTGGACCAGTCTTTTCTCGTAGTGTTCACAGAAGCCTGCAAAATGTGCTTGATTTCTCTGTTAGATACCTCTACTTGACCACTCGTTTGAGGATGATAAGGTGATCCAACTTTATGATGTACTCCATACTGCTTGAGTAATTTCTCAAAAAGTTTATTCACAAAATGAGATCCCCCATCTGATATTATAGCACGAGGAGCACCAAATCTTGTGAAAATGTTCTTCTGTAGAAACTTAGTCACCTGCTTGGCCTCATTATTAGGCAAGGCCACTGCTTCGACCCATTTTGAAACATAATCCACTGCTACCAGAATGTAATGATTACCATATGAAGGGGGAAATGGTCCCATAAAATCAATTCCCCAGACGTCGAATATTTCCACCTCCAGAATTCCTTTCTGTGGCATCTCTTCCCTCATTGAAACATTTCCTAATCTTTGGCATCTGTCACACATTTTGATAAATTTCTAAGAATCCACAAAAATAGTCGGCCAGAAGAACCCACAATCTAAAACCTTCCTTGCAGTTCTTGCTGGACCATGATGACCTCCTAGAGGATTCTCATGGCATTTCCTAATGATTTGGAATCCTTCCTTTTCATGAACACAGCGCCTTATAACTTGATCTGAACAAAACTTAAACAAAAATGGATCATCCCAATAGTATTTCTGAATCTCTCTAAAGAATCTTGACTTCTGATGAGAGTCTTTAAACTTAGGAATAATCTTACAAGCCAAATAATTGGCAAAATCTGAGAACCAGGGACAGTCAAATTGATGTAGTTGTAAAGCATATAAATGCTCATCTGGAAATTTGTCATTCACTGCTTCCTCTTTTTCTGTTCTTTCCTCCAATCTTGAAAGATGATCTGCTGCTCCATTATCTTTACCTTTCCTATCTTTAATGATAATGTCAAACTCTTGCAACAGTAAAACCCATCTTATCAGCCTTGGATTAGCTTCTTGCTTTGAGAAAAGATACCTTAATGCAGAATGGTCTGTGTAGACTATAGTTTGAGTTCCAATCAAGTATTGTCTGAACTTATCAAAAGCAAAAACCACAGCATACATCTCCTTCTCTGTTGTGGTGTAATTGATCTGTGCATCATTAAGAGTATGGCTTGCGTAGTATATAACATGATGCTTGTGTAATACCCGAGAAATCAACATCGATTATTTAAATCCAAAAATTAAAGAATTGGATTTAACTATCGCAACCGAAATAATTCCTAGAGAGCGGAATGAAATATTTTCGGACGATAGCAACTCGAAGAGACTTATCGGATTATCCAACGATTTCGGATAATTCATATTATGATTTTTAAAATTAAAAATCATAATTTTTTAAAAAAAAAAAAAAAAAAGGGCGCAGCCTGGTGGCCGCGCGGTGGCCGCGCGGTGGCGCGCCACCAGCGCGCCGCCCTACAGGGGCGGCAGTTCAATGCGATCAACACGTTTTTGGCATCATTTCCGAAGTTTGATGATTCCAATCAGTCCAAATTCGATGCTCAGACTTTAGGGGATGTTTTGGAACACCTTTGGATAAATTTTGGATATAGTAGACTCCCCTACAAGTTGAAATGAGAAGGATACATGTACAATTAAACATTCATTGAACCATATTGAAGGAGGATGGATTAATGAGGTTGTTGGGCTCTATTTTCGAGCTATGACTGGAGTTATTTTGCTTCCACCTTTCCTAGGACCCTTATGGCAGTCATTGGGAACCTTTGCACTCCATTAAACTCCCCATAACAGCCCCATAACCACCCTTCAAGCCCTTAGTCCGAAAATTCAGATTTCAACTTGGAGAGTTGGAGTGTTGTGTGTTGTTCTTCATTTTCCAGAAGAGTTGGTCGATTGTAAAGCATCCTAGATGATCCTCTATTGATAGGTAAGGATTTCTTTTTGATTCCATGGCTTTAGATTCGGATTTGATGCCTCAAACCTAAGGATTTTGCCAACAATCCAAATATAGGTTCATTCGAAGGGATTGTAAGTTAATGATGTGCATATCAATTTTTAGAGTGTTTGGTTGAGTAATCTTCGAGATATAGTTCAATCTTCATCTTGTGCCAAATCTGTCTTATAGGGTTTCTATCCGAGTAGTTTATTTGTTCAGCGTTTTTCGTCAAGATCCGTTCATTTTTGGAAGAACTTGTCTAAATGAAAAATGTTCCTAACACTTTAAAGATGATGTCTGTAAATTTTCATAATTTTTGGAATTGATTTGGTCGACGAAAACGGATCTGGTATTTTCTGCTATGTGTGGTGACAGATTCAAATTCCTAGCATGTTCAGTTTTGTAGTTCATATTTCTCCTAGCTATGGTCGTTTTTGATGGTCGACTTCTTCATGAAAATTGTTCATCTATGTGTCTAGTTTACTCCTGTTAAATTTCAAAATTTTTGGAACTACAACCTTCGAATTGATATGGATTTTTAAGTAAGCTGTGGTCGGATGAACAGTGGTCTTTGTACCCTTTTGAAAACAAGTTTCTGAAATGATTTTTTTTGAGTGACTTAGAGTCCGAAATTGCTAAGACCTATTTCTGAGAAAAATGTTTATTATGATGTCGCCTAGCACCTGTAAAATTTTCAGAATTTTTCACAAAGTTTTACTACATTTCCTAATTCGATTTTGAAAACTGCCACAGTGTAGTCTTACCGGTGAAATTTGGTTTCGTACGTTTCGGTCGTTATTGAGTCGATTGCTACTCTTTGATGAATCCTATGAATTCTGGAAATGTAGACATATGTGGTAATGGTTAAAATGTGATTTTTGAAACTTTGTGAATTTTGATCGAGTTAGATGTTCAATTTGGAGGGTAAGTGCACTTGGCGTGGGCTCGTTGGGCCGCCCCCTCTTTTTGGTGGCCAAAACGGCGCCAAGGAAATATTATTATGTTGCGTGATTGTATGAGTCTATACTCCTAGGTGTATCCGTAGGGGTTACCTAGGGCTCCGGAGTGTGTCTGTATAGGGTCCGCTACTTTCACTGGCCTTGTGGGTTCGATTCCCCAAGGTGTATGTTATTCCTGCGGGTTCGATTCCCCAGGATATTGTTGACTCCTATGGGTTCGATTCCCTAGGATGTACATTGAGTTCTTGCGGGTTCGATTCCCCAAGGACGGATGTCCTCGATCATAATGAACAATGGTAAACGAAGGTGTTTGAGCTCTTGTGGGTTTGATTCCCCAAGAATGGTGGTTCTTGAGCAAAAATGAATAATGATATATTATTCGTATGGTAAAGTGTAAGAGTCATCCGGAATTATTTTTACTCGTCATTCCTTTTTAAATTAGAGATTCTATCTTTAAATCTCTCTTCTAAAGACTTTAAAATTTGTTATGCTATGCATTAACTTACTCAGTACCTTTGTACTGATAGATACGTTGTCTCTATTTTTTTTTCAGATGTTGAAGATTAGCGCATCGCATTTACATTTGGGATGGGAATTTCCGAAGACTTGTCGCACTTGTTTTTAAAATTATTTTACGAATTCCAAACTTATGTTTGGCCGTGTTTGGCCCTTAGCTTCCGCACTGTTTTAAATTATGTATGTTTGACTTAACTCTGATTTAAACCTTCGGGCATTTATTGAATGGTTTTTAAATAATTTTTAAGTATTGGTACAACTTAGCCTTAGCATCTTCTCAAGTGAGCTCGAAATGGTTCGCGTCTTGCTTGGGAAGGTGTGGCGGTAATGCCCTGGCCTGGGTGATCAAATCCGGGGTGTTACAGCTTGCCTTCTTTGTGCTGTCCTAGTACTGCACCCACAGCACTATCACTGGCATCACACATAAGTTCAAATGGTAAACTCCAATCAGGAGATTGAACTATAGGTGCAGTGATAAGCTTATCCTTCAGAGTTTTAAAAGCATCTAAACAATCTTCATCGAAGCTAAATGTTACATCCTTATGAAGGAGATTACATAAAGGTCTTGCTATTTTAGAAAAGTCCTTGATGAATCTCCTATAAAAACCAGCATGACCAAGAAAACTCCTTACTGCCTTAATTGTCTTAGGAGGTGGTAGATTTGCTATGATAGAAACTTTGGCTCTGTCAACTTCTATTCCCGCTCTGGATACTTTGTGTCCTAATACAATGCCTTCTTGAACCATAAAATGATACTTTTCCCAATTAAGAACCAGGTTAGTGTCTTCGCATCTCTGCAAAATTTTTGACAAGTTATTTAAACAGTCCTCAAAATCATTGCCATAAACACTAAAATCATCCATAAACACTTCAATGCATTTTTCAATAAAATCTGAAAAGATACTCATCATGCATCTTTGAAAAGTAGCAGGAGCATTACATAAACCAAAAGGCATTCTTCTGTAAGCAAATGTTCCATAGGGACAAGTAAAAGTTGTTTTCTCATGATCTTCACTAGCTATTACTATTTGATTATAACCAGAATATCCATCTAAAAAGCTATAGAATGGTTTACCTGAAAGTCTTTCTAACATTTGATCAATAAAAGGTAGTGGAAAATGATCTTTCCTTGTGGCAGTGTTTAATTTTCTATAGTCAATACAAACTCTCCAACCAGTTACTGGTCTTGTAGCTACTTCATCACCATGCTCATTAGTAACAATACAAATTCCTCCCTTTTTAGGTACAACTTGTGTTGGGCTTACCCATTTGCTATCAGAAATAGGATAGATTATATCTGCATCGAGTAGTTTGATTACCTCCTTTCTGACAACTTCTTGCATTGGTGGATTCAGCCTTCTTTGTGGTTGTCTGGATGGTTTGTATTCATCCTCCATCAAGATCCTATGCATACAGATATGAGGACTAATGCCTTTAATATCAGCTATAGTCCAAGCAATAGCTTGAATATGGTTTTTTAGCATGCTCACTAAAGCTTGTTCTTGTTCATCATTTAATTTAGATGAAATTATCACCGGAAGCTTCTTCTTGTCTGCCAAAAAGGCATATTTAAGATGCTCTGGTAATACTTTGAGTTCAAGCTCGGGTGGATTTTGTATGGATGGAATTAGTTTACTACGAGTTTGTACTTCAAATTTTAGATCAGGTCCTTCTTCCAAAGGATCTGATTTATCAGTGTCATCCTCAGGTTTCTCTGAAGATGTCACATCCTCACTTTCTGATCCATCGTTGACTTCACCAGTCTCAGGATCAGCGAATCTAACCGCGCACAAGTAAGCAAAAGTAGCATCTTTAGCATTTGTGAGTGGGGTGAGAATATCCTCAGTTACATCAGTAGAGAAAAGATTAAAGCTATCAAGAAAATTTTCTACCCCTATGTCGTTGGAGTTAAGACCCCTCTTATTTACATCAGAATCGAAAGAATGAAAAGGATATGCAGACATTTTCATCATGTCAAAAGTAACCTCCTGATCATCCACATGAAGTTTGACAATGCCGTTCTTTGCATCGATCATGGCTCCTGCAGTCACCAGGAATGGCCTCCCCAAAATGATTGGAATTTTGACGTCTTCATCAATGTCCAGAATTACAAAATCAACTGGAAAGCATAAACCTCCTGTTTTCACTAGAACGTCCTCGATGATGCCCTCTGGTCTGGTGCTTGATTGGTCAGCAAAGAAAAGAGTCATGTTTACTGGTCTCATTCTTCCAAGGTCCAATCTCCTAGCCATGGAGAGTGGCATGACGTTGATGCTGCTGCCTAAATCACAGAGTCCTCGTCCAGCTTCTCTGTGATTGATGATCAGTGGTAATGTGAAGCTTCCTGGATCTTCAAGCTTTGGTGGAATTCTTCGCTGTAAAACCATGCTACAGTTCTGGTTCATGATCACCATCTGCTGTTCTCCCGCGCTTCGTTTCCCTGAAATCAATTCTTTCAGAAACTTAGCGTAAGTGGGCATTTCAGCAATTAATTCAACCAAAGGAATTGATATTTCAATGTCCTTTATCTTTTCAAGAAATTTCTTAAATTTAATTTCTTGAAGGTCATTTTTGAGTCTCCCAGGATATGGCACCCTGGGCATATGTTCGTCCAGTGGATCTTTTCTGTTACCTGTAGGGTTAGGGATAAAATTACCTCCCTCCTTTTCTTTTGGAAGAGAATGTTCTAAGACATTCTTTTCCTGACCCTTATCTTTCAGGACCCCTCCTTCCTCATACTGATCATCATCTTCCATAGTCTGGACATCTTTGAACTTATTTTGCTGCAGTAGCTTTTCTCTTTTCTTTTCAAATTCAAGATCAAGAACTTCTTTACCTCCCCTCAATGTGACTGCTTTACATTGTGGATTAGTTTCTGAAGAACTTGGTAGTTTCCCTTTTCCCTTTGCTGCAACAACTTTGCCATTTCTGTGACTGAGTTCTCAATATTTTTTATCGAAGCCTGCAATTGGTTGTTCGTCTCAGTCTGCTTAGTAATGAACTCCTTCAAGGCATTTTCAACTTTGACAGCATAAGCGTTATCCTGAACAGCAGGATAAACTACTGGTGGATTTGGTTGTTGTTGAAAGTTTTGTAGACATTGGTACAAAAGGTACAAGTGGTCTGCTCTGGTGGTTGAATTGTTGAGGGGGCCTTTGTGGATACACTTGCTGCTGAGGGTAGAACTGTTGTTGTGGACGAAATTGCTGTTGATTTTGTTGAGGAGGATTCAAAAGATGAGCATTTTGTACATTTTGAGTGTTGCCATAACTCAGATTGGGATGTTTGTTCTGAAATCCAGTGTAATTGCAACTTTCATCCTGTTTTGGTGCTTCTTGAATCTGCGGGCATTGATCATTATGATGAGGTCCAACACAAATTCCACATTGATATACTTGTTCAATGGTAGTAGGTTGAAGTATCATCATTGGTTGTTGATGTTGCTGCATTTGTTGATTCGCCTTCTGAGCTAACTGTAATTCTGAAATCTGTTTAGTGAGTGCTGCAAATTTCTCTTCATTTTTATCTGTATGAATGACAAGACTCTTTCTTGTAGGTGATGGAGGATCATCATCTTGGAGGACTGCTCTGCTAGCAGTCATGGTGTCTATTGTTGACCAAGCCTTATCAATTGGCATTTGCAAAATTTGTTCCCCACCAGTGGCGTTGATCATCATTTGCCATGTAGAAGAAAGGCCTGTAAAGAAGATCTTCAAAAGTCTCCTCTCTGTGATACCATGCTGCGGGCACCTTTTTAACATATCAAAGAATCTATCCCTAGCATCTTTCAATGATTCTCCTTTCCTCATCTTGAAACTAGAAGTTTTGTCCACCCATTCATCTACTTTACTTTCTGGAAAGTACTTGAGTAAGAAATTTTTAACCACTTCTGGCCAAGTAGCCTTCTGCTGAGCATTCAAAGAATCATACCATTCTTTAGCTGATCCATCCAGAGAGAACGGAAACACTGCTAATTGAATGTCCTCTCTTGAAGCTCTTCCTTTCTTGACTGTCTTACTTAATTCAACAAACTTCTTCAGATGCAAATGTGGATCCTCAGCACTCAAACCATAGAAAGCTCTTGAAGATGCTAAGTTCAATATACCAGGTGGTATATCAACTTCTTCATCTGTCCCTGCCAGATATTGATCAACATTAGGTTGCCAAGGTTGATATTGCTCTTCTTGAGGGTTTGGAGCTGGATTAACAAAATTTGGAGGAAAATAGTGCTGATGAATGAATTGTGGTGCTACATCTCTTTGAACAGGTCCTCTTGGTCGTATATTATTCTGATTCCCAGGCTGTCCGTTTGGTAGATTTCCAGGTCCGTCATTTTGCCCATTGTTAGCCATCTCAGTTATTGTTGAAAGTGTTCCCTCCACAGGTTCTTTCTGCCTCCTCCTTGCATTTGTTCTGATCAGCCTTGCTGTTCTCTCAAGTTCACAATTAAAAGGGAGCAAAGGTTGTCTTGAGGATCTGGTTATTCTTTCGGTCATAAACTGCTGAGATTTCTGATTTAGACAAAATGAAAGAATCAAAGAACAGATTTTAATAATTACAAATGAACAAAAGCATAAATGTAGTTCTAAAATTCATAACGCTACACCCTCCCCAGCAACGGCGCCATGAAGCTTTTAGGGTAAATCCTGCTACAATACTCTCAACAATCTTTACACTATACTTTTATAGGATTGCTAAAGAGCTTGCCTAATTTTCCTACCGAAAGCGCACGGTATCAAGCTGCAGTATTTATTTTATTGTCGGGATCGTTCGTTCGAGAGTTATACGATAGAAGCATTTTAATAGAATTATGAATATCAGAACTCAACATTTATCAATGGTTCATGAATGATGTGATAGGTTTATGAAATCTATTAAAGCTTAAAAAAATGCAGAAAGTAAATTGCTTAGAAATGTAAAAGAAAACAAAAGTGGAACTAAGTAAATGAATGCATGTAGGTGGTTTTATGATTCATGAGTTATAGATCTTATGGACTCGGACAATCAAAAGAAATAAGAATATGATGAGACTATCATATCTCAGCGATTTAAAATAAGGCGAAAGCTTATTGAGATAACAAATCCTCTATGAAAGTTTATCAAATCTTCAGGTCTTAAATCACTTCCCAAGACAGGTACTTGTGATTCAGTGTCATGACATTCTTAGCTCTGAAATCATGGAATACACCTATTATAGAACAATCAGTCAGACTCATTCTTTAACAAGTGCTTCTAGAACTGTCACTTAATCTGTCTCTTTCGAATTCAGATTAAGCCTTTGAAGACTCAAGGTCACATCTAGTTCATCTCATAATCATCTGAACTTGAAGTTATTCTCTGCATTATTCCGTATTAGAATTCTCATGACCCTATATTGGATGTCCTCTACAAGAAACAGAAAAGCGAGTATTTAAATCTATCATCCAATGGTTTCACGAGTCCTAATTTCTCAGAATAATTCCTTCAAGTAGTTATAAGAAATAATAGTCATGTAAGTATATCAAGATGAAATTGCTACTCAATATCCTTGACTTATCCTGACTACTCAGATCCATACAGATGTTCTAGCATGAGAATTCTCTGTAGACAATTCCAATTATCCATGACTTGACTCAGGATTAATGAAATTCTAAAAGAGTACTTAATCTCCTACCCATAGCATATAGTACAAACCATAGAGCTATGAACCCTGGAAATTACTTTCCTTAGAATCTCACTAATTATTGGGACAAAAGATGATTTTTGAAACACCTTTCCCTTTTAAACGATAGGTACCAGATGCCCAACTTGAATACAAGTTTGTTCTTCATCACCCTGAGTAAATAATGATTGAGAAAACTAATATCATCATCATTCTCAATTAGCTAGTGAAAATGACTAGATGAATTCATATTATGGACTATAAGTGTGTATTTTAAGAAATACGATTACTCATCATAAACTGGGAAACATCCCAAAATATTGTAGGTAATAGTAATATTATATGTATAAAGAAACGATGAGGGTTCTGACTCCTCTTAATGAAAATGCTAGGGTGCTCCAAGAATATAAGCTGAAGCTAGACAGAATTAGGAAATAGATTTCCTATGAAAAAGATTTGCGAAACAATTCTGCAAAATAAATGTCCAAAATAGCTCGCAGTAACTATCTTGGTTTTCAAACTATGAACACTCTCATTTTCCGCGCGCTATATTTGTAAAGCGTGGAGGAGCTATTATTCAAAGAATGTTCCTCAGATGTGGTTAATACAGAGAAACAAGTTTCTCGCGATGAAATCTATAGAAATGCGGCGAGATACTCAATTCCCATTTATAGAAGTAATGTTATATACTTATAAGAAATAATTAATTGGCTTCCTGAAAATAGGAACCAATTCTAGTTGTATACCCGTGTATCCCCTCGCTTCATCAAAAGATCAAAGCGTGAATATTGGTATACTCAGTTTCTGATTAAAAAGGTTGAGAAATTTCCTCGCGACATTCTAATAAGAATGTGGCGAGAAAATTTCCTTATATGAAAGCAAACTATTAGATCTAGCATTTTCCCCTTTCTTTATTCTTTCACAAAATGAAGTAAGGGTATAGAATTGAATCCCTTGAAAGGTTGGTTATTCATGATTATACCATTCTCAAAGATTATCACACCATGATTAACACTGTGTGGGTCTTTCAGAACCTATATCAATGAATAACATTGATCTGTAATTGTTGCACTAAAAATTAAGATCAAAGTGTGAGAATAGTCGAACTATTTCTAAAGAACATCAGTAATTCCAACAACAATAAACCTAACTCAATATGAACATTCAGATTTCACCAGACCAGAAATTCATCAAACAGAAATTCGATAAACACAATTCAGGCATAATCCAGCAAATTCACTTAACATTTCCGATCTGAATTAATAATCTGCACATTGAAATTGAGGTATGTTCCACTCAAAACAGAATCAATGAATTATAATTTCTGACTGTAATCATCCACACTTGCAACTTCCAGAGATAAAACAAGGAATTCGAAAACAATCTTCTTCCATATATCATAAATTGCACGAAAATTAAAAACAAATACACCTGGACATCCGATCTGAATCAGAACTTTCGAATTTAAATCAACGAAGTCGGAAAACTAATTGACGATCGCCTCGATGGATGAACAAGAATATTCCGATGTCAATCTTCATTCCAGAGTACTCTAAACTATCTACTAATGCAATCGAAGAAATCTAAATGCAAAAAAGAAACAAACTGCTAATCTGAGAAACACAAATTTAGTTTGCAGAAAATAAACCCTAACTACCTACCTACGAAAAACTCTAAGTGGAGCTATTCTCTCTGTTCTCCCCAACCTCCTTGAGCTGATCACCCACAGGATCTATTTATAGATCTGCTGGAGTAACTACCTCCAGCTTGGGAGAATAACTACTCGCTTTCTAAGAATAACTCTTGCTCCTCGCGGTGTTCTTTAATTCAGAAGGCGAGCTCTTGCTGTGGCGAGACAGTCTTGAGTTGCTTCTTCTCGCTTTAATCTTGTAACTTCTTGAGCACGCTTAACTTTTATTCCCACGCGATGTTGATTTGACTGTCGCGTGGCCTCTGATTCTGTGACTTCACTTGATCCCTTCCGGATTTCAGCTTAAAGTTTCCCGCGATATCTCTCCTTCTTCCCTCGCAATGTTTGCTATGATCTTTCATCCTGCTTGACAAGGCGAGTATTAATTGAGATAAAAACACAGCGAGAAACATTGAAGCATAAATCTACAACTTTCAAGCTATTTCATACAATTTTCACTCATTCTCCTAATCCTGATTTTTACAGAATTTTTCCATATCTTTTCCATTTCCTGACCAAAAATCTAAGAGAATGCGATCAATTTTTGTTCTCAGGACACATAATTGGACGAAAATGGCAGTCAAAAGTGACTGTCATCAGTCAACAATCCCCAAATCCTACCATTTCAAAATATCTCCAAATCACCACCAAAACGAACGAAGTGAAAATCAATGCGAAGAAGACGATGAGGAGAAACTCTTACCAACAACCGATTAATCAATCGGCCAAGAAACGCGATAGTTTGAACAAGCCGAAGATCACTCCAAACCCTCTCCTCTCTCGGCCGTTCTCTGCCTCTTCTCCCCGTTTCTTCTTCTCAACTTTTCTAATTATGCAAAACAACCCCATTATACTCCCAACTTGCTAATAATTATAAAAGGCTCCCCATACCTTCTCAAGTACAACCAATTGACCCCATCCGGACTGAAATGCAAGATAATCAAATGCCAGGTTATTTAAACCAATCCCAATAATTAAGTCGGGTCATTACATTCCTCCCTCCTTACGATCATTTCGTCCCCGAAATGCACATTCAAGAACATGATCAAGCTCAAAAGCAAGGGAAGAATATTACCTCAAGGCAACGGAGTCAAGTCCAAGTCTGGGTACCTCAGCTTCATATGCTCCTCGGTTTCCCACGTAGCATCTTCAGCCCCATGCCTAGACCACAATACCTTAACCATCGGGATGGTTTTGTGCCTCAAGACCCTTTCCTTCGCATCAACCACTCGAACTGGATACTCCTCATACTCCATACTTGCATCCAACTCAATCTCATCCGGCTGAATAATCTTAGATGGGTCAAACAAGAACTTCCGGAGTTGAGACACATGAAAAACATCATGTGCTCGACCCACTTCAGCTGGTAAGGCCAACCTATAAGCCACTTTACCAATTCGCTCCACAATCTCATAGGGTCCAATGTATCTCGGGCTCAACTTGCCCTTCTTGCCAAACCAACGTACCCCTTTCATAGGCGATACCCGCAGTAATACCCTATCATGAACCTCAAACTCCACATCCCGACGAGCTAAATCAGCATAGCTCTTCTGTCTGTCTTGAGCTTCTTTCATACGATCCCTGATGATCCTCACCAATTCGATTGTCTGCACAATCATCTCAGGACCCACATTCACCTTATCTGTTGGATCGTTCCAACATAAAGTACTCTTACACTTCCTCCCATACAATGCCTCGAAGGGAGCCATGCCAATACTTGCATGATAACTATTATTGTAACTGAACTCCACCAAACTGAGGTGATTCTCTCAACTACCCTGAAAGTCCAGTGCACAAGCTCGTAACATATCCTCTAAAGTCCTAATGGTCCTCTCAGTCTGACCATCTGACTGAGGATGCCATGCAGTACTCATGCTATCTGCGTGCCAAACGCTGCCTGCACGTCCTTCCAAAACTTGGACAGGAATCTGGAATCCCGATCGGACACGATCTCCTTGGGAATCCCAAATCTCTTAACAACATGCTGAATATAAGCCTAGGTAATCTGGCTCATACTCCATGTCAGTCTCATAGGTATGAACACTGAACTCTTTGTCAAACGATCCACCACTACCCAGATAGTGTCCATCTTCCTCACCGTCTGTGGCAGTCCTGACACAAAATCCATGGAAATGGATTCCCACTTCCATTCAGGTACTGCTAAAGGCTGTAGCAAACCCATCGGCCTCATGTGCTCAACCTTCACTCGCTGACAGGTCGCGCACTTGGCCACATAATCAACTATCTCCCTCTTCATGTTGTTCCACCAATAAGTCTGTCGGATGTCTTTATACATCTTTATGACTCCTGGATGAACAGAATAAGGAGTCGTGTGAGCCTCATCCATGACTTTCCTCTTCAGATCATCCAAGCACTCTGGAATGCACCATCTATCGCCATATCTCACCATGCCCCTATCATCAATCCTGAAACCCGGAGCCGTACCATCCTGAATCCTCTGTCTCAATAACGCCATCTCCCCGCTATCATGCTGATAGCAATTATCTCATCAATCAAAGATGATGTAGTAACTTGCAAGTTTAAAGTGTGCTGAACAGAGCCAACAAGAACTAACTGAACCTTAAGTCTGAGTAGTTCCATGCGCCATTCAGGCATCACCCCCAAGCTTGCCACTGAAAGATGCTCCTTATTACTCAAAGCATCTGCCATCCGGTTCGCCTTTCCCTCAATGTACCGAATATCTGCGTCATAGTCCTGCAATAATTCCATCCACCTCCTCTGTCTGTCACTCATGTGTTTTGAGGTGTACAAACACTTCAGATTCTTATGATCTGAATAAATCTTACACTTTGCCCCATACAGATAGCGTCTCTAGATTTTCAGAGCATGCACTACCGCTGCAATCTCCAAATCGTGAGTTGGGTAGTTTTGCTCATGTGGCTTAAGCTGTCGAGATGCATAAGCAATCACCTTCCCATTCTGCATCAACACACAACCTAAAACCCTTAAGTGACACATCCGTGTAAACTTCATACTCACCTGAATCATCAGGCAGTACCAAAACAGGTGCCTCTGTCACTTTCTTCTTCAGCATTTCGAAAGCCTGCTCACAATCATCATCCCATCTAAATCTGACATCTTTCCTCAAAAATTTTATCAGAGGTCTAGCAATACTAGCGAAACCTTCAATGAACCTGCGGTAGTAGCCAACAAGACCCAAGAAACTTTGGATCTCTCCCACATTCTTTGGGGCTTGCCATTTTAGTACCGCTTCCACCTTAGCAGAGGTCAATGACAATACCTTCACCAGAAACAATGTGTTCCAGAAAAGACACCTTCTCCAACCAGAACTCACACTTAGAGAGTTTAGCATATAGCTTATGCTCTCGCAATGTGTTCAACACTGTCCTCAAGTGGCCAGCATGTGCCTCACGAGTCGGCAAATAGACCAGAATATCGTCTATGAACACAACCACACACACATCTAGCAGGGGACAGAATACCCAATGCATAAGATCCATGAAGATCGCTGGTGCATTAGTCAAACCGAAAGGCATGACCGTGAATTCAAAGTGTCCATAACGAGTTCTGAATGCCGTTTTAGGCCTATCAGCCTCTGCCACCCTTATCTGATGGTAGCCCGATCTCATATCAATCTTACTGAATACACTGGCCCCTCTCAACTGATCAAACAAATCCTCAATCCGAGGTAGATGATATTTATTCTTCACCGTGATTCGGTTCAAACCCATGTAATCGATGCACATCCTCATCGACCCATCCTTCTTCTTGACAAACAGAACAGGAGCTCCCCAAGGCGAGCTACTCGGCTGGATATACCCCTTACTAGTAAGCTCACTCAATTGATCCTTCAACTCCTTCAATTCAGCAGGAGCCATTCGGTAAGGAGCCTTAGAAATAGGAGCTGCATCAGGCATCAGCTCGATAGTAAAATCAATCTCCCGAGTAGGTGGGAGACCAGGAATTTCATCGGGAAACACATTTCCGAATTCAGAGACAACAAGGACACTCGAAGCAGCAGGAACCTCTGCTCGAAGATCCCTCATTTGCCACAGGGACAGAGAACAACCCCTGCGCATCAGATCACACAAGAAAGCAACATAAACCACACCAATAGCAGGTGGAATCAAAGAATCTCGATAAGAAACACACTTATCCAAAGAATCTTGAAAGGGTATTCGTGGAATAACCACAAACAATCACAGCACGATGGCAAAACGACCAATCCATGCCCAATTGTACGTCAAAATCAGTCAAGCTAAAGACCACCAGGTCAGCCCTAAATTCACGACTCTCGTTGCTCAACACAGTATCTTGCATCATAAGATCACTTCGAATACTATCACCCGAAGGTAAAGAAACTAGCATCTGGTAGGGCACCAACGGTCCTACTCCGTGCTCTCGCACAAATCGCAAAGCTACTAAAGGAGATGAGGCTTCCAAATCGCACAGTACTAAGCAGAAGGATTCGTAACAATAGTAGCACTTGCTCCATGCTTACGAATGAAATTCAGAGTCTCGAATGAACATGAGACTCCTGAGTCAGAAAACAATAACCGCAACACAAAATGCGACATGAAAATAATTCCCATAACAGGGAAACAAGTTTATCTCTCAACTAAAGAGTCAAGAGGAAACACCCACGATACAGGAATTACACACAGACGCCCAAACATTAACCAATCAGCCTAACGTTTTGACGAACAGAATTCATGTCCTTTTGACTAGCCCAACCATACCATCACTGGCATAGCCTAGAAATGGGTTTTCACAATCCTTCGCATGCAGACGGACTCCAAATGTCTAAATCACCCCAATTGGTTATCGCACTAGGGAAACTTTCGATGTACCCTATCTCACTCTCGAGGGTACATTAAACCCATCTGAACACCATTCAACACATTGATCTCGCTTGGATCGCCTTTCGAATAGCCCAGGCTTCCATGAGGCCTTTACAAACTATTCAGCCAACTTAGATTGCAACATCACAAACAATGTTAGCAGAAATCACCAACATGCATAATATCATGAATAACTGAGAGCAGAATAATGAATATAATAAATAAAATAAATAAATAAATAAATGTATTCACAGTCCTCAATGACTGTGAAATAACAAGGATCCTAACTGGAGTACCATTGTTCTTCCACAGTTCCCCAACTGTGGCTCAACCTGGTATGTGCAAAACTCAACAGAATAATAAGAATGCACTTCTATACTATATGTATCCCACGCACATCTCACCGCCTATGTCTACACAATTTTTAATGCAATAAAAGAGCACACAGGCTCTGATACCACTCTGTAACGCCCCGAAAATTCAAATCTGATTTTCGCAAGCATTACCGCTGTACTAACTATCCCAAATTATTGGCCAGCTAATTTAAAATAGCTAGTACAAGGCTGAGTTAACCTAAAGTGATTATCTGATTAACCAATTATGAGCGGAAGCTAAAATAAATGAAAACACATAGGCACATAGCAAAATGGTCTCACCAATAATCATAAAACGATGCCAACAAATCATCCAGGCTACCAGCCTCACATACCAGCAAAGACAGCATGCCAATATCTCAACAGGGCTACCAGCCCAAAGCAGTAAATCACATAAGGCCACAGGCCGACAGAATATAAAATCTAGGCTCACAGGCCTCAACTAGTCAATTAAGTATCAAGTAATTGCAATCAACCGAGTACCACATAAATAAACATAATAAAAAGAACATGAGAATCCTATCTATGTGATCTCTCATCCCCATACCCCAAATCATGCTCCAGCGCCTCCAGCAGGATCTATAAAACAGACAAAAACAAAGGGAGTCAGTACGTTGTACTGAGCAAGGCTACGTGCCGGGGAGTAAGGGATAAACAGAGCAACAAGAGTATAATAATAATAATAAAAATAAATAAAAGCATGAATAACATGACAGGATATAAATAAAGCAATTAACCATCACACCGTCCCATATCGGTGCTTCAACCACAATCATACAATTTATGCGCGTGATGCATGGCCTAACATACACCTATCTATCCTATATGCACATGCAAATGAATATGCCTAGCCGGCACCTAAAAACCCGGGCGGTATGAACCCACGGGTGAGGATATCATCAACTCCAACCCGTTACAGGGTAACATACACCATCCCCGTAGGGATCACAGGCATCACAGCCAAATCATACACCCCGAAGGGCCAACAGGCATCACAGCCAATAATCACACCCTAAAGGGGCCATCGGGACTCAACAATACCTATGAAGGCTGCCCGATCAATTATACTCAATACCCCATAAGTGGCCAATTCCACAAATTCCATCATAAAACTAGAGAATAGGTCACAGCAATATAAACACTTCATTAGTCATTCCACAAGATGGTAAAAATTTGCATAATCAACCACTTATTTCATGCTTTGGTGACACATCGCAATCTTGCAGATAAACCCCATGATGATCAAATATCATACTTATTCTGCTATAGTTCCAACAAGAATTTCTCTATTTCTTGTATTAGACAACAACCACATATTATTAAGATCAAGATAACTTATACATATATGTACTGGTATAATTATCTAATCCAAAATCCACCTAGACAAGTCTTACAACACTCCAATACCAAATCTGTAGGGAATATACTCATACATATATACACCCACGAGTTGAATTAATAGCAAAATCAATGCCCCAATTCACCACCTGTAGTCTACTCGGCCAATTCAAAATAAAAGTGGGAAGCATCAGATTTTTAATTTCAAGACCAATTAACGGATTCATAAGCAAAATCAAGACTTAAAGAGATATTCACTTTGACTTTGCCTAGACCGTACCGTATAGACGAATTCGTAAATTTAATGAAATCGAAGTTCCTAAGCAGAATGCTTTCCAAGAAATTTCAGAGAAATAATGGTACAACACATATAACCCTTGCCGAAAATCACCCCCATTACCCCCAAACACGTAATTTAAGCACACAAATCCCTTGCCTCGATGTTAGGAGCGATCAATAACACCTTCGGGATGTCCGGCACGAGTTCGATCGATAAATGTCAACAATCCCCAAATCCTACCATTTCAAAATATCTCCAAATCACCACCAAAACGAATGAAGTGAAAATCAATACGAAGAAGACGATGAGGAGAAACTCTTACCAACAACCGATTAATCAATCGGCCAAGAAACGCGATAGTTTGAACAAGCCGAAGATCACTCCAAACCCTCTCCTCTCTCGGCCGTTCTCTGCCTCTTCTCCCCGTTTCTTCTTCTCAACTTTTCTAATTATGCAAAACAACCCCATTATACTCCCAACTTGCTAATAATTATAAAAGGCTCCCCATACCTTCTCAAGTACAACCAATTGACCCCATCCGGACTGAAATGCAAGATAATCAAATGCCAGGTTATTTAAACCAATCCCAATAATTAAATCGGGTCATTACAATAATGATTTCCATCATACTAATTAATATTAGAAATAATAATATATACAATTTTAAATAGAATAAAATATGGTAAATATAATAATAATATAATAATAATTTAATTAATAATCATAATAATACCAATAATATCATTATTGTTATTTTTAAATATAGTTAATACATTAAAATGTCCAAATACACCAAAAATATAATAAATTTAATATATAATTTAAATAATAATAATTATATAGTAAATACATCAAAAATAATAATAATGATTTCCATAATACTAATTAATATTAGAAATAATAATATATACAATTTCAAATACAATATTATATAGTAAATATAATAATTAAATAATAATAATTTAAATAATAATCATAATACTAAAAATAATATCATTATTGTTATTTTTAAATATAGTTAATACATTAAAATGTCCAAATACACCAAAAATATAATAAATATAATATATAATTTAAATAATAATAATTATATAGTAAATACATCAAAAATAATAATAATGATTTCCATAATACTAATTAATATTAGAAATAATAATATATACAATTTAAAATAAAATAATAATTGTAATATATAATTTAAATATAATAAATATTTGGACTTTAATAATAATAAATGTAATATATAATTTAAATAATAATAATTATATAATAAATACATCAAATATAATAAAAATGATTTCCATAATACTAATTAATATTAGAAATAATAATATATACAATTTTAAATAGAATAAAATATAGTAAATATAATAATAATATAATAATAATTTAAATAATAATCATAATTAATACTTTAATAAATTTACCAAAAATATAATAAATGTCATATATAAATTCAATAATAATATATAAAATTTCAAACAATATAATATAATTTAAATATAATATATACACTAGTGAAAACAAAAACAAAATAAATTTCCAATAAAAAAATAGCTTCGGTCGGCCTTTCTTGCTTCGGTCTCATACCCATTAATGAGTAATTATTCTCGTACTATTAGGTTACAAATAGGGCTGTTTGCGATGATGAAATAATGAGATAGAATATTAGGTTATAAATAGGGCTATTTGCGCTGATGAAATAAATGAGATAGAAACCATATAGCCCTATTTATAACCTAATAGTACGAGAATAATTACTCATTAATGGGTATGAGTAGGGAATGGAATTTGTCCATCTTTATTCTTTACTGCGTTGATTGATCCTATAATTTTTTGGTTCTGTATCTTCTCTTACATGTTCATGGAAGGATGATTAGCAAATCTGTCAAGAAGAGAGTAGAAGACATCTCTTAGTATTTCTTTAATTAGTTGTCTTCTAAATTTGAATAGTATAAGGTGTGTCTGATTGATTTCTTTGTTTCAATCTTGGCTTCCATTGGAAGCTACTTGTTTACTTTATTTGTTCTAAGTTGTACTTCCTCCGTTTTTTTTTTAGTGTAATGTTTCTCCTCTGCACATTTGCCAATGCACATTTCAACTATTAATAACCCAAATTCGGTACAAGTAAATATTCTGAAATTTTGATATTTAAAACTAAAGATGAGACGAATCCAACAAGATCTCATTTGATTATATTTTTTCTTGTGTAACTATAACAAAACTAGAAGTCAAAATGCTACAATGAACAGTAAAAAATTCAAAACATAACATTTATTTTGAAACAGAGGGAGTAATAATTTCCACCTACTGAATTTGTCAATTTTATCTATTGTTATGCCCGTAGAATGAAAAAAAATCCATATCGTCCCATAATTTTAAAAAATTTCCAAAACAGTCCCACAAATATTGAATTAAACGAATCCATCCCAGAACTACTCTAATCATAGCCGAACCCATCCATGAACCCGATTTTTTCACTAATCGTCGCCGAACCCTTCCTATAACTACCATAATCATCGCCGAACTCATCCCTCCATTAGGGAAGTAATGCGACGGGTTCGGCAATGATTAGCGAAAAAATTGGTTCATGGACGGTTTCGGCAATGATTAGGTTAATTATGAGACGGATTCGTCTAATTCGATATTTGTGGGATGATTTTGGAAATTGAAAAAACTTATGGGACTAAATGGGTTTTTTCCGCCCGTAGACAATGGAATTTGTCCATCATCTTGATTGTGTGCGGTGAACCTAGAACTTGTTGGTCCTATATTTTCTCTTACACATTCATGGAAGGATAATTAGTAAACGTAGCTATCAGGAAGAGAGTAGAAGACATCTCTTATTTCGTAAAGCTATCTTGTAAAGATTGATTACGATAAGGTGTCTCTGATTGATTCTAATTAGTATTTCCCTTTGTCTGAGGATCATTGAGTGACTCTTTTGAAAACATGAGAATACAATTAATGAAAACATAGCTTAACTTAATTACCAACTTTCAACTTACTGTTTTGTGTAATCTTTCTTGGTTTACGTTCCAGGTTATTGAGAAGGTGATTATCCATTGTGGACGGTGGCGGCACCATTATGGTACTAGGGGTCAGCTAACCCCCTTAAAATATATATTACTTTCCATTTTTAATATAAAAATAATAGTAAATAAGTCAATTTTTATTTATATTTTTTTCTTCTTCTCCAATTCCGAATCCTTTTATTCTTCACTAAAGTTAGCTAGCTACATATTGCTCATTTAAGTTTATTGATGTTAAGAGTGTTCGAAAATTAACTTGATAGCTATATATATAGAGATATTATAAATGATCCCGATTTCTTCGATGTGGTTGGTGTTTGTGGACTTGCTAAGAGATTGGTTGAAAATGACAAAAACAACTTACCATTGGTATGTTTTTCTATCAAACTATTCTTAATTTTACTTGTGACAACTTCAGAAATGTTTTTTTTTTTTGTTATAAAGATTGTCAAATTCGAGTTTTCTAATTGTATAAGTAATGAAACGTTGAATGAAGTTATGAATTATTAGAGGATGTAGATATAGATAAAGTTATGAATTACTTTTAATAAATGGCAGTTTTAATTATTATGTTTATATATAAAAGAATATAGTTTGAGTACTTTTACACAATATTGTAATAATGTGCATCCCTCCCCAAGTCTCCTTATAAGTAAATATTTTTTTCCCACTTAAAAAGATGTAGATCCCATTATCTACTCATTAATTAACTCTAGCTTAATTATTGTACTCAATAGTAATGAGTCGTATTAGATGGGGCCCCCGTAGGGACTAGGGAGTATTTAATTAAATTTTGACAAACCTGTATCAAATTTCTAGTTCCGCCAATGATTGTGGGGTAGTTCATGAAGAGAAGTGTGGAACACTTTTAACTGTTTTGCTACCTTGGCATAACACGGCCCGTCGTCTAAACTATATTTCCTGCACAATTGTCGAACACTTCTTTGATAAGTTTTGTCACATTGGCATGGCACATCTGCATTTTATTCATGCATTCATTCACATTACTTTATTGACGATTTTGAGAAATTCTTGTGGGTTATGAACCAGGGCATGCATATTCTAAGCATATATGTTTGTAAGTTATAATATTGTCCGAAATACTTTTGTAGAGCAGACAGCGTCTCTCATTCAGGTTCATCACCACTCTATGAGCAGAGAGGGTAATGTTTCTCTCTCATTTATTTCATCAGTACAAATAGCCCTATTTATTTATAACCTAATAGTACAAGAATAATTACTCATTAATGGGTATGGGTAAGTGGCTTGTATGTGCTTCTGATGAGTGACACCATGGACAGACATGATGAAGATTCATAGTATTCCCCCTTTCATGTGGATTATACAAAACAAATAGTATTCAAATTATAAAGGGGAATTTATATTGGGGAGAAAACAGGAATACGCCTTTGACTTTAGTTGTGTGATGTCATCTTTTATTATATCATCAAATTGATTATCGTGATCGGCATGGTTAGTTCAATCCCAGCGTTTTCTTTTTCCTCTTTTGAGGATTGATATAATCAAGCTAGATGACTAGCTGTGCGGGAAATACATACCCTATAGCTTTTCAAATCGCAATAGACTTAATTTTATTATAAGATGTATTTTTCAAGCATTTGAATTTCTTCTATGGGCCCTGTTTGAGAATTAGCTGTTAGCTTTTAACTAATTCTGTGAGTAATAATTAGTTAAAATTAGCTGTTTGACAATTTCGAGACTAACTTTTTGCTTAGAATAAGCTAAAATACAAAATGCTACTATTTGTAGCGGTTTGAAAAACAAATGATTGAACACTGTTTTAAGTTATTTTGTCTTTTTAAATAAGCTATTTTATCTCATATTGTGAGACAAATTAGCTGATTGGATTCAGCTGTTTTGCCAAACAGGGCCATTATATATAAGTTATTTTGTCGTTTGACAACTTATTCTTTTCTTTTATTATAGATTGGATAAGTAATTCATTTTGCATGTTTTTATGATATACTAACATATGTTTCTTAATATTTGCTAGATTTCTACTTTTTATACAATCCAAAAACACATTTTAACAATTAAAAATTCAAATTATATATAAATAAAACTTATAAACATTTTATATTTTAAAACTACGTGATTAGATAAATTAATATTTCACTTGAATATTTTTTTATTACTCTAACTATATTAAATTAAAATATTTGATCAAAATTACCTGACGTACAATTATGAAAATGTAAGATGAAGTATGTGTGTGTGTGAGAAAGAGAATTTAACATTTGCACATGTCCATATTATATAGATTTTTTTTGTGTACCCATACTATAGTTAATTAGATATTAATATTGATTATTATAGATTAATTAATTAGTTAATTATATAGATTGTTAGTTAATTAGAAACTAATTAGTTATTAGTTATTAATATAGTTAATTAGTTATTATATAGATTATTAATATCATAAAATATTACTTGGCACTTCAAGTGATAATTCTTTTTTTCCGAAATCGCCGCTTTTTAATTAAGGGGTGTATGCAATTCAGATTTATATGGATTTTAAAAGGTTGGTGGATTTAGATAGTCCATAGACTCTACATAGAGTTTTCAGAGTTGATTGATTTTGTATAGACTCCATGTAGAGTTTGGCTGACTTTTAGAAATCCTTGGATTTTTAGAGAGATTTTGTTTATTTATATTTTTTAAGAGAATCCATTAAAATATATAAGGATTTAAAATCCATGGACTGTTGAATACACCTCGATTTTTAAAGCCTTTTTAAAATCTATATTGTATATACCTAGATTTTTAAAGACTTTTTAAAATCTGTATTGAATACACCTAGATTTTTAAAGACTTTTTAAAATCTAAATTGAATACACCCCAACTTTAAAAATCCAAAAAAATCCTACAGACTCTACATTGAATACACCCCCTAAGTGCAAATTTTTACTATTACTACAAGAAAAATTTATTCCTGTGCTGAAGCCCTAAAATCCGTTCTAAAGAAACCGCGACGAATCCATTTCGTCGCAGAAAATAACCGTCGCTACAAAATTATTATTATTATTATTATTAGGGCAAATTATTTATTAGTGCCATTTTAGCACTTTCCATTTGTTAAATGGTACAATTTGACTTTTTATTAGTTTTTAGTACCATTAGGTAAATCTTTTAAATTTCTACTATTAAAATTACCATTTTACTATATATTTTTACAAATATTTACTGTAACGTGTTTAATGTGGGGTTTGAGATTAAAAGAATAACCGGTTATACACACCAGCTCACACTTTCAGAAATGATCAAAATTCGAAACAGAAGACAGAAGGAAGGACGTCAAGAACCAATCGGAGCACACCAATCTGCGCTCACACTTTTAGAAGCCAAGAATCTTTTGTTGTGCCTGCGCACCTTCTGTGAACCCATCTGCCAAGGCGACCTCAATGTCGAATTCCGCCGTTCTCTCCACTAAGGTATGCAATTTTCTTTGTTAATTTAAGTAAAGTAGTATGTGTATTGGTTTACATTTTACGCCCTATGTCTCAGCTGTGTCTACTGGTAAAGATGAGATTGAGATACCGTGTTATGAATATTGATTTGTTTGTTTAATCAAATCTGGACAGATAATTGGCCTTTGATTATTTTTGCTGTTAAACTAGTGAATTCTGCATTGTCGAATGAATAATGTAGGTTGCTAGAGGAGCTGCTGATGGAATACTCCATCCTATACTGGATGAAAGTTGGGGATATTGCATGAAGCAATAGCATCTCTTGCGGATCAACCGAAACAGGATGAACCAGAGGAAGAGCATATTCAGGAGAACTTTCATTCAAGCAGGGTAATCATGATTAGGGTTCTAGACTGTCCTGCTTCCGCCTCCACTTTATGGGAAAAGGCTTTGAAATAATTCCGTCAAATATCTGAAATAATTCTCTTCAAAGCGCAGAAAGAAGCATTCGTTATTGTTGATGGTCGTGCAGCCGTTCAACAGGATGAATCATATTAATATTCCTACTATTTGTTTTGTTTTGGTGTTCTTGTTAAGATGTACAAATTAAAAGATTTGAAGACATATAATTAAAAAGATTTAAGAAGTTTTTAAATCTATTCCTACGTTGTTTTAGTGTTCTTGTTAAGGTGTACAAATTTAAAGATTTGATGACTTAGAACTAGAAAGATTTGAGAAGTTTTTGAATGATTTAAATCAAAATGTAAAAAAAATTTAAAAAATTTACCTAATGGTACTAAAAACTAATAAAAAGTCAAATGGTACCCTTTAACAAATGGAAAGTGCCAAAATGGCACTAATAAATAATTTGCCCTTATTATTATTATTTTTATTATTATTATTATTTGTTCATCGCCTACGAAATGGAAATTATATATGAATCAAAAAGTTTATTCCGGAATGCCATTTCAAGTGACGTTTTTTTTAAATCGTCATTTGAAGTGACGTTTTTAACCCATTTTGAAAATGATATATCCGTCGCTACAAAATTATTATTATTATTATTATTATTATTATTATTATTATTATTATTATTATTATTATTATTATTATTATTATTATTTGTTCATTGCCTACTGAAATGGCAATTATATGGATCAAATATTTTTATTCCGGAAAGCCATTTCAAGTGACGTTTTTTTAAATCGTCATTTGAAGTGACGTTTTTAACTCATTTTGAAAATGAACTAATAAAGTACTTCCTCTGTCCTATTTGAAATGTTCCAAAACTTTTAGACACGCAGTACAATACATTTGTTTAACAGTTAATATCTTAAAATGTAGAGAAGTAAAAATTATGAAAAAATATATATATATTCTAAAACTACACGATTAGACGAATAAAAAAAGACCGAACTTGAGTATATTTTTCGTTTATATAATTGTGATAATATTAGGTTAAAGTTGATCAATAAACAGTGTCAAAAATCAAAATGAGACAAAACAACTGGGACCGAGGGAGTATTATCTTAATATGATTCTTGTAGTTAGGCGCCTTGTAGGGGCGAGGCGAGTAATAAATAGAGCGAAAAGATAGAGGGTAGGAAAGGAAGCTAATGAATGATGATTGTGAAAGAAGAAGCTCAACAATCCAACAAGCCGACCTAATAATCCCTAAATCCGACGGCCACAATTAAGTTGAATTTCAAATAATGACCGAATGATATTAAGCATCCAAACGGCCACCATTTAAATTTTAGCGTGTTTCCTTAGAAGAGGAGCAAAGAAGTAATATTCGTAGTAGATACGAAATGTTAGTTTTGGTTAGGTCCCACAAGGAAACAAGTAACCAAATAGTCCCGTAAATTTTACTATTAGTAAATTTGTTTATGTTGTGCACTTTCACCTTAAAAAAGTTTCTAATTTTTGCAGTTTAATCTTTATCGTTAAGGTAAAAGTGTTATAAATATGTTATAAGGACTAAGTTGCAAAAATTAGAAACTTTTTTAAGGTAAAAGTGTATGGGTCTAAAGTTAAAAATTAAATACATTTAGGACTATTTTGATTAAAATATTAATATTATATGATCATTTTGGATAATTAAATAATTTAAGGACCAAATTGGCTGATAGTGAAATTTATGAGTATTTATTGGAGCAAGCAAGAAGACTTAAACATGTAGAAATTGATATCGGTCAACCCCGTTTGGGGGACTTGTTCAATCTTCAATATGCTGCCTTCTATGTTCTTGTGCTTTTGCAAAGCACTTTAACACCTATCTGTTAATTTAAGTTTGTTTGTTTTTTTTTGTTTTTTTTTTTTTGTTTTGTTTTGTTTTGTTTTTTTGTTTTTCTTTTTTTTTTTCTTTTTTTCTTTTTTTTTTCTTTTTTTTTTGTTTTTTAGTGATCTCTAATGAAACAATAGTTGCCAACAAGGCAACAATCTTGCACAGGAAACACACACCAAAAGTCATGTCCGGCGCTGGAGGACGCCTTCCTGTCATGGCTGCTTTTGGGGTATGTTTGGCTTGGGTGTAGCCAAGGATCTTTTTCTCCTCAAGGGAGGCTATCGGAAAAGGATCAAACCGATTACGGGTCCGGATTAACAATAATGCGCCCACAATTGACTGAATCTTCTTTGAATTGATCAAAAATAACAAGATACAACGGAGAATCTGCCTGTTGTTAAGGAACAACGGCGGAATTCACCAAAAACAGGGAACCAAACTACCAGCTGCTAAGGAGCAACGGTGGATTTGGAAATGATAACCGCTACAAACTAGGCTAGATTCTAAGGAAAGCTGTAAAGGAAAGCTGTAAAGAAAGCAGTAAAGATAACAAGGAATTAAATTTGATAAAAGGAATTTGGGGGTTGGATTGATCTCTCTGATTTTGTGTGTGTCGACCCCTATTTATAGCCGGAGCTGGAGTAACCGCTCTCCGGCCAATCCTTCTGAGCCGAATTCTTTCTTTCTTCATTTCGGTTGTTTTGGTTTCGGCTGTTCCTTCCCTATTTCGGCCGAAATCTCTATCAGTCTCGGTTCCCTTCCTTCGGTTTACTATGGACTTTCAGCCTTACTGATCTTGAGCCCATCTTCCTAATGAATTTTCTCTTTCTTCTGGCCCATGTCTTATGGCCCAATAGCTCTTCGCGGCCCATTATTTCATATGGCCCCAACAGATGCCCTCCTTACTTGGGCGAATTTCTTTCATATGAGAAGGAGCCCAAGTAACTCCTCTTTCACTTCCTCTTCGTGCGCTAACTCCTCCTTAATATCCGGCCACGTCCTTCTGTGCCTTTTCATTTGCCTTTACTTTCGTTTTTAAACCCATTTTCCCCTTTCTGTTTTCCTCATTCTTCCTTCGTCTTCTTGCTTCTTTTTTCATCGATGGCGCAACCGACTCTTTCCCCTTCCTCTCAAAAGATCAAAGATGCTGAAGATTCCCTAGTTGAGACTTCTTCGCTTCGTCTCATTGATGAAGACCTCGTCACTCTTGGGCCTCTTGCGACTTCAACTGAGGCCACGATTTCTGCTTCTGCTCTTTTTGGGGAATCGAAAACGATCCCCTTGTTTTCGGATTATTTCTCTGTCAAACTTTTCGGCCCTCTCAGTACTTGGCCGTTGGTGACTCAGGAATATGTTGCTTGGTACGAAAGGGCCCTTCCTCATTGTGGATTAGGTTGGGTTAACTCTGGTGTTGATCACCTGATTAAGCTGAGCTCACAACCTTTTCCTACTACCTATAACTACATTCAGGCCCTTCTTTGCTTCTGGAACTCATCCATCAATTGCTTCTGTTTCCCATGGGGTATAATGACTCCAACTATTGAGGATGTTAAGCTTCTTCTGGACTTACCCTCTCTTGGAAAGCCCGTCTTAGGTGTTACTGATTCCGACAAGCCCACCACGAAAAACACCGGCTATGCTTCCGGGCTCACCTTCTCTTCATGGATTAATAAGTACCGTGGGGATAAGCCCGAATTTTCTAAGGATGAATCTGTGGCTTTTATGATGCATTTCCTTAGCCGATTCTTCTGGTGCGCTCCTGCCAAGAATGTTGTTCTTGAGACCTACCCTCTAGCCAAGGCCCTTATGAAGAAGACTCATTTGCCTCTCGCTGACTATTTCTTGGTGCATCTATATTCTGGCATTTCTTCCCTAGTTCATGGATGGGCTGATGGCCACTCTAGCCGATCTCATGGCCCTCTCTGGTTCCTTCACCTCTGGCTGGTATGGCATTTCAGGGATATGTCCTGTTTTGAACCTCAACCCTTTGAAACTACCCATCCCTCTGCTAACGATCTTCTCGGGGTTCGGTTTCCCGAAATGCACACTGAACAATGGATTTACTACTTCATGAACCGATCCCCACTTGGTCCTTCTTCCTGCCACCTCTATTCTGGTACTCCGGATAGTTGGGTTTCGGCTATCAACACTCTCCCTTTTGGTAGACCCCTTCCGAAGGCGTTTGCTCAAGTCTGGAATGCTTGTATCATTCCTCGTCACATTTTCAACTGCTCGTTGTTTATTACCCCTGACCATTCTATCCCTTCTGAGGTTTACAATCCTCACTTAGTCAGCCGTCAATTCGGCTTTGTTCAGGATGTGGTCATTCCTCTCTATGGAGACCCAAATCGATACAGCAAATCCTTCAAAGGATTCGGCTCTGAGAACAGCCGAAATCTCTGTCGTACTTGGGCTCTCCGGATTTGCAACTTTAAAGTTCGTTCTCTTGACATCCGTCCTGGTCTTTCAACCGAGCATTTCGATGCCTGGTGGGAAAAAGCTCTTTCTTACGCTAATTTTGGCACTAACTTGCAGAGCCTCCTTATTTCTCGCGGCTTTCCAGGTATTATGATGTTTTCGGTTGTTGGTTCAGCCCCTGATTACTCCTGCTCTTCTCAAGAGGATGACCCTCTACTTCCTTTACTTAGTAAGTCTTTCGGCTTTCTTCTTATTGTGTGTCGTGTATCTTTCTCAGATTTTTTCTCTCTTTTTTCTCGCTTTGCAGGGGCTGCTTTGGATGATGTCTCGTCTTTTCCATCTCGTCCACGTATTTCGTCTGCTCCCGCTACTTCCGGAAAACGAAAACGTGTTGCTTCTGGTTCAGGGAAGTCGAAAAAAGAACCTGCAACTAAGACGCTGCGACGTTCGGCTCGTTCGCCTCTTCCCGGCTCGGCTTCGTCTGCTGATCAGGTTTCTTACCGCTCTTTTCTTCTATTTTTTTTTTCTTTCCTTGTTTACTATCTTTTCTTTAACATTTGTTTCCTTTTCTTCTAGGCTCCTCGAGTTACCGTTTCTTCCGGCCCTTCCGAATCACCTACTCCCTCATCTACGGCCCTTGATCCTATTGATGAGAACCTGGCCATTACTTCTAGAATAACTCCTGTTTCTTCGGCCGATATGGGACCAGGATCGACTTCTCGAACACCTGAGGGTGGCAACACTGATTCGACTGTCCCCATTTCGACTACTTCTCTAGCAGTAGCCCTTCCCTCTTCTTCTATTGCCTCCATTCCTGACCCCTCTCCTGTTCACACTCGGCTGGGAGAATTAGCCGTTGGTAACGTTAATCCTCCTTCACCTTTCCCGGATAAGGATATTCTGGATGATTTCTTTTCCCTTTCATTTGTTTCCTCTTCATCAGAATTTCCTCGTTCTTTCAAAGCCTGCTTGGATAAGCTAGAATGCTTGATTTCTGAACAATCCGACGCCTTCTCCGTCCAAACCAAGCCTATCCTTTTGCTTCTCTCTTATATCAGGCAAACTTTTCCTCAAGATCTTCTGGTCTCCGGTTTATCAAATATCGTTGATGCAATGTTCACCTGTCTCTTACGGATAGACATGGAGCTTCCGAGCCTCTTGGCCTTTCGCAGGACACTCGAAGATGAGCATGCTTCTCTTACCCTTCACAGGGCGGAATTTGACAAGCATGCTTCTGATTACCATTCTTATATGAGTCAATTATCGGCCAATGATGGCCTCAGATCCAATTATTTGAATCGTCTCTCCGCCATCGACTCCGAAATCAGCCCACTTCAACATGAGGCACAAGGCGTGAAGAATGCCTTAGCCGAAGTTGACCAAGAATCGGCTCATTTGCAAGGACTTGTAAAGCAGCTCCACAAATCTGCTCAGGCTCCGAGGGATAAACTTGTTAGTCTCAAAGAGAAAACGGACTATCTTACTTTGAGGTTATCCTTCAGTGACAATGTCCTTGGCGTTTTTCGTGGTTTATGGTCAGACACTCAGAAGGCGCTTGATCAGATTCGTTCTGTAGTGGTTCAGCTTCCTCCTGTGCCAAATACTTCGACGGTTTCCGATAACCTTTTCGTCAATCCTCCTTCAGGGGATAATCCAAGGAATTCTGGTAATATTTAATTTGTTCTTTTGGTCTTGATGATATACGATGATTATGTCTTCCTTTTCTTTTGATTTCTCTTCTTAGATGCTCAGTGTGATCCTTTCCAAGACACTACCGACAAGCTTTTCTCGTCCCAACCCAATGATCCTCTGGTTTCGGCCGAAGCTGAAGCTCGATCGTATCAGGAGTTCCAATCAGTATTGGATCCAATTTCTGTTCGTAATTCGGCCGCCCCCCTTACCAGTGATTTCGGCGAAGACATTGCTTATGATTTGAGTGGAGATTGAACTTTGTTGTTGTTGTTTTTTGAATGTAATGACATCCCCCTTATTGTACTTTTGGCTTTCATTTCGGCCGATCCACTTTGTATACTTAATCGGCCTATTATGAAATATTTGTCTTTTTGCAGACTTGTTTCGCCTGTTTCTTCCGTGTTCCCAGGGATATTTTCTGATACAATATTATCTTCTGCAGCTTTATTGGGATTCTTGAAACGTCTCTTCCGTAATCAATGCTTTTCTCTTTACGTTTCCATTTTTTGCTATAACTGACATCCCTCCATTTCTCTCTATAAATACCAACTCCTATCCTCTTCTTGTCTCATAATCTCGCAAATATCAATCATGAATATCTTGATGCTTTTAATTTCTTCTCCTCCCTGGCCTCCTTGGCCCGTTGGCTCTTTGGTTGATCCTTTACTTATAAGCCGAAAGCCCTCCTTATATGCAACGCGAGTTCAACTAATCCTTTTACCATTATCTTCATATAAATTGGGAACTTTCCACACTTTTCTCAACATGTATTCCGACGGTCATACTCGAGTTCTGCTCGATTTCCTCATATTGCTGTGACCTGTCGTAATCTTACTAATATCGGTCCCAAAGTCTTGGGCGGTCGAATAATAATTGCGCCTTTCTATGGGACCGAATTATCTTCTAAGCTCCGAAGGTCATACCCCTCGAACCTCATCCCTATCTTCAATGCTAAGAAGGGGTGTCCTTGCTGGAGCAGATAAAAATTTTCTTCTTCCTGGTCTGGGAGTTGGCTTTTTTGGCACAGCCATCTCTTCTCTCGCCGGCCAGAAGAATTTGGGCTTGGGAATGAATGTTGGACATCTACCACTTCAGATCCCATTGGCCTCCGCTTCTTCCTAGCCGTTTTAGCCCAGGACGTTTCCCTTGTATATTATAATTTCGGGCTATCGACGCCGTTTTCGGCCGAAGTAGCACCCTTTTTGTACTTATTCGTTCATGCAATAAAATCTTTACTTTTTCGCATCACTTAATGTTTAATCCCATGCTGATGGATAATATTTCTTCATGTATCTTGCATTTACTGGATTTGACATCTGCTCACCATTTTCGTCCACCAAAGTGTATGCTCCATTCGATAATTTGGTATGAACAATAAATGGTCCCTCCCAATTGGGACTCCACTTACCTAATCGGCCATCCTTCTGCTTAGGTGGCCATATAACTTTCCAAACTAAATCTCCAACTTCAAACCGCTTAAGACGAATTCGCTTATTGTACCAATCGGCCACAATATCTTTGTTTTTCTGTAAATTCTCAAAGGCTTGCATCCGATTGGAATTAATTTCCAATAACTCATCTTTCATCGCACAATCATACTGTTCGGCCGACATTGAATCCGCTTGGCTTGTTCTCAAAGTCGGCACTGTTATTTCGGCTGGCAACACTGCATCCATTCCATAAGTCAGCCGAAATGGTGTAAACCCAGTAGCTGAAGTTTTAGCATTTCGATAAGCCCACAATGCTTCAGATAACTTCTCATGCCATTTTCTTGGTTGGTCTTCGATCATTTTCTTTATAATTCCTATCAGCTGTTTGTTTGTGGCCTCTGCTTGTCCATTTCCTTGTGGGTAATATGGTGACGAATGTAAAATTTTTATTCCGTATTCATCTGCAAAGGCCTTGACTTTTTCTCCCACAAATACAGTTCCTCTATCTGTTAGAATCGTCTGTGGGATCCCGAATCTATAGATCAGTTGTCTCTTGATAAACTCGATCACCTCCTCTTGTGAAATACTGACATACGCCTGAGCTTCGGCCCATTTCGTGAAGTAATCTGTTGCCACTAGCACGAACTCATGTCTTTTCGACGAGGAGGGATGAACTTTTCCTATGATGTCCATGGCCCATCCTCTGAATGGCCATGGTTTGATCATTATGTGTAATTCTTCGGCCGGTAACTTCTGAATCGGCCCATGTTTTTGACATTCGCTGCATCCTCTCGCATATTTTTCACAATCAGGACCCATATTCGGCCAATAATATCCCAGCCGAATAATACTCCACTTCATCGATTTTCCTGCCCGATGTGCACCACATATTCCTTCATGAACCTCTCCCATTACTCTTCTGGCGTCTTCTTCTCCGACACATCTGAGCAATACTCCATCAATAGCACGCTTGAATAATAATCCTCCTATTATGACATAATCCATCGCTTTCCGTTTTTCGGCTGGATTAGCCTCCGAAGGATCTTCTAATGTCTGTGCTATCTCCTTTATCCATTCGGCCTTCTCTGTTTCGGCCAAATGTACTTCCACATTTCCTGCTATCGGGATCAACCGATATCTAGCTGCATGTTGAGCCAATTCATTGGCTACTTCGTTCTTTACTCTCGGGATATATTCAATGTATACCTCATCGAATTCTTCTAACAAATTAACCGCTTCTTCGTACAATCTAATCAACTGAGAACTCTTAACCGAAAAATCGCCTAATAATTGCTGAACAACTACTTGTGAGTCCCCTCTGATAATGATTGCTCTGACTCCTTCTTCTATCAATCGTTGTAATCCCGAAATCAACGCTTTATATTCAGCTTGGTTATTCGTATATGACTCTGGCAATTGCACGAAATACTTGTATACCTTGCCCTCCAGTGTTTGTAGGGTAAACCCTGCTCCGACTCCTGAAGCGGCTTTAGAACCATCAAACGTCATCACCCATGGTTGCAAGTATACAATTCCTATCTCACCAACTTCTTTCGGCCGATCTTGATGATCGATGTCATCGGTTATCGGATGTATCACATGATCAGCCAGAAAATCGGCTACAATATGTCTTTTCATAGCCCTTAAAGGTTGATATCTCAAATCGTATGCATTTAATTTCATGGCCCATTTGACCATTCTTCGGCTACTGACCGAATCAATCATCATAATCTTAACTATGTCAACCGAAGCCACCACTATCACTTGCCTCGGTTGAATATAATGTTCTAATTTCTGGCATGCATGATAAAGACTTAAACATAATTTATGAATCGGCGAGTACCTTACTTCGGCGTCCCTTAGGATTCGGCTAAGATAGTAAATCGCCCGATCCCTTCCTCCATCGTCTTCTTGTGCCAGTAATGCTCCAATAGATTCTTCGGCCGCTGCTATATACAACTTCAATGGCCGTCCTAAAATCGGAGGAACCAACACAGGTGGATTCATCAAATCTTGTTTCAACTGTTCGAAGGCTTTTTGTTGGTCGACTCCCCATTTGAACTCCTCTTCCTTCTTCAACCTCAATAAATCGGTTAGTGGTTTCGACTTTCCAGCCGCATTTGCTAAGAATCGTCTCAGGAAACCGATCTTTCCAAGAAACTTCTGTAGACTCTTCTTATCATGTGGAGGTTTGGCTTCTTGGATAGCCCTGGTCTTGTTCGCATCAACTTCTATTCCTTTGTTATGTACCAAGAACCCGAGAAAATTTCCTGCCTGTACTCCGAAAGCACACTTGGCTGGATTCATCTTGACTCCGTGCAGCCTCATCCTTATGAACACCTTTCGCAAATCGTTCAAGTGGCTTTCGATATCTTTGGATCTGACCATGACGTCGTCGATATACACTTCAACACAATCCCCTATGAGGTCATGGAAAACATAGTTCATGGCTCTCTGGTATGTAGCTCCTGCATTCTTCAGTCCGAACGGCATCACCACCCATTCGTATATCCCTATAGCACCAGGGCACCGAAATGCAGTTTTGTGAATATCTTCTTCGGCCATAAAAATCTGGTTGTATCCCGAATATCCATCCATGAAGGATAACATTCCCTGTTTTGCGGCCGAATCAATCAACAAGTCAACAACAGGCATCATATACTCATCTTTTGGAGTGGCTATATTAAGATTCCTGAAATCAATACAAACTCTCAATTTTCCATTCTTCTTTATTACAGGAACAATATTTGATAGCCATTCTACATATTTAGCTGGCCTAACAAACCCGGCCTCTAACAATTTCTCTATTTCTTCTTTTATTTTTGGGACTATTTCGGGCGCTGCCCTCCTGGCCGGCTGTTTATGCGGCCTGAACCCTTCTTTGATAGGCAATCTGTGCTCCACAATCGATCGCTCCAATCCTGGCATTTCTGTATAGTCCCATGCGAAACAATCCTTGAATTCGACTAGGACCTCCTTGAATCGGCTCGTCATCTGCTGATCTAAATTTGCACTTAATGGGATCTCCCTCGGGTGCTCATCTGTACCAACATTGACCATTTTCAAGGGGTCTTGAGCTTTGAAATCTGGCGTTCGCTTTGGAATTGCGTCTATTAAGTCACTCCATCCTGCTTTGTCGTCTGAAACTCCGAGTTCGGCCGATTCGAACCCGATCGCTTGATTCGGTTGTACATCCATCATTTACTTTCTTTTTCGACTGGCCGTTCATCAGCCTGATATCTGATCTCAAACCCCAAATCTGTCCAATCACACTCGACCACCTGCGGGTACCGATCCCCTACCACCGCTAGGAATGGTTGTATGGGTTCCTCGTATAACACTGCATCAATTCGGCCGGCTAAGCTGACTGGAAACGGAGGCTGATCACCATCTACTTCTTCCACTGTGCCATCCTTTTTCCAGAACCATACTTTCTGGTGAAGCGTTGATGGCAAACATCGGGATGTATGAATCCAGCATCGGCCTAGTAGGGCCGCATACGGGACTTCTGCATCTACCACAAAGAACATAGTCGGAATTGATATCGTTCCGACCGTTACATCCACCAAAATACATCCTTCAGCCGCAGTTTGAGCTCCCACAAAACTCATTAACTTCATTCTCGTAGGGAGTAAATCTTCTTTCGTACGGCCTATCTTTGTCAATGTAGATAACGGCATGATATTAACAGTGGCTCCACCGTCGATAAACATTCTTCTGAGAGGTCTCCCATTGACCCAACCTTTAACGTATAAAGGCCTCACATGCTGAGACATTTTCGCTGTTGGAGGCAAAATCGTGCCTGGTTGAGCTTCTGGAACAAATGCTTTATATCCTTCCTCAAATGATTTCTCTATTTCGGCTTCCGGCCGAAATACCTCAAGTTTATCGAAACAAAAATCCAGTATAGGTTCTTCATTACCATAATATTCCCCTTCCTTCTGACAGAATACCACAGCTGGTTCAGAATCCGACCAGTACTCCTCCTTTTCTTCGGTGGTTACCGTCACCATATTCGCACTAGATCCAAAGTCGAACTTAAACTGCCCGATAGGGAGTGAATCGTTATTCGGAATGATAGTTGTCTTTGGTTTCCATTCCCTGGTTCGGACTGGCCTAGGCTTCCATTCTTCTTTCGATTTCAGCTGCTCACTTTCAATTTTCGGCTGTATTACTTTCGGCCGAAATTCAGTTTTGTTCTTTAGCCGATCCTGTCCTTCTTTCGGCTTCCTGTCTTGTTTTGATTCGGACTTCAAACGAGCCGAAAATACCCTATTGAGTATTCTTCCTTCCGAAAACGAACAGTCATCTGGGAAGTCCTCTTCCATATGCATCATATCATACTCCTCTTGCTCCGAAACAGCAGCTGCTTTAAGCCGTTGCATTCTTCGTTTGAAAGTACGATATGACCCCTTTCCTTTCGGGACTTTTCTCTCCTCTGCGCTCCAGGCTGAATGGTCAGACCGGCGTTGGCCGAAATGCCTTCTTTCTGGAGAATTTTGGACCCATCGGCCTACCTGAGTATTTGCTGGTGGCCTTCTGAGCTTCTTCATTTCGGGACTCACAGCTTCTTCGGGGACTGTGATCTGAATCACAATTTTTCCATTCTGCTTGTCAGCTGTTAACTTCATCTCTGAATCCCATCCGTTAGTTATGATTTTCAACGTTGGCCTCTCGCTCTTATCTCCGATCTCGATCTCCTGATGTCTCTCCGATTGCTTGATCCATTCTTTCACCTCATAATTCCCCAATCGGTCAAAAACATCTGTAACTTTCTCTTTTCCCTTCGGAGATCCTAATCTTTTCCATACTCCTGACTTCTGAACCGATGGCCGATCCCCAAGCCGATCGTGTACAGAACTCTTGCTAGATGATGTTTGATCCCCCAATCGGTCATGCACAGATCTATTCTGGTAGGGCTGCACCATCACCATGTTGGCAACTGGGAACGGATTCTTATCAATCGCCATAAGTCTATCTGGGAACTTCAGCTTCCCATCATCAACATGTTTCTGAATCAGCTTCCTAAAATGTCCACAAACTGCCGTGGAATGAGTCGCCGATCCGTGGAATCTGCACCATCCGGCTTCCAACTGATCCTTGGTAGGTTGTGGATGGTTTCCTTTAAACTCTAGCAATCCGTTCTTCTGGCAATAATCAAATATTTCGTCCATTTGTGACAAGTCGAAAGAGTAAAACCTTTGAGATTCATCTCCTCCTTCTTTCTCCTTGCCTCTGGCTGGCCGAAGTGCTGGACAAGTCATAGGCTTTTTTATGATTAATTCTGCCCTTGCAACTTCGGCTAATGCAGGAACGTCATCCGTGTTGTACTCTTCCTGGACTTCACATCTTTCCAGAGATTCAGCAAATGAGGCAGCTGACTGGATAGGTTGTGATCTTCCACTTTGACTTCGGCTTGATTTGAAAGCCGCTTGTTCTGCCAAATAAGTCTCCATCCTTATGGCTTCAGCCGTTAATTCGGCTACAGTCCTTGGTCTTGTTACCATCAATCTATCCTTGATAGCAAACTTTAAATTCTGCTTCAAGATTTGAATATATTCATGCTCAGGTAGCATTGTTTTCATCTGAGCCTTCACTGCATAAAACCTTTCAATGAATTCAGTAACCGATTCAGACGCCTTCTGCTTGGTTGACGTAAGATCACTACCGAAACTTCAGGACTGGTATTATAGAATCGGTCATGGAATAACCGCTCCATTTCGGCCCAAGTATTGACCGATCCCGCTGGCAAATTAATGTACCACTCAAATGCTGGACCAGTCAACGACAAACTGAACAATATCAGCTTGTGAAAATCATTTTGCGCGATTCTGGTGCATTGAGCTGTAAATCGGCCAATATGCTCAATTGTAGAGCGGCCGACTTCTCCAGAAAAAGTGTTAAAATCTGGAACCTTTACCCCTCTAGGCAGCGGATACTGCTCCTCAATGTAATCTGGATAAGGTTTTCGATACATCGGCCTATTCTCCTGGCCGATGATATTCCCAAACTGCTTATGAATAATCTCAGCAATAAGTTCTCTGTCAACCAGTTGTGGTGGATTCTGCTGATGTGGTGCGTATTGTTGTTGAACCACTGGAGCAGGCGGTTGAACAGCTGGTTGAGGCGGTTGATTCTGTTGCTGATCGTACCTTCGCTGCGGAGGAACAAAAGGCCGAGCTCCGTGCCCTCCTGGCGGCCGAAAGGCCTGCTGTTGGAAATTGTGAGGATTTTGCATCGCAGGTGGTGGATTTTGCGCCACTGGAGCTTGCTGCGTTCCCATCGGATACATATTCCTCGCTATTTCAGCTCTGAACATTGCTGGCATCGCTGCCAGGATATTTCCTTCGATTTGGCGAACCGAATTAGTAACCGCCGCTTCCACCATAAATTGAACCTGATCTCGGAATCGCGGGGTTAAATCATCGTTTGAAAACTCCTGATTGTGGAAGTGTGATGGTCCGGGGAACCCTGGGGGGAATTCTCCGGCTTCTGGTGCACGTTCTTCCTGAATCGGCGGCAAATCAGTCCTCGCCGCCGTGTTTACTGCTGGAGTTGCTTGTTCGAATGTCATTTCGTGTCCCACTGGGCATGCCACTGTTTGGCTTGGGTGTAGCCAAGGACCTTTTTTTCCTCAAGGGAGGCTATCGGAAAAGGATCAAACCGATTACGGGTCCGGATTAACAATAATGCGCCTACAATTGACTGAATCTTCTTTGAATTGATCAAAAGTAACAAGATACAACGGAGAATCTGCCTGTTGTTAAGGAACAACGGCGGAATTCACCAAAAACAGGGAACCAAACTACCAGCTGCTAAGGAGCAACGGTGGATTTGGAAATGGTAACCGCTACAAACTAGGCTAGATTCTAAGGAAAGCTGTAAAGGAAAGCTGTAAAGAAAGCAGTAAAGATAACAAGGAATTAAATTTGATAAAAGGAATTTGGGGGTTTGATTGATCTCTCTGATTTTGTGTGTGTCGACCCCTATTTATAGCCGGAGCTGGAGTAACCGCTCTCCGGCCAATCCTTCTGAGCCGAATTCTTTCTTTCTTCATTTCGGTTGTTTTGGTTTCGGCTGTTCCTTCCCTATTTCGGCCGAAATCTCTATCAGTCTCGGTTCCCTTCCTTCGGTTTACTATGGACTTTCAGCCTTACTGATCTTGAGCCCATCTTCCTAATGAACTTTCTCTTTCTTCTGGCCCATGTCTTATGGCCCAATAACTCTTTGCGGCCCATTATTTATATGGCCCCAACAGGGTATTAGTGGGGCTGAAATACAAAGGTCGAGAAATCCCTTACAATAATATAAAAGGAATGGCCAACCTTAATTACTACATCCATGGTGGAGGTTGAAACAGAACAGGTATACTGTACATACTCTCTTTTTCACCTCACCTTTTCTTGCCTCTTTAAATCTTTCTTCTTTTGGTGAACAAACAAGTTTTCTTGTCATCATAGACCATAAATCCTTATTTAGATTCTAACCATTGTTTTTAAGATCGGATCTATCTTTGTAAGATCTGGATCTAAGAATGATCAATTCAGATCCTATCAAATTAGGACAAAGAATTAATAATGACAAGTTACATCATTATTTGATCATATCAAATTATAAAAAAAGATTAAATCAATTATGCATAATAATTACAATAAAATGGTGTACATACATATCTATTATATTTTTTTACACATCATTTTAAGGGATTATGATCGTAAACCAGATAGCAACTATTCGAATCACATCTTTTTACAATTTTGGGTCATGTTTAAGGGATTCTTGATATAAAAATATTCTTACTACTATGACTTAAGAGTCTATTTGTTTCAATTATTTTTTTCATTCTTTTGGTTTTTTGCTTTGCTTAAAATCTCTCTTCAATTTTTTTTACATGTGTGTTTATGCTTTTCTCAACAGCAAAATGAGCAGCAGAATTTAAAATTTTCTTTTATTCTTTTTTTTTTTTTTGTAAGTAGGCGTGGTATTAAAATTGTTTTTTAACATATATGAGTTTGGACAATTGACTTTTCATATAGTATTAAAATTACTAAAATGAGACGTGAATCTTACAAAAGTATCTACTACTCCCTCCGTCCCAATTAAGATGATTTATTTGATTTCTGCACACAATCCAATGCATTTTTTAACTGTTAATATATCAAAATATATACAATTAGAAATTATATAAAAGATACTCCCGCCGTATTTGAAAGATATTAACATTGGCATAGTAAACATTATTCATTGAGTAACTTTGATTCGACTTTTTAACACAGTTACATAAGATAAAACATTGTCAAGTGAGATTTTGTTCGATTCGTCTAATCACATAATTTTATAATATTAAATTTTTATAATTTTTTATTTTATAAAATTTAAGATATTACTCTTTAAATAAATGTTAGAATTATTTGAATATGAAGGAAGTATATTATAAAACTATACGATCTAACGAGTCTAACAAGACCAAACTTGACTATTTTTCAAAACATATATTTACAATAATATTGAGTCAAAGTTGAGTAATGAATAATGTCAAAAAGTCAAACAATACGTCTTAACGGGAACGGAGGGAGTATTTATTTTATTTCAATTATTTATATATTTTATAAATCTAAAAATTTATTTAAAATATTTGTTATTTAATTCATAAATTTAATTAATTATATAATTAATAGATTTATATTTCTAATCAATACTGTAATAAATCCTGGAAGCATATTTTATTGTGTTGACTATATTACCCTTTTAAGTTATAATTAATCTATTTGTAAAAATTATATGTCTATACTATAATAAATCCTGGAAGCATATTTTATTGTGTTGACTATATTACCCTTTTAAGTTATAATTAATCTATTTGTAAAAATTATATGTTATGGGTTAAAATAGTAATTTTACCTCAAAGATATGCATATCTTTCATAAAGATACATATCAAAGGTTTAGAAAGTAAAATCACTTCATCCTAAAATTTCATGACCGTAGGATTGTAAATATGTTAATCTCCACCATTTATTCCTAATATTAAATAAATCTTGAAACCACAATTTTATCTATATTTGACCTTTTAAGTCATCATTATTTTTCTTTATAAAAATATATATTATGGGTTTAAACAGTAAAGAAAATACATAACAAATCTTTAAATAAATATACTGTATATACTATTTTGATTAAAAATATTTAGGAGTATTAGAATTTAATTTTTTTTGCAAATTATTTTCTGAAAAACTACATATTATACATAAAATAAAAAAAAAGTATTTCATGAGAAATAAAAATTCAATATACTACTTTATGTACAAAAAAAATTAATGTCATTAATCTACATGCAGAATTTTTAATACTACCTTTGTTCCTTTTGTATAAATATAACATATACCATCAACATATTTTTACGGTTAATTAAGGTCAATAATTTTTCTACCTTTGTTCCTTTTGTATAAATATAATATATACCATCAACATATTTTTGCGGGTAATTAAAGTCAATTAGAAAGACGAAAGTTTTAAAGTACTTAATCAATTTAATTATACATATATACTTCCTCCGTTTTTAAATGATAGCTACGTTGGAGAATTTGACACTATTCACACAATCACTTTGACTTGAAGTTTTATCATAGTTATTCAAGTTAAAATATAGTCAATTGAGATCTTATTAGATTTATCTCGTCTTGTAATTTTTAAATATCGAACTTTTAGAATTTTTACTTATACCGAACTTGAGTTATTACTGATTTAAAATGTATATTGGACTGCGTACTGCGTGGGTCCGTAGCAAACAAAAAAAAACGGAGGAAGTAATATATATAATAATAGGGGTTGTAATCATGGATTAGTTTTTCTATTTATATTTTATTTGCATAAAAATTCGAATTATACTGTGGTATATGTATTATGAAAAAAAATTAAAAATTTATTGCTTCAATCATTTAAGAAAAAGATAATAGGAATTATATTTTATTAAAAATATTATTTTCATAAATATATTAAAATAATAATATCTATCATTTTATATTTAAAAAACTAATACCCGTGCGCGGAGCGCGGGTGAAAAATCTAGTGTTATTATAATTACTCGAAAGGTTAATATTAGATTTGTATTGTTATAAATAGGAATAGTTTTATATTTTCACCCCAAAATAACTTTTCTTTTTTAAAACAAAAATCACCTACCTACGATTTTTTCAAAGCCGTGGCCGGAAAAACAATTGCTCAACCTACCTACTTGAATTTTGTCTTTTATTATTCCTTGTGAAAACAATTGCTCAACCTCTGTCTACATTCAATAATTCCCAAATTATTCAACAATCCAATATCCAAATGGACGCTAATCTAAGTTCCCTAGATTTAAATAATTGGAGGAAGAAAAGTCCAAGTAAAATGGATCAGCTAATTAAATATATCCAGGCCCAATCCATTACTCGACACTCCAGCAGCCCAAATGAGCCCAATCCAACTCCAACTCTCCACTGGCCCAAATATACCATTTTGACATGACACGTCACGTCTATTGCACACGTGTGACACTTTGACATTCTAAATATTATTCGTGCTTTCATTTTCACGATCTTATGATCGAGGGAATATTCTAGTTCTAGAATCTAGACATGAAAAAAGGGTCATACTTGCTCGACCACCATACCACCATGCATAAATAGCGTTAGGGTTTCGCCCAGTAAACTCGATCGGCGCGATTACCCACAACCATCCACTGTCTAATTCCGCTCTAGATCGTCCGCTAATTCAGGTATGATAATGCTTTGCTCATTGTTAATTTTCGCTGCATATGTTGGGTATTCTTTAGATTCTATTTTCCCCCTTTCTTCGATGTGATTTCTATTTTTTATTTTTAAAAATTTCTCTTCAAGGGTTTATAATTGAAATCGGGGTTTCTGGAGTTTCTAATCGGAATCGGGGGTTTCTAGGGTTTCTAACGATCCCTCTGTCATCTCACCCTAGCTAGAATGAAGGGGTTTCTAATCGAGGTTTCTAGGTTTTATATTTATCCCGGATTGTAACGATGATCAGGTTGTTTTTTCCTTTGATTGGCTTTGTGTTGACGTGCCCGTGATGGTTGTGGTGTTGGGTTTTAATTTTTTCGAAGAAATATTTCTAAGAAAAATTGTATGTTATGATAAATGATTTTCTATTAATTCTTTTGATACGCAGGACTCCGAAAATTGAATGCCCTCAAATTTTTACAGTATGTTCTTTTAACTATGCTAGATTAGTTTGTTAATCAATTGAGGTCTATAAATGCACCAACCGTTAATCAATTAATTTTGAATGAATGAAGTCAATGAACACTGATATTTCTTTTGAGATGTCATTCGAGAGTTCTCGAGAGGTTTCAATCCTAGAATTTAATCTTTTCCTGAATCCCTTTTGAGTTTGAGACTAACTCAATTTATTAATCTTTGAATGGAAATTGTGGAAGGAATTAGTCATTGTAAGCATGGTTGATTCCATTGTTTGTTTGTCAATAGGTAATCCATAAAATTTATCCCGCATGCCTAGTTTGATGTTTGTTTATGAATGTGAATCTGCAATAAGAAGCATATAATTTAATGTTCAATTGTTTAACTTGTCAGCAATTGTTTGTTACATAGTTTACTGCAGTCGTCTGAAATGGAGTTTCGCTGGATCTATTTGCTGGCTTTTTCTCTATTGTTATACAACAAATCTTGCGATGCTGCTGGGATGATCGTACAAGCCTCCATCTTTGACCCTCGCAACATGAGTACGTATTTCATTCTGACCTCAAATTTACTCATTAATCTATTAATCCGTGAATCCAATCACAACCACAGGTATGGCGTGTGCCAACTTGATCAGTTCTCTGGACATGAAGAGGAGCATCATGGCAGCATCCAGCTTCAGCTCCATGAACATGAATAGCCCTGTGTATGCAGCCGCCGCGGGTGAAGCCATATGGGAAAACGGAGCAAGCTGTGGCAAGATATACGAAGTTGCTTGCATCAACCCATGCACAGATCGTGTTGCCTTTAAGGTAATGATTGTGGATCGTGCATCAACTACCATATTTCGTCCACCAAATTTTGTTGATAAAGGGTATGGCATTTTGCTCCCGAAGAGGGTTTATGGAGCTACCGCGGATCCCTCTGCCCCATCCATAAATGCCGAGATTGCTCTGTTGTGAGTTATTGTCTATTTGTTCTTTGCATTTGCAAATCTTCTAATATTCTGGATTCGAGCAACCCAGGATTATTTTGTTATATGGATTATGGATTGTTAAATGACATGCCAAATTTTTTATTTCTATGTTTTCTTTTTTCTTTTTCTTTATGCAGGACATGAGGAGAATATGACACTGAGGCTAAAAGGTCATCTTTTAGCTTTCAATTCTTGTTAAGCAAAAGGTTTACTTTATTAATTCATACTATTAGTTTATGTTTCAAAATTCATAAAGATGAATTGTTTGTTTGTTTTACTGTGTTCCATTGTTTGCTTTTCTTGTTTTAACTCCACTCTCTCATATCTATAAAATGAGGTTGTTATTCCTTTCCACACATCACATTTTACGCTATCAAAATGCCAGAGGTGTTGTAAGTTCTCTTCTAGGCTAATTCTGTATATTCCACATCGTTTGGTAGTTTCTAATTTGTATTGCCTCCTTGTTCGTTTGAAGCTAAGGCTTGAGAAAAAGTTGTTTACAATCCTAAATTGTCATGTCATAAAAATCCCATCTTCACTCTTTTCCCTCCAAACACTGAAAGTTAACTATGTTTATTCAGATACCAGTGTGCTTGATAAACATAGTTTTGCTATTGTAGATGAATAAATATGAATTCTTATGTTGCTATACCTGTATCATTCATCATCTTGTTCGTATATCTGTTGTTAATTGAGTTTATTTTTTTTTAAGAATCCGTCCTTCATTGAAATCAAACTGGGGTTGTTTATAGCACCGGCCTTATTATCTCATTATCGTATTTTTAGTTCTTTCTAATAAACACACATATATGTTGTCTTAGTGGCCGGATTGTATTTTGTCTAGGAAACTATCTAACTTATTGTTGTTGAATTCGTAAGTCATTTACTTGTTGCTAAATTTGTCTTACGATGGTATTGTTTTGCAACTTAATTGTCATTGGAAGCTACCTGTTTCTTTATTGTTCTAAGTTGATATCATTTGTCAATTTTGTATCTTATACTTGTTAAGCCCATGGATGATGAAATTTGTCCATCATCTTTACTATGTTGGTTTGAACCCAAAACTTGTTGTTCCTATAATTTTTCTCACATTTTATGGAACAATAATTAGTAAACCTGTCAAGAAGAGAGCAGAAGACATCTCTTATTTCTTTAGCTATCTTGTAAATCTTGATTACAGTAAGGTTTCTCTGATTGATTCTTAGTGATGTGTTTAAACTTTCAATCTGTGTTGCAACTTCATTCTCATTGGAAGCTAATTGTTTCTTTATTTGTCCTGAGTTGTAATCATATATACCTACTGAATTTGTCTGTCAATTTTGTCTTACTATTTGTTAAGCCCATAGAGAATGGAATTTGTCCTTCATCTTTATTCTTTACTGCTTTGATTGATCCTATAACTTTTTGTTTCTGTATCTTCTCTTACATGTTCATGGAAGGAGAATTAGCAAATCTGTCAAGAAGAGAGTAGAAGACATCTCTTAGTATTTCTTTAATTAGCTGTCTTCTAAATCTTGAATACAATAAGGTGTCTCTGATTCATTTCTTTGTTTCAATCTGTGTGTTGCAACTTGGTTGCCATTGGAAGCTACTTGTTTTCTTTAATTGTTCTAAGTTGTAATAATTTCTACCTACTGAATCTGTCTGTCAATTTTATCTTATTGTTATGCCCGTAGACAATGGAATTTGTCCATCATCTTTATTGTGAGCATTGAACCTAGAACTTGTTCATATATTTTTCTCTTACACATTCATGGAAGGATAATTAGTAAACATAGCTATCAAGAAGAGAGTAGAAGACATCTACTATTTCCTATCTTGTAAAGCTTGATTACAATAAGGTGTGTCTGATTGATTCTAATTAGTGTTTTCATTCTTCCGAGGATCATTGAGTGACTCTTTTCTAAACATGATAATACAATTAATGAAAACATAGCTTAATTACCAACTTTCCACTTACTGTTTTGTGCATCTTTCTTGGTTTTCTTTCCAGGTTATTGAGAAGGTGATTAATTACCCATTGTGGGCGTAGTTCATGAAGACAAGTGTGGAACACTTTTAACTGTTTTGCTACCTTGGCATAACACATTATTTCCTGCACAAGTGTCCGAACACTTCCTTGACAAGTTTTGTACATAATTGGCATGGCACTTGTACATTTTATTCATGCATTCATTCACATGACTTTATTGACGATATTGTTGTGGGTTATGACTTATGAACCAGTGCATATTCTAAGCATATTTGTAAGTCATATTGTCCGATTTATTTTTGTATAGAAGACTAGGGAGGTCAATCCAACCCGGTAGACCCGAGAACCGACCCGGACCAATCCATTTAGCTCGGTTCGGGTCTTCATTTTCGGGTCTTGAGTCGGTTCTGGGTCGGGTCTATATTAGTCTTTCTCGGGGCAGGTCAGGTCTTGGGTCCAGCAGGAGACGAGACCCGAACCGAATATTTTAGGCATACACACTAATGAAATATTCCTAATTGTTGTATGCTTATTTAAGTCTTTGGAAGAGAACTAGCCCGTAGATTTTCATATATCATTTGTAAATTTGTATAATTTGTAAAAATTTGAGTAATGTGATATTCTGATGTTTTTAGCTTCTTGCTTTGTTATAAATAATTGGGTTACTATGTCAATTTGAGTAGTGTTTGTGTAAATTTGAAATTTGGGGACTTATAGGTCGGGTCGGGGTAGGATATTAGGTATGCCGTAGAGTGTTTTACTAAATTCATTTGGGTCCAAAAATGGGTCCACGAGTCTAGATCCGGGTATTCTCGGGTCGGATCGGTTTGGGTCCAGGGAAGTATATTTCGGGTATTGGGCTTGAAATTTTCCTTCGGTTCGGGTCTCGGGTCCGGCTGGACCCGATTCAGACCCGACCCAATGTCATCCCTATAGAAGACTGCATCTCTCATTCAGGTTCGTCACCACTCTATGAGCAGAGAGGGTAATGTTTCTATCTCATTTATTTCTTCAGTACAAATAGCCCTATTTATAAACTAATTAAAAAATATTAAATACGTCAATTTTCTTTTCCAAAAATCTAAATCAGTCATTTCTTATTTTATTACCAAAACAGTTCGCTACAAATGCTAATTATGTTCAAATCGGTCCATTTTTCACTAATTATGCCCTAATTGATGACGTGGCAAGGGTTTAATTAAACTTGCCACATGGGCATAATATTAGTCATTTTTCTTTTATCTTTTGCCAATCCAGTCATAAACTTTTAGGACTGAATTGGCAAAAGATAAAAGGAAAAATATTAATAGTATGCCCACATGTCAAGTTTAAATTTAAATCCGCTAACAATTATGGCATAATTAGTGAAAATTGGACTGATTTGGACATAATTAGCATTTGTAGCGGATTGTTTTGGTAATAAAATAAAAAAATAACTGATTTGGATTTTTGGAAAAGAAAATGGACGTATTTAACATTTTTTCCGTAAACTAATAGTACTCCATCCGTCCCACTAATTGTGTCCCAAAATTTTTGGGCACGGTATTTTAGGTGGGATAGTTAGTAGTATAAGGGTAGATTATTATTTAAAGTAAGGGTAAATTAGTAAATTATATAATGTGATTGTAATGGATTTAAATTTAATTGATTTATTTATATATGATGTAATGGTTGTGAGTTAGAATTTATTAATGGTAGTGGGTTTAAATTTTTAATATATTTATTTATTAATGTGATGTGCTGGCTGTAGGTTGGTGATTAAGTATTTAATAATTTCCTAAAATGAAAATGTGACAAAAGTGTTGTGATGGATCAAAAAGAAAAATGAGACATAAATAATGAGACGGAGAGAGTAAAAGAATAGTTACTTATTAATGGATATGAGTAAGTGGCTTGTATGTGCTTCTGATGAGTGACACGATGGACAGACATGACGAAGATTCACAGTATTCCCCATGAACTTTCATGTTCGTTATACAAAATAAATATTCAAATTATAAAGAAGAAACTAAATTCGGACGAAATGAGTAAAACACCTTTGAGTTTAGTTTTGTGATACCATCTTCTATTATATCATCAAATTGATCATAGTGATCGACATGGTTTGATTCAATCCTGGCCTTTTCTTTCTCCTCTTTTGCGGATTGATATAATCAAGCTAGATGATTAGTTGTGCGGGAAATACATACCCTATAGCTTTCCATATCGCAATAGACTTAATTTTATTATAGGATGTATTTTTCAAGCATTAATTTCTTCTGTGATTTATAAGTACTTTGTTTTGCAATTAGTTGTTGGCCGTTAACTGAATACTTGAATAATAAATTAGTCAAAATTAATTGTTTGGCAATTTCGAGATCCATACTCGAATCCAACTCTTCTCCGAGTTTTGCCTAAATCCTCAGCTCTCTGTCTCTGTCTCTCGGTCGAATTAGGCTTCTTGTCATAGGACATGCCATTAGCAGCTGAGGTCAGAGAAATCCAGCTCAACCAAATCCTTTTGTGCTGAATGGGATCGCGTATTTCTGCTGCCTATTTCCCCCAATTCCACTAGCAAACACCTCTATATCTCTCAGTATCAGGATTTTGCCTGCTATCAAACAAGGGGAATGCCACTCTTTTTCTTGGCAGTATTTGCACCAGCTCTCCAAACACCTCTATCAACACCTCTAACACGTAACACCATATTTGGCGGTGCTCTCCAACTCAGATGTTGGGTTACCATAGTAAAGGCCTTACTGCAGAAGAAGAGAGTGAGGATGAACAAGAGAATGGGGGTGGGGAATTCAAACCCTTGTCCAAAAAAACATGGGTCAGGTTTGACCCGAATCATTTGGAGATAAATTGTTTAATTTTATAAAGTATAGTGAAAAAATAACTAAATTGGATTTAACTAGTAAAGATAGAGTATTAAATCGCGCCAAAAAAAAAAATAGTATAGGACTGATACGAAAAAATTGGAAAGAAAAAGGATGAATTTTACCTTTTTGCCCAAATTAAAAGAAAGGTAGACTAGGTGGTGCAAGCAATGAGTGATGTTAAGTCACCCTCATCAAAGCTGGAATCCATGATGTGTGATTCCCCAGGTGTGTTCCAAACAGAAAAAGTCAATCCCAGCCTCATTTGAGTCTGACTGGATGACTATTCATAACGGTTTACAGTTGATAAAATAGAGTTTACACGAATTTGATCGCTAACTTCATTTATAATCGAACTTTAGAGTTCAACGAGCAACTTTTTCAGTTCCCAAAATAAATAAATATATATATATATATATATATATATAGTATAGTGTGTTTGTGCTATCAAAACATCATGTCCGAGTATCATTGATGAATCGTACTTAATATATACTCTGTATGTTCCAATAATATTGTCTCATTTCTTTGTATACACTATCTAATATATTATGTTCACAGTTAGTCTCAAATCATCATAGGTAAATATTATCACAAGAAAACTTTCACCGGAAAGCGACGAACCATGCGAAAAATGCCATCACTTAAAGCTTCATCTACTCGTGTACCAAGCGACGAAAAAAACTTTTAACCATATTCAACTACTCCCAGAATGGGATGGTGTTTATCCACTGTGGATTCCCCAAATCCAAATAAACTAAATGGTAGGGGGTGCAAATTCCAGATATTAATAAACTAATGATCCTTACGTAGAAACCTATTGTTGAGTCCTGTGTTTTGACGGAAGTTCAACGCCGATGTTTGAACACTATGGATGAACCTCCTGAGCGGCAGTCTTCATGTGCGACGTGGAGTTTTTGAAAGACTTGCTCCAGCCTCCACGACTCTTTTCCTAATCTGAAGAGATTATTCACTAACTTTTATTTTACAGGACTCCTCCTTCAGATTAGTGAAATAGGATTTGAATGTGTGAGTAACGGTTACTGTCAGAATCCAACGGCTAGTTGCAGGTTACCGTTCCAGTTTTGAGCTTCTTGGTTAAAAGAGAATTTTAGGGGATTGGAAGCCAACTTCTCACTCTTACTATTTTGGAAATACTCTGAAACTCTTACAAGCTTTCAGAATCACCATTGTGAGAAGCCTGATCGATTTGCAGCCTCCTGTTCTCTGAATCTATCTGTTGCTGCTAAATCGACAAGCCTTGGACTCTTCTCTGATTCATTTCAAGTTGTTAAACTATTTGAAGAGATCGTCCAAAGGCTTCACAGGAGATAAGCTACATAGTTCAACATCATCTTGTTCCAGAAAAGTGATTCACAGACTTCTTCAAGGGAAACTCAAGGCAGGAGCTTTGGGGAGTTGAAATCGTTGGAGAGACCTATACCAGAACTTGGGAGAGCTTCTGGTTCCAACAACTATCCGCTTGGAGATTAGGGTGAAGTCATTCTCTTTATTTTGCTAGTGTGTGTGGTTGTATACCATCTTGAAACACATAGTAAAATAACCTCCTAGATTGGTATCCTCCAGACGTAGGCCGAAGGCCGAACTGGGTCAACAACTCCTTGTGTCTCATTTATGTTCTTTATGCTTGTTGATTATTTGTTCTTTATTCCGCTGTGCATGATTACTGGTTTATCTGATTCTGTTTAATTTGTGTGTTCACTGTGTTAGATTGAACTCACTCTATTGAACCTCTGCATAAAGAATATATCTTGCTGTATCCGTGGACCTAACAATTGGTATCAGAGCCACACTCTTTCGAGAGAGATCCAAACAGCAAGATGAATCAAGGATGGTCATTAAACATGCCCCCACTGCTCGATTGGACAAACTTTTCCTTCTGGAAGAACAGGATGCGGTCCTTTTTGATGTCAGTCGATGATAGGGCTTGGGATGCAGTGCTCACAAAGTATGAACCCCCTTTGGTGACTGTTGATGGCGTTGCCAAGCCTAAAGACAAAAAGAAATGGACGGCAGGGAATAGGATCAACTGTAACATGAACTCCAAGGCACTACATGCTATTTTCAGTGCAGTGACCGAGGACCAATATAGCCTTATCTCTGCCTGTACCACGGCCTATTAAGCATGGGAGATACTGGTAAACTCTCATGATGGTTCGGCTCATGTTAGAACTTCTAAAATTATTTCTATTGAAGCTTAATTTCATAAACTTGCCATGGATGAACATGAGTCTATCAATAATTATTTTAGTAGAATCCGTACTCTAACCAACCAGGCTCAATAGCTTGGTAAGACCTACTCCTCTGAGATAGTTTGAAAAATTGTAGGTACTCTCCCTAAGAGATTCAATGCCAAAATTGCTGCTCTTGAATTGCAAGAAAACTATGCCTCCATAGCTGTTGATGAACTAATGGGGATTTATAGTCATGGGAGATGGACCACTGTAAGAATTTCACAGGTAAAATTGTGGCATTCAAGCTGGAGTCCAAACCTCAGATCGAACCTTCAGAGGAGTCAAGTTCAGATGATGATGATGAGGAGGAGGAGGACTTGGTTAAGCTCTCAGAATGCATTGCCAGGATCCTCAGAGATAAGAAGTTCAAACAATTTGGGAACAAGAAGAAAGAGAGCTCATCTATGAGAAGACCAGATATGAAGAAAACTATAATGAAGCAGTTCAAAAAATCTTCTGACTCTCGAGGACTCAAGTGCTTTGAATGTGGAGGATATGGCCACGAGAGAGCTGATTGTGGAAACCTCAAAAACAAATCAGATGATGCCAAGAAGACTTACTGTGCTATATCTAGCGATGAAAAGAGCTCGAGTTCCAGTGATAGTGATGATGCAGCTGGAGTAGTTTTTGCTGGAACATGGGACTCAGATTCTGAGTCAGATTCTGAATCGGACAACATTGGTAACCTTCCTATTTGTATCACCTCTATAAATTGTCAAAATGGTTCTTCTTCTAATTCTGACAGGAATGGAGACGAGAGTTTCGAAGCACTCAGTGATCAATATAATGAGATATGTAACAAGCTGGAAGATAAGGAAGAAGAATTCAGGAGATTGCAAAGTGAATTTGAGGATCTCAAAGTGAAATATTTTGCTCAAAGGGAAGAGTTAACAGATGCCTGCAATGAAAGAGATAAGATGAGCAATCTTGTAAACATCTTGGAGCCAAGTTCAATGGAGTTGTCCAACAAAAGAGATGAACTTTCCGAACAGGTTCATGAGCTCACAGTTTCTAATGGACTTACAGAGCAGGTCACTATCATGTTCAATCAGAAGACTGAACTCGAGGAACAGGAGACCACACTTACTGAACAGGTTCAAGTGTTAAAAGCCAAAGTGTCCAGCTCAGAAGAATTGGCCAGCAAGTTGAACAAAGGAAAAGATGTTCTTAAGGAAATCATTTCATCTACTAGAGCTCATGGTGACAGACGTGGAATTGGTTATACAAAGGAATGCTCCAGCTCTATTCAAAGACTTTTTGTTAAAGAAGGAACCATTTTTAAGGAGATTCCAGTGAGAAGCACAAAGGAGATCATTGATCAAGTCAAATTATCAAAGAGAATAACCAGACGACGTGTTCCACCTCCTGTACCCTTGGAATGTGATTATTGTCACAATTATGGTCACAAAGCAGGAGCCTGCCACATTCTTGCAGAGATGCTCTATCTGGCAAACCAGTTATATGGCCGAATGAGGATCTAAAAAGGAGCATTCCAAAAAGAGAATGGCGTGCCAAAGGAACCATGGGTTTCACATAAAGGATCGAATCAAGCAAGAATCATTAAGAAGAGACCTTGGGATCTGCAACTTTGTCTAAATGAATCTGATCGGATCCCCCCTTTTTGTGTAAACGGTTCAAATTCCTAACCCAAAACCTGTTCAATATGATTATTTGCTAATGATTTGGGACGCAAAAATTATAATTGTTAGGGGGAGATCATAAGAGACCCACTGGACCGGCCCAATGAGTCACTTCAAGAAAGAATATTAACTGATATCTTGGTCCAGGAGTCAATTACACCAATTCAAAGCTAATATAAGCAAGGCTTAGCCTTGTTGCTGGAACATGGTCCAATGATTAGAGTGCCATAATTCATCTTGATGACGATGAGGATAATTCTGGAGATGGAGATGACATTGAGGGGGAGTAAAAAGTGATCCAGAGGGGGAGAGATCAAATTCAACGTGCTGGATTAAACAACCTCTGGAGATTGGTAACATCTTTCTAACTCTAATCTCTTTTGCGATATATGGTTTATGAACTGATGTTTTATTTTTTTGGTTGCTGGTATTTGTGATGTATTTGCTGGATATTTCCCCTTGTGTTTTGAATGTACAAGCTCTATGTTGACATTGCCATATTTTGTAAAGAGCTTATTCATTTTGGGAAATGTAAATGGTAGTTGGGAGAATGGGTGCTCTTAGGTTTATTGATTTTCTTGTAATAGTTCATCATCGGTTAGATTATTGTATTGGCTCACTTCCTGTCAAAAAGGAGGAGATTGTTGAGTCCTGTGTTTTGACGGAAGTTCCACGCCGATGTTTGAACACTATGGATGAACCTCCTGAGCGGCAGTCTTCATGTGCGACGTGGAGTTTTTGAAAGACTTGCTCCAGCCCCAATGACTCTTTTCCTAATCTGAAGAGATTATTCACTAACGTTTATTTTACAGGACTCCTCCTTCAGATTAGTGAAATAGAGTTTGAATGTGTGAGTAATAGTCTGTCAGAATCCAACGGCTAGTTGCATGTTACCATTCCAGTTTTGAGCTTCTTGGTTAAAAGAGAATTTCAGGAGATTGGAAGCCAACTTCTCACTATTACTATCTTGGAAATACTCTGAAACTCTTACAAGCTTTCGGAATCACCATTGTGAGAAGCCCGATCGATTTGCAGCCCCCTGTTCTCTGAATCTATCTGTTGCTGCTAAATCGACAAGCCTTGGACTCTTCTCTGATTCATTGCAAGTTGTTAAACTATTTGAATAGATCGTCCAAAGGCTTCACAGGAGATAAGCTACATCGTTCAATATCATCTTGTTCCAGAAAAGTGATTCACAGAATTCTTCAAGGGAAACTCAAGGCAGGAGCTTTGGGGAGTTGAAATAGGAGGAGAGACCTATACCAGAACTTGGGAGAGCTTCTGGTTCCAACAACTATCCGCTTGGAGATTAGGGTGAAGTCATTCTCTTTATTTTGCTAGTGTGTGTGGTTGTATACCATCTTGAAACACATAGTAAAATAACCTCCTGGGTTGGTATCCCCCAGACGTAGGCCGAAGGCCGAACTGGGTCAACAACTCCTTGTGTCTCATTTATGTTCTTTATGCTTGTTGATTATTTGTTCTTTATTCCGCTGTGCATGATTACTGGTTTATCTGGTTCTGTTTAATTTGTGTGTTCACTGTGTTAGATTGAACTCACTCTATTGAACCTCTGCATAAAGAATATATCTTGTTGGATCCGTGGAGCTAACACCTATCAATTTAATTTCAAACACATACCTACACAACATTGCAACAACTTACCGATCTAGTTACTATCGTTGGTAATGCCATGGTTCCTTTTTAAGCAAAATGTTATGTGGAGTTCTCTTGTTTATTAAATCAACAACTTCAATATGATTTTTCCAATGTTTTGAGTTTCTACACATACATGATACAATAGCAAAACAACACCAGCTCACAATGTGTGTAATTATCGATGGAACTTTACTTAAGGTTGAGCAATCCCCAAAATATGAGATAAAGGATTTTCAAAGCAATAGAGGAACTGGACAGACAGAACTCGAACAATCTAACCATATATTCCACAAAGAAATATTCCATTCGCATCAAAACTTAGAAATGATTAAACATCTCTTCACTCAGTAATTTCACCACCAAAGAAGATCAAATGAGAGGCATGTTGCATTGGCCCATGAATACTAAGCCACGAGGACTGATAAAGGGATGGTTCTCTAACTGAAACAATAACTTTACATAATTATGAACCCCACAAATTACTTAAAAGCCCAAGCGTGGGAAGTTTTGGCCTAAAATAATAGCATCATGCCACAAAGTACCCAGGGTGCTTTAGGCTTCCCGAGTGTCCTCAGGAATCCAAGAGGTTGCCATGGCCTCTAAGGCCTTTTAAAGACGGCATTGGCCTCTAAGAGGACGTCATAGGCCTTCTATACGCCGGTTTTTGGGAATATTACATCTGCCACTAGAATGAAAATGGCCTTTCAACTACATTTAAGTGTCGTCTGGAAAGGAGAATAATATTTAAAAAAAAATTATTATTAGAATAAATTGCAGAAACTAAAATAGGTTGACGGTCAACTTATGATACTAGGCCAAAAAAAAAAACAAAAAACTAATTATAAAAGTAGGTCAACACAAGGGTATCAAATTGAAGAAGATTATTATTAGAATAAGTCACTACACGTCGCCTCTACCGACTTTTTGCCACTACAAACACCTTTTTTTATTAAAATAGATACTACAAGGTCGGGTTATTAGTATGTTAGGGCAATGTCTTTATACTGGCGTATATTTATCATCTTCCCGACTTTGATATGATTATCACTATAATGTACTACAAGTTCATTTGGCATAAAAAAATTTAAATGCTGTTGACCCAACAAAGTTAACGGCACATTTAATTTGAGCCCAAATCGCATTCGACCTGTGGGGTTTATGTTTAGTGACCATGCCCGGCCCATGGAGTTAATGTGCGAAGGTGAGAACGGCGGTTGAAGTCAAGAGATGACAGTTCAAGTCAAGAGACGGTGGCCTGAGGGGGTATGGCAACTATGTTTAAAAATAATCAAAGGACTGCTTCCAATAGGACATTCAACACTCCCCAGAGGAAAAACTGCATTTACTTTCGTTTAGTTTCTGCAATTTATTTCCTGTAGCTTGTCTTTTCGTATTTCCTTTCTGCAAGTTCTTATTTTTCTTTACAGTCTTCATTATTTCAGTCTTATGCAACCTTGTAATCTTCACCATTCTGATCAATGAAATAGAGGTCTCACGCCTCAAAATTTCTAGTACAACAAATTGGCACGCCCAGTGGGACACGAAGTAGAAACCATATCCGCTTGAAAAAGATGTCTCTACAAGAGCAAATGTATGTTAGATCATATGTTGCAGAATACGCTGGTGACACGGCGGTAAACACCACACCATGGGGAATCATTCAGACCCCCACAGTCTTAGAGAAGATATGGTTATCAATGACAGAATTGATGGCTGAATTCATGTCCCTATTTACCAAGCACCTCATGGATGCACTGCGGCCTGCTATGGCCGACCAGATTGAGAGAGTATGTAGTTCCGTGCGTCTCCAGCAGGATGGAACTGCTTCTATGAACGGCACGATTGCGCTGCCTAGGCTCCAATGTCCATGGCCGTCAGGCGGCCAACAGAGGACTTGGGGAGCCACACCATACCAGCAACCATTTTCAGAGTCTGGCGGCCTGGCAAGTATTTTTCAGTTGCCTCATGAGGCTGTTCTTTCTAATACACCAGCGGAATCAAGTGTGCTGAATCTCCGAGATGTGACACTAACAGTGCCAATCTACGCATCACCAACCCTCACGGGCTGCGGGATGACCAACAGTGGCGTTAGTCTACTACCCTGCCAAATGGCACCACCAGTGCCGACCATGGCCTTAGTCCCTCATGTGGTGACATTCTCGCCAGTACATGGGAATACATTCTCAATACCTACCACGAAACCTAGCTGGAAACCTTCGACACTAGGGGGCAACCACTTCAAAAGATTAAGAGGCCACGTACAATTACGATTCCAGACATGGAAATAACCGACAGTACAGTGGCACACATGCTGCCTGAAGTAAGAAAAAATTTAATTGTGCAGGACTCCACTAGTCTTGCTAAGCGAGCCGAAAAAGCGGCTTGCTTGGAAAAGTTCCTAGCGGAACAAAAAGAGAAGCGTCCTCCTACTCGCAGAATCCACTTGAAGGAAGTGAGGTTAAGTGAAAAGGACGACGAGCCCCTGCAAGTGGCGGTAGAAGAACTAATACAGACCGCCAGGCCATACACATGTGCGGTCTTCAAATCATCAAGACATGAAGAGGCCAAGTCTAAGCCTGAAGAAGACCTCTTTGGGTCGAGTACAGCAAAACAACTGTTTGTTTCTCTATTCAAAGATGATGCGATTAAGCTGCCCGAAGGGTGGAAATTACTGGCGGCCATGGACGTTCACCGCCAATTGTTCTGTTTGCAAGCAGGCCTCAATCTATTTCCAAGCATGCAAGATGGGGAATATGGTTTCATTTCAAATAATGGCCACAAAGGTCGGGGCAATGAACCTAGGATGAAGCAGACTCTTCCCTTGGGGAGTGAGATCATAAAGTTAGCCTGGAAGACCCGCAAGAAAGGCATGAGGCCGCCTTGCCCTCCAAGAAGCCGTCATGGCCTCTAAAGCCTTCAAGAGGCCGTCATGGCCTCTAAAACCTTCAAGAGGCCGCCTTGGCCTTGATAAGGTGTCATGGCCTCTAAGGCATTCAAAAGGCCACCTTGGCCTTTCGCATTGGCAGGGACTTGACGCTGGCAGTTGGAGCAAAAGACTCCCTCACGACAATAGGGCCATGAAGGCGGAGGATGAGGCGGGTGACTGAGGCCCTCAGGCTCGGGCGAATGTGGCCGTCAGGCGCAGGTGACTGGCTGAAAGGTCTTCTGTGGCGTCTGAGGCTTGTATTGTGGCGGCTGGCGTGCCCAGTGTGGCGTTTGAGTCTCGCAACGGGGTCGAGGCTTTTTCGATGCTGAGGCTGCTGAGGCTGAGGCTGAGACTGTGAGGCTGAGGTTGAGGCTGAGGCTGAGGCTGTTGAGGCTGAGACTGAAACTGAGGCTGAGGCTGATGGCTACTGAGGCTAAGGCTGAGACTGAGACTGAGGTTGAGGCTGATGGCTACTGAGGCTGAGGCTGAGACTGAGACTGAGGTTGAGGCTGATGGCTACTGAAGCTGAGGCTGAGGCCGAGGCTAAGGCTGAGACTGAGGCTGAGGTTGATGGCTACTGAGGCTGAGGCTGGGGTTGAGGCTGAGGCTGAGACTCAGGCTGATGGCTGCTGAGGCTGAGGATGCTGAGCCTGAGGCTGAGACTGAGGCTGAGGCTGCTTAGGCTGAGGCTGAGGCTGCAAAGTAGCAGTCTGAGGCTGCGAAGTAGCGCTGAGCATGAAAGAATAAGCAAGATACGAACTTGTGACGCCATCACAAGCAAAAGTGGCGGCCGAGAAGTCTTTGGTGGCAGCTAGAGCTTGATGAAGGTGGCTTTTGAAGATGTGATTGGCGAAGGTGGCTTCCGATGGTGTCTAGTGAAGCAATCGACGTCCTAAGAACCCTACAGGTGGCGGCCAGCTTGTAAATCAAGAAAAAGAAGAAAAAAAATATAAAAAAAATAATATGTGTGGGGTCTGATGGTTTTTTATAAGGACCTAAACGGGGCCAGGCCTATATTAAACGCGCAAATTCGTCATAGGAAACCCTAAACAGACAAATTGCGCGATGGGGGCATCTGTTGACCCAACAAAGTTAACGACCCATTTAATTTGAGCCCAAATCGCATTTGGCCTGTGGGGGTTTATGTTTAGTGACCATGCCCGGCCCATCGAGTTAATGTGCGAAGGTGAGAACGGCGGTTGAAGTCAAGAGATGATAGTTCAAGTCAAGAGATCGTGGCCTGAGGGGGTATGGCAACTGTGTTTACAAATAACCAGAGGACTGCTTCCAATAGGACATTCAACACTCCCCAGAGGAAAAATTGCTTTTACTTTCTTTTAGTTTCTGCAATTTATTTCCTGTAGCTTGTCTTTTCGTATTTCCTCTCTGCAAGTCCTTATTTTTCTTTACAGTCTTCATTATTTTAGTCTTATGCAACCTTGTAATCTTCACCACTCTGATCAATGAAATAGAGGTCTCACGCCTCAAAATTTCTAGTACAACAAATGCCACTATAAGAAAAGTGTTGATATGCAATGGAATTTCCGTCGAAAATCAAAGGGTATTCCATCCCTATTTCAACTATTTTGACGAGTTTTTTCTGTCGCAGAATCAACAAATCTCCATTGCAATTTGGCATTTTTCGTAAAATGTTACACCTTTTAGTGGCATATTTCAATAATTGGTGTTTGTGGTGACCGAAAATGAGTAGATGCGCCTTGCTTGCAGTGATGTGATATGATAATGATCTCTATTAGAAAAAGAGAGAATTTCCAAAAAGAGATAACATGGGCAAATAACCTTATATGGCTTAAATTTGATTTGCAGATAATTTTCAATGTAGACGAGACAACAACACCATTTTACTCAAAAAAAAAAAAAAAAAAAAAAAAAAAAAAAAAAAACTTTGTACTTGTAGTGGTCCATTCAAATAATTGATTTCGTTTGTGCCAAAAATCAGAATAGTGTCTTTGTAACAGTGGTCAATATTCATAATTAGTAGTATATCTCTAGTTTTTGCATTAGCAACAATTCTTATGGAAGACAACACGTCACATTCATAATATGAAAACATGAGACTTTTACATATATATATATACACACTCAAATAGTACTAATTAACTGGTCCCAAAGGCTGCCTGCATGCAGTTTTTACTTTTACCGCATCAACCATCTCAAACTCTTGTCATGCATCATATTCATGACCACATTTTTATTCATATTTTACATAGCAAACACATTGTAGATAATAATAGCTGGTGCATGAAGCTGCACCACCATCACATTATTATGGCGACCACACATCTCCTCCGATCCCATTCATTCACTGTTACCACATTCATCTTCTGGTGCATGGTTTTGAGGTTTAGGGCCTGTTTGTTTTGGCTTGTGAAAAAAGGAGAAGTCAGTAGAAGAATGAGATGGAGGGAGAAGGAGAATTTAAAAGTAAAAGCAGTTCAAATAATTGTTTGGATGAATATTATTAAAGTTGCTTTTCAACGGAAATATGTTTGGATGAATTGTACGTAGAAGGACTTTTGATAGATTAAAATTACTAAAATGGACATAAATATTATAAGGATATTTATAATTAATTTTATTTCCTTTTTAAATAGGGTTATGTTTGTATTTTTATTATTAAATGACTTCTCCTTTTGAAAAAAAGTAACCCTCTACCTACTTTGAAAAAAAGTAGAATTTTAACTTTTGCTTCTCCTTTTATTTTAAAAAAAAGGTCAAAACAAACAGCTAAAAAAGTTCAAAAGGACTTTTGAGAGAAGCAGAAGTCAAAAGGAGAAAAATTAAGGCAAAACAAACAGACTCTTAATTCACTTGATCATTCTTACCAAGACCAAGGTCGAATCGATCGATTCCCATACCTAAATCATGTCCAAATTTAAAAACGAAAATCAGAAAAAGAAAAATTCCTTAATTAGTAGTTTCTCTTGTTTTCATGAATCTGCAACATTTAATCTGCGTACATAATCCAGTGCACATTTTTAACCATAAATAAATTAAGTTGTGTACAAGTAAAAATTATAAAAATTTTATATTCTAAAACTATACGAGAATGCAATTCTAATAAGATCTCACTTGACTATATTTTTTCTTCTATATCTATTATATAAACGTGAATCAAAGTTGAATAATGAATAGTGTCAAAAAACCAAATGTTTCACTTTCACGGAAACGGGGTAGTATATTACACTTGGGGAGAAATCTTTTATTATTGGTACTATAGTATATTTTCTTTTCAAATTTGGTACAGAGTTTACAGATTTCACTTTCTCATAATAAGTTTACCTAAATACTGTATAACGCAGAAGTACTTAACAGTAAAACTTCTGTTTTTTGTCCAAATTAAACCTGGTATAAAAAATGAAAATTTGTGAATTTGGTGCGAAATTATGGAGAGTGAATATACTATGCTACGAACAAGAGATTTTTCCCATTACACTATCATAATCCTTATGTCGAAAAATTCACCAAAATAATTTGAAGAGATTCAGGCTTAATTAGTAGTACGTACTGAAGCAGCAACGAGCACAGTTTGGGGGACGACATCCGCAACAATATTGCATACCGTAATTTCCGCCGGTTCCCTTAGCTTAATCACCAAAATAACAACAGAAAATTTATTTAAATTCCTTAATTAGCAGCAGACATTCAACAGAACAAGAAAAAAATCACCAAAATAACCTAAGAGAGTTCATTTGGCAGATATACTGAATTTACACTTACATTCTGATTTGACAGAAGAAAAATCTGTTGCTGCTGTTGCTGCTGCTGATACATTATTGCTTGCAATGACGATAGATATAGCCAAGCAAACGACGAGAATCACTGCCTTGGAGACCATCTCTTATGACTAATTGCGAGGTCAAATAAGTAGATGAAAATATTGTTTATTTTCTTGGTATTTGCTGGGATTAGAGTGAGGTCAATCCAGCCTCACCATTTATAGGCCCAAGTATGGAAACTTGATGAATGGGGGAAAAAAGCAAAAAAAAAATACTTATTAATTAATGATAATTATTGATGATCAAGGCTGTACTGATGAAGACAGGATGGGTTATCCACTTACAATTATTTCTACGGGTCCCAACAAGTTCCTATTATTGGTCATATTGTATTAGAAAAATATTTTACTACCTAAATTTTCGTCACGATCACTTTTTTTCTTTTTTTTTTTTGTACACCATGCCTCATCCGCGGCTAGAAGAAGAAAAAATACAAAAACAACCGAGAATCACAAAACAGAAACTAATCATTTTGATCCACAAAAAGTACGTTTTCCATTTTCTTAATTGCCTCTTAATTAACTCTTTATTGTTTTTTGGTGAACAAGCAAGCTAAGTACGTTTTCCATTTTCCAACCACGGTTGTACATGTAGGGCTAATTATTGCATATATAGAAATAATGGAGTATCATCATGCGTGTTTAATTTCTCATCATCATAGACGATGAATTCTTATTAACCATAGTTTCTAAGATCGGATCTTAGGTAGGATATCATTTTTATGTTTGTAAAATATGAGATCTTCGAATGGAATCCTGTCAAATTGCAACAAATTATTAAATCAATTGCGCGAATTAATAAATGAAAAATATTATTTTGTGTATTTAGGAATCTTGTAAGTGATTAGGAAAACTCAGTAAAAAACATCACGAATTTTCAGGCTCTGTCACCCTAAACAAAGCTAAACTTTAATTGCAATTAATAAGAATAAAAATAAGAGAAATAAAATTAAAAAAAAAATAAAAACTTATTTATAAAGTAAAAAGTTAACAAAATTAAATTTAAATATATGGAATATAAGGGGACAAAGACTTGGTGAAATGATACAATAACTTCCAACCTTATGTTTGGGGATTCGATTATGTAAGTTGCATGCAATACAAATTACGGAAAAAAACAAATGGAGTCGATAAGAGACCGGGTAGATAATCGAATTCTCAAACATAAGGTTGTATATAAACTTCCACGGCCTCTTTTCCCGAAAGTTGTTAAAAAAAGTAATGATATATAGAGTATTATGCAAAACTTTTTAACACAAAAGCTTACAATAAAAATTTAACGAATACACTAAATTATTTATATTTAAATATATTTATTTTTTTTCAGTTAATAAATTCGATTTGCTAGATTTAGTTAATCGAATACCTAAATAATAATAATAATAATAATAATAATAATAATAATAATAATAATAATCTATATTTATATAATATATAAAAACAACATCACTTATGAACAGTAACCTACTCTTATGAACAGTACCCATCAATTCTCTCTCACAAAAATCATGAATAGTAACATACCTACTTCCTCAATATTAACTTTTTGAACGCAATCCAATACATATTCCTAATTATCATTAACCCATCAATAACTCAAAATGTGTAGAAATAAAAATTTTAAAAATTAGATATTTCAAAACTATATGATGAGACGAATCTAACGAGATCCCACTTGACTATGTTTTTTCTTTTATAGATGTTGTATGGGCATTAAGCAAAGTTGGATAATAAACAACAGCAAAAGTTAATCATTTTTTAGTATAAAAAATGAAGGAATTATATAAAAGCGTAATACACTTTCAAAATATAGAAGAACCAAATTGAGCAAAATTCATATTAGATAATTTAATTTTATTAATTATTATAGGTAAAGAATACTACCAAATAAAGTATGTATCAAAAACTTTATGTGTTGATATTATATTTATTCTTTATATATATTTTCAATATATATGATAAATTATTAATAAATACTTTATATATAGTTCAAGCATATATGATAAATTATTAATAAATACTTTATAGATTGATATATTCATTAATGAATAGCAAATATATATAAGACAAATTAACTAAATTAGATACATTGCAACACGACAATAAGTTGATGAAATAATAGTCATTTTAATTTGTTAATGGATTCATTCACAAGAGTATTTCTTATATTCTTCTATTTTAATTTTGGAAATATGTACATCTTTGTGAAATTTCTAATTTCTCAATGCTTAAGTGTGAACTAATATCAATAATCAAGTACGTGATTTCACGTACTTTCTGTGTCAATGTATGACATTAAATCCGTGATTAGTAAGTCTTTTATATTTGCTCTTTCATTTTTTGTTTTTTCAACTATTGTTTGTAGTACAAAATTGTTTGTAGTACATTAGAGTCAGTATTTTTTAAGGTATTAAATTATAGTCATATATAAATATTGGTAATGATATATGTTTATTGGTCAATTGCTTTTTCATATACTCATTTCATGCTTAAATAGTTTAAGGGGTTTGGGGAATATAATCGATATAATAAAATTAAACAATTTTATTTGTTAAATTAGATATTTTTATTCGCATTGTCCATATTTCTGCCCATTGGGCGGGGTTAATACTAGTAATAATAATAATAATCATAATAATTTTGAGAAAAAAAAAAACGAGGTATACCTACCCCAAGGGCGATTGGGGCATGGACATAAATGGCATGATAGTCATCAATGCGATGACTATTTCCAACCATATTAATTCAGTTGGCTTGAATTAACTAATGGAGTTAGAAAAGTCGATACCCGAATAGACCGGCTAATTAATATATCCAGGCCCAAGTCATTAGTCTACACTCCAGCAGCCCAAAACGGCCCAATCAAACTCCAACTCTCCTCTATGTCCGGCCCAATTAAAACATTTTGGCTCAAGCCCAAAATCTAGGTCAAAAGCCTTTTTGTCTAGTCAACACCCATCATCAAGTTACAGCAGTAGCTAGCAGGAACGTAAATAAAATAGTTCACTTTTTAACTAACTCTGATTACTGATTAGGGTTTATGGGAACGTCGTTTGCAAATACAGTACGTGGGAGAGCAGGTTAACAAACGCCTCTATTAATCTCGCGATCATCCATCCATCCATCCCAATCCCCTCTTCATAGTCGGCCGACGTCGGCAGTCTCCATCTCGAAAGTTACATCGCCGTCCCTAGTTCTTCTCCGTCAGCCTGCCCATTATATTCCCTCACCCTAGAATAAATTAATAGGTTAGAATCTCACCCGAACCAAACCTGAAACCCGAGTTGGATCTTAGGTTTTGGCGGACCCAACCCATTCCTAAGTTTTTCCAACCAGGGTGGAGCCAGTGGCGATTCCAGAATATAGAACCAGGGTGTGCGAATTTCTATAAAAATTATAAAACAATAATCATGTTAATTACAACATTTTTCCACACACCGACATTTTTTGACAAAAGTTCATAACTTGAAATATATTGATTGTTTTCTTCTTGAACTTTCTCAACATTGTTGACATTCAATTCAACCTCAATTTGAGAATTTGATGATTCACTTAGAGGGCATTTCGTGAAGAATCCAAAAAAGCTTGGGCTGTATAACTGGTAGAAATAACAAATTAGTTTCTAGATATAAAAACATACAATTACAATATGTTAATAAACATCAACAAATTAAATAATAGAATTTAGAACACTTTGCCTTTCTTAGACATCCTTTAATATTGGAAATTAAATAGTGATGAAAAATCGAAGTATTTCGATAATAGCAAGCAAAAACCTTTTATACACATACAATTGTTATCAACAGATAAGCTTCCAATAGTAGAGTTAAAGTTGCAGATCAAATGTGAACCCATATTGATGAATATTATGTGCCATCCAAAACAACTTCAAACACATAAATTCGATACTCAACCCTTTATCAACACAGAGCCCATCAATTCCTCAAAACCAATAATGACATCACTACAGACTACAGTCTATAAATTGGACAACAAACACATATCCACTGTTAAAATTTTAAAACTCAAAGCAATAAAACAAGGAGGGACAACTAGTTATGTGGGACAGGAAATCTCAAAGCATAATAACCAATTAACCACATACCGACTAAATAATAATCATATAATCTATATAAACTACTCAATTTTATCACCAAATATCAGCTCGTCCAGGTTGCAAATTGGGACAACAAATCTGAAAGCATGAAATGCAACCTAATATTGATCAGAATTTGCACAGGGAAGAAGGGCGTGAGAGGGAGTAGTGAACAAGAATAAAAGAATAAATATAAAATAAATATATATATATATTTAAAAAAAAAAAAAAAACTTTTTTTGAAAATCAAGGGGGGTCAGCTGACCCCCCTATACCCACCTGTAATCGCCCCTGGGGTGGACTCAATTATATTCCCTATGGCCGGGCTAATTATTGCATGCAAATATCACTATTCTTATCATTAATAGAAATCCCTATTTAGATTTTAAAATGTTCAAGCCATGTAGCCATAAAATTCGGGAAGTGAGTATGTGCAGGTGATTGCACATGCAGCCACCTGGTTTATGATGTGGCAGTAGTGTTGTGTGATGGATAAAATGGTGTATTTTATGTGATGGGAGCGATGTGTTATGTGATGCCAAAAAATATGATGAGAGAAGTGTATTTTGTGATGCGAAATGTCTCTTTTGTGATATCTGTACCTACATACTTTTGAATGGATTGTGTCGTAACCTGATTGATAAAATCCCTATTTAGATTATTTTTTTTTTTGAGACTAAACCCTTGAAAATTGTGTGTGTATCAAGCATTAAAATGTTGTCTTTCTAAAAAAAACCATTTATATATACAAAAGCTAGAATTCAAAATATTTGCTCGAAGTATAAAAACCTTGTACCACTTATGCAAATCTCTATTTAGATTTCTTGCCCCTATTTATTGATAAGCCCTACAAGTCAGGAACGGAGTCATCACTACTAGAAAAAATCCGGATTCGGTCGCTAAAATTGTGGTAGATAACGAGTTTTGGTCGCTAAAATTATGGTCGCTAACGAATTTCGGTCGCAAATTTGGTCGCTAACCCCTTTAGCTACCGAATTTTACCAAATTTTTTCGGTCGCCAAAACAGAAAATTCTTGTAGTGCATGAAGCAGTGGGTATGATTTAATTATTGTCACAGGATAAATCTACTATAAAATAAATAATAACTCCGAAAAAATAATTCGTTGAGTCAAATTACTTTTAACTGTACTAGGATTTTTTGCCCGCTACGCACGGGCGGTTTGGTTATAACTTTTTAGGTAAACAAAATCAAGAATTTTTGTGGCATTATTATAGTTAAAAGTGTGTAGGTGTACCCGTTTATAACATGTCAGAGTTCAAACATCTTAACTTATTTATTAGATCTAAAAAAATAACATATACGAGTATAAGATAATGTTAGAGTAACACTGGTGGATGTAGTTTTACCGGTTCAAATAACATATATAAAAATGAGAAGAATGAGATCTAAATAAACATGTATGGATGTCAGCTCTTTTATCAAATACCAAAATATAATTATACATTTCATCACAATTCAACATAGCTTCAAAAAATGCCATAGGGGTAAATCAATAATCATTACACATCAAATAATGAAAGAGATTCATTTCAAGTTAAAAATACGTATTCCTCTTAATTTCATTTTCTCGTGGTCAATAAAATTATGAATGAAACAACTATAGTTCTCTGAACGATCTCTTGAATATCTTAAATCAAATGTGCAACGACATTACATATGAAATTACAGTTCAGATGGTTGAAATATATAAGAATAAGTGTATGATTTATTGTGCAATCAGAGTGTTCACAAAAGATATCATTTGATCTTTTATTAAGATCGAAAATCCTTAGGCATGTTGCTGCTTGTTTGGGAGACATTCTATCTTTTATTATGATCGAAAATATTTAGGCATGTTGTTGTTTGTTGTGGAGACATTTTATCTTTTATTAAGATCGAAAACATTTAGACATTTGTCCCTAGTTTTTGAGTGAGATCTTTTCTCTATAAATACAATTTGTGAGCAAAAATATGATTAGGTTAAAGTGAACAGTATAGATATATTGCACATGTTGTCTGCTACCAACATTGATTTCCATAAGACAATATCTACAATTTATAGTTCAACTATTAATTATTTATTTTACAGTATGAAATCTAAATGGTCTGGTAGGATCTTCATTTATCTGCTTTTTAATTGTGTTTCTTGGGTGACATTAAGATTGGAACATGATATATTCCACAACCAGTGAACAATGGATTTTCTTCGATATATGATATGTATAAGAGAGAACACATATACACAAACACTTACAGTGGGTGTGGTTTGCCGAACAATGGGGAAGGATGGTAAGTATATTAAAACATGAACTATAATTCACAATACCCTCTTGTAAATTACTTCCTCCGTTCTCTTTCAAGTGATGCATTTGCATAGTATCAACTATTCATTAAGTCATTTTAATCAAAGGTTCAACATAGTTATATAAGAGAAAATATAGTCAAGTGAGATGTTGTTAGATTTGTCTAATCACGTAGTTTTATAATATTAACTTTTTACAATTTTTACTTATATACAATTTGAGTTATTAATATTTAAAAATATGTCTTGGCCTGCGTGAAACGCAGAAGGAGTGCATTTAAACGAAAACAGAGGAAGTATAAGCTAATCAATAGGGGAAGAAGATCAAAATTGAGATATCGAGACAAAATTTAGTTGATTTCTCAAAAGGATCGAGATAAAAATTGAAAAAGAAATAACAAAGCTTCAAAAAAAACTGAAATTGAGGCATTTTTTCGAACACATTGAATACTGCCTAATTTTCTACATATAATCCACACATAAAAAAACCTAAATATAGTAAGATATCAAATTCATTGCCATTGGCATCGCGAATTCCAAAATCTAACAAATTAAAATAAAATTGGAACGAAAACAAAATTGCTTAAGGCTTGAATGCTCATTCAAGAATCCTTGAATCTTATGAAGATTATGTTATCAAGAGAAATAATGGCAACATAAATTCATTGTGGTTTTTCTGAAGTGTAAAAAAAAAGAGAAAAGTCATAAACTTAAAATTCAAGGTTATGAAGACTATTAAATATTTAACAATTTAGTGACAGAATAGATTTTTTTTTTTGAGGGGAAATAAAATAATTCATTCAACCATGGAACCGAGAGTAAGGTACAACAAAAGAGCTTATAAACAAATACATGGGAATATCCAGCATTGCACTAATAAAACCCACACACACAAGCTGCAGTACCCAGCATAGCACTATCTATACTGTCCAACACCACCTCAAGACCAATAGTAGCAGCAAAATGAAGTATCACCCTAGTACTCCACAAGATGTTGTAGCAGCAGCATGGGACGAATCAGCATCCGGTTCATCAACCAATCTTCTTCACAAGATCCACACAAAAAGCAGTAGCAGCAACCACCCATAGTAATGGGATATAAGGATGTAGCCCATACCAACAAGCAAGGAGTAGCAGCAGAAGCAGCAAAACTTTAAATTGATGTACCTCAATCGCAATCCCATACCCTTGTTTCAACCCTCAAGTCTCCTCTTTCCAGGCAGCACTCATCACCTCGGCAACCTCTAGCTCAAAGCAAAGTACCAACAAATATCGCCCCAAGTAACTCAGTCCCCTCGTGACACCAACAGCAGCAGCAACCAAAACAGCACCATCCGTATCAGCAGCCTCAGATATAATATGTATCAGCCACATCCTTGTAGGACAGCAACAAACTTGGCCAACAAACTTTTTGAGCAATAGCAACCCGAGCATCATAAGCATCATGTGTCTATTCGATTAATAATATCAGCATTGGCATTAGCGACTTCTCAATCTGCACCCTCTTTTCATCAAGCTTATCACTATTCAGACACCCACTGTATCAATCCTCTAGTCAATAAAGCATACATATATGTGTCACTTTGACAATCCTACTAATATACTTCATCATCACATTTCCCCAACAAAAGTGTTCAAATCCGATGTATCAAGCCAATCAAAAGGACGAAGCTAGGATAACGGGATGGTTGATCTGCATAATAATTTGGTAAATATGACAGAGGCACAAATGCACTTACTGGTGTTAGCAGAAGATATGGCACAAACAAAAATGGCCATAATGATTTAGGGCATAATATGTACAGTATTAGACTCAACCGATCTTCACCAATCCCACTCCATACACACTAAGCCCACAAGACTCTAACCTCACTCACTACACTGTCAATTTGGAACCGGACTCATCAGGAACGCTCCTTAATTATCAAAGGAGGTATAGCTAGGATGAAACAAATCTGGCTAAATAACATATCCGACTTTTCATCCACTTTTCCTTCTCTCTTTATTTTCTTTTTTTTTCTTTTTCTTTTTTCTTTTTTTTCTTTTTTTTTTTCATTACGATATTTCTTCATTTCTTTCTAATACACTACCCATATGCTGTCCTAATTTCCTTGATAAAGTGAATAAAGGCACTACCTTCCTATCTTATCACCAATCCTTGCCCATCAAAGACAAACATTCCACACTCCATGACAAATTTAATATCAAGCTAGAACCATCAAAAGAAAATTTCGACTAATACCTCAGAATAGATCCAGTACTTTCTAAATGTGGGGTGTATCAAAAGACAGAACCGAGGATGATGTATTTGGATAAAAAAGTGGGCACAGGGTAAGGGAACAGCCTAGCGGGATAGACATTAAGGTTCAGGACAAGGCTCAGACAAGGGGGGTGTAGAAGAGAGTTGGGTAGAAAATTCAAGAGGAGGAATCCTAGCACCCTTATCATAGCCAATGCATTGACATGAGACATGTGTGGGTTCAATATGTCTGATAAAGCAATTTATATGATATCAAAATGAACAACACGTATGCATATATCAACAGGAGTTTAATGTTCAGATCTCACCGAATCCGCTTAGCAGTCGGCTAAACGTGTGTGTAACATGAGCAATCGCCCCCAGCCATCCTCCATCAGCATAATTATTCCATTAGCAGCAAGTTACGAGTATCTTCATTGTCATATTGTTCCAGTAGCAGCACCAAATAGAAGCAGCAACAGGTTGAAGAGCATCAGCACCAAATAGAAGCAGCAACCGGTTGAAGATCAGCAGCTCCATTTCATCCATCAATTCTTCCAGGACTTCCACTTTCGGCCTCCATTTTTCCACATCAAACATCAATTATAGCAAATAAGAGATATCAGCTACACCAACGTCCTTCGTCAAATCCAGTCTTCAACTTGGTATTCAGACCTCCATACGCGTCCAAATTAGCTTAAAACTCTCCATCATAAACAGCAGCATCAGACTCCGAAATGACAGCAGCATCTTGGCAACAACCTTTATCCTCTTTGGATGAAGTCTCCGGCTCCCAATTTGACAGCTAATACCAACAGCATCATTCACCACCATGCTCCCAATTTGCACCAGTAACATAATTAATCATTTTCAGTCTCCGGCTCTCCAACCTATCCCAATATGAATGTTTCACCTGCAAGAATAAAAGAGATAAGTTGAACAAACATAATCAATATTATGCCATCTTCTTTGCTCCCCAAACAGCCTCACATTCTCCCTGTCCTCAACTGCCTTATAGAGACAACCACTCCACCTTAACTCCTTTACTGAGTTTTAAATTCAAATAACATCAGCAGTGTGACAAGCTACAGCAACTCCATCAATTTAGTAGCTCCATTAATTCAGAACCATGCTTCTATTTTTTCACCACCATACGCACCCTCTTTAGCCCATTGGTCTGCCAAGTTGTTCCTTTCTCTTAATATATGTTGGAGTCTCACTTCACCTGCACAACTAAGGAGTGAGGCGATGGGTCCAACTAACTCATGCAATCGCCAAGGCACATCGCTTGGGGTGTTCAGCCATCGCACCACGTTCTCCGAATCACATTCAAAAATAAGTTTGGGAAGCGGAAATCCTTGATCCCGTATGATTGCCTGACAAACCCGACTTATTGCTGTAAGTTCTGCCTCAGTAGAATCTGTTACTCCAATGGAGTCTGACAGTAAAAATATCACAGTCCCTCTAGCATCTCTAATGATACCACCAATACCCGCCGGACCCGGGTTTCCAAGCGAGGAACCATCCGTGTTGATCTTCCACCAACCCGTTGCTGGACGAACCCAATTCAATCCTTGCCTTGGAACCTTCGAACTCATCCTTCCCTTGCATTGTAATCCTTCCAGGAAATTATCCCCCATACTCCACAGCCCAATGTCGAGATTAGGCCGCGTAGCCTTACACCAAATCCGAACCAACCATTTTATTTCAAGAATCATCATATCCCTATTCCAAGCCCTGCCCTTAAAAATTACCTCATTTCTGCAAATCCAAATACACCACAGAATCGCCAGCCCCACCACACTCCATGCCTCCTTACACCCTCCATGAAGTTCGCTTCCCATCCACCACTGAATAAGTGACGTAACTTTCCCTGGCACAGCCCAGCTAATCTCAAACATACTTGCACCAGCATACCACACCGGGCCCATCACCGCGCATCTACAGAAAAGATGGTCGATTGATTCAATCTCATTTGAGCAGAATATACATAATGCCGCCTCTTGTGCGATGAGTCCCTTTTTAAACAGCTCCTCCCGGACTGGCAGTGCCTTATTAACGATTTTCCAAGCTAGTAATTTTACTCTCATTGGTACTTTTATATGTCTTTGAAACGGTCATACGAGACTCTTTTTCCCGTCCAGACTTCTTCTGGGATATCTCCATCCAAAGGTGCAGATGGGGAGTAATTGATGATGCTGACGGCAGTTGCCACTGCTTCTCCCCAGAAGGACTTAGGGAGCTTAGCGTGAGAAAGCATGCACCGAACTCTTTCTGTGATGGTGCGATTCATTCTTTCAGCAACACCGTTTAGTTGAGGTGTCTTAGGTGGAGTCTTCTCGAGCTTGATTCCGTGTGACCTGCAATATGCATCAAAGGGGCCTCGATATTCTCCGCCATTATCAGCTCGGACGCACTTCAGCTTCAACCCTGTCTCTCGCTCCACCCTTGCATGAAACTCCTTGAAGACGTCTATGACTTGATCTTTTGTCTTCAATAGATATGCAAAAACCTTCCGAGAGTGGTCATCGATGAAGGTAACAAAGTACAATGCACCACCCATGGATTTCTCCGTCATCGAGCAAACATCGGTGTGCACCAAGTCAAGAATATGCTTTCTCCTATGAGGCTGATTACTTCTTGAAAACGTAACTCGATGTTGCTTGCCAACCAAACAATGAGTACAGGGGTCTAGTGTTTTACCTTTCATGTCGGCAAGATGCTCCTTTCGGGCAAGGATTTGCAGCCCTTTCTCGCTCATATGCCCAAGTCTCTTGTGCCACAGATCCAGACACGGCCTATCTTGAGCGACATTGGTTTCTCCCTTGCATAGCTTGGCCTGGGTGATATATAACGTCCCATCTTTCATTCCTTTGGCAACGATGATGTTGTTCCTCGAAAGCTTCCATCTTCCGGCTCCAAGTTGAGTTATGTATCCAACATCATCGAGCTTACCGGCTGAGATGAGGTTGAGTCGCATATCTGGAACATGCCTGACATCTTTTAACACCAGCTCACACCCGGTGTTAGTTAACAGAGTGATGTTTCCTATCCCCACGATTTTGCTTGACACGTGATTCCCCATTCTCACAGTGCCAAAATCACCACTTTTATATGTTGAGAAGAACTCTCTATGTGGGGTTACGTGGATTGACGCACCTGAGTCGAATATCCACGTACTGTCGTCACAGGCAATGTTCAAGTAGTCTTCTCTAATGAGGAAGATGTCTTCTTTATTCTCCGTGGTTATCGCCGTCGTATTCTTATCTTCGTTCTTCCTTGGCTCTATCGAGTCTTGCTTGACAACCCCGTTCCTCTGGTCGCGTTTGAGATTCCGGCATTCTGATTTCTTATGTCCGACCTTGCCACAGTAGTAGCAAGTGACCCTCGTGCGTGACTTGGAATGGCCCCTGGATCTGTCTCGGCTTCAATTGACGCTTCTTCCACGGGTCTCGATTCTCCCTCGGTTCTCCATAACATTGGCCTCGTAGTGTGTAGAGTCTCCTCGCTCCTTCCTCCGGGCTTCTTCATTAAGCAGGCTATCAGCAACTATATCCATAGTTAGCTTTCCCTCTGGACACGAGTTGCTAAGAGTAACAACAAGCGTGTCCCAACTCTCCGGCAAGGAGCTGAGTAGCAATAGAGCTTGCAACTCATCATCAACCTTCATCTCGATCTTTGTGAGTTGATTCACAAGACCTTTGAAGGTATTCAAGTGCTCAATCATGCTCTGGCCATCCTTGTATTCCAACTTCACCAACCGACGAACCAAATGAGCTTTGTTCCGAGGTGTCTTCTTTTGAATCATGGACTCTAGTTTGGTCCATAATTCATATGCATTAGTGTAGGTGGAAACATGCTCAAACAAACTTCGATCGATGTACTTACGGATCATTGCGACTGCTTTCCTATTCAAGAGATCCCATTCGGCATCTTTCTTGCCCTCCGGCTTCTTCTCATTCTTGATAGGCTCGTACAGATCCTTGCAGTATAAATGATCCTCCATCATCGGCTTCCAATAGGAGTAGTTGTCGGCTGTGAGCTTGAACATATCACCATCGTGCATCACAACACCTTCCATCGTCAATCTAGCAGGGTGATGGCTTCAACGAACCTGTCTTTGTTACCACTTTGTTGGGAAGAACACGTATTAGCAGCGGAACTCTTTCCCAAGTGTGTGTGCAAGTGTTGGATATCCTCACTATAATAGTGGCACTCTCTCTCAAGGATGAGGAAAACTCTCAAAGATGAATATAGATCTTCAAAGGAGGAAAGAACTTTTATTGATCACTCTTCAACACTTACAACTCTTACAACTCTTGGTGTTGTGGTTGTGATTGTATGCTTGTGATTGTTTTGTTTTTGTTGTGGTTGGTTGTAAATGGCCACCACTCCTCTATTTATACTAGCCTATGAAGTATTCTAGAACAATTCCTTACATTTCTAGATTCCAAAAGAACATGGACTAGTGTGGAATAATTGGGATCTATCTAGAATTGTATGGAGTTTAAGGGATAGTTCAAGCTCATTCACCACTATTCTAGAAGCTTCATTAGGAGGGATTCTCAACAATATGCCACATGTATTTCCAGAGCCACTGCATACCACCCCCATCCATCTCCATCCGCATTTGTTTGCAGGATCGGACCGAAAACACCCCATTCCCCTCCAACCTCCACACCACCCTATCCTTTAAAAACCTATGTATCCGCGCTCTTTGCACGACGCCCATGAAGTCACTCCAGACCTCATTTTCCCAATCAAATAGTTTTCTTCTCAACTTAATTTTCCACTCCCACTTCATTCCTATCCATGACCCGTAATCCGCCACCACCCCTTTTTTATCCAAGGCTAAGGTATAAATCCTGGGAAACAATATCTTCAAAGGCCTCCCCTCTACCCAAGTGTCATACCAAAACCTTGTAGTAGATCCGTTGCCAATTAGAATTTTAAAACCCCCTATCCTTACCAGCATCTCCATCATCCCAGGATTGAGAAATAGATTATCTAACCCAATATTTTAAATTTGAGAAAACATGTTTAGTACTACTATTCAAATTAAAGTCAGGGAAGAGCGGGTTATCATTTATCATTGATGGAAGAATTAATAGAATAAAAATTCATTCTTATTTAACTAATCATTTAAACACTGGAAAAATAATTTGGTGAAACTGATGTAAATAATGTAAAAATTACACTAACATTATGCAACCTAAAGAATACAAAATCACTATTATGTTCAGAAGTATTTGTATTTGAGATATCAGATAAATGAAGGCAATATATATTAGTACTATTATTATGTTCATATGAAAGATAGAAGAAATTATCTAGAACAATTGTTACCAAAATTTTAAATGTCAAACTAAAAAATTTAGCCATATGTGAATGCAATTCACCCAATTTAACTGTCAATCCTTGAGCATGGGGAATATGTTAATTGTTAATATCAAAATTATAATTATATTTATACCTATAATTTTAAAAAAATTCAATAATTATTTTTATTTATAGTATGTAGTTTATTAAAACTATTTTTATGTTAAAAATTATATTTAAAAATTTAACCTGATACCAAAAATTAAAATTAAAATATGATTATATTTTTATAACGGATTTTAATTTCTTATTAACTATATATACTAGCAAGTAACCCGTCGAGACTCGACGGGCATATTTATATATTTTATATAATATTTATATTTATATTATATAAATTAATAATAAATTGTATTCTGAGTAATGAAAAATATGTAATGATTTTCTATAGATTCGAAAGAGGAGTATATGATAATAGAAGTATAATTTAATTATTTTTAAAACTAACAAAGAAATCACATTATACCATCTTCTTTAGCTTCTGTGGCTTGTCCGGTACAAACCAAACATATCAACAAAAATAATTATTAAAATAATATTTTTATTTAATTTGAAATCCAAATTAAAATAAAACAAAATTTAAATATAAGTATTAAGCATAATATGAAAAATTCCCCCGCAATTTGCTGAAAATTTCATAATTGAAAATCTTATTGGTAAGGGCTAGTATAACACAATCCTTAAAATGTCTATATTAGAAGTGGTGCAGTTTAGATTTGTATATGTACTATAAAAAATTGTCATTATAGGATCACTCGTAAATTTTATAAGAATATCATCTGGTAATGTCACAACTGATTGTACATCTCCAAAATCAATAACAACTTTACCATCACCTACATCAAGTATCAATTTTGCAATTTTTTTTATCATATATAAATTTCATTTTAAACATTTCTTGTGGTATGTTAAGTTAATCATTCTTAATTGTATATTAATACTTTAAGTAACATCTAGCTAGTGACACGAAATATTGCAACATAATTGTTAATGGCTAAAAACTGGTTTTGGAAGATAAATCCACCATTTTTTAAAGATTGGCATTGACTTTTGTTTATAATCCTAACAAAATAAACCGCGAGTGAGAATTTTCTAATCTGAAATCGAATGGGGAATTTGATTAAATCATATAGGCTCATAATTATTCTACCAATCAAGAATTTTCTATTTTCATGATTTCTCGAAAATTAATTTACCTCAATTAAATAGTTCTGCATCTTAGTTACGATCAACCTACTTCCATTGCATAATTTATTTGATGGATCTATATTCCTAAGATACATGACTATGCAACCCTCTTTCAACTATATTTTTCGGTAATCCAGAACAATGTATTGTGTTTAGGTATTCCAGTGAAAATAATTCATTGGCTTTACTTATGCTTTCATTATCTTGATAAATATTGTTAAAACTGATATATATATACATTTTTATTTGTAGATATATGTTCCATGATGTAATCATTGATCGTATGAGAAATCATTGTTATGAGTTAGTATGACATAATCTTTAAAAATATCTGGATTGTAAGTGTTGCAGTTCATATTTGCATAAGTACTATGAACAAATACCGCTATATGATCTTCCGTATTTTTTATAAAATTATCATCTGGAAATGTCACATCTAATTGTACATCTTCAAGATCAATCACCATCATGTATATTTTACCAATTACCATCGCGTATATGAAATATTCTTTCTGCAAATTCTGTCATATATAATTTTCATTATAAACAGTATTTCTTGTAGTATCTTAAGTTAATCCATCTTAATTACATATTACTTCGAATCCTCTATTTCCAATGACACTGTAACACACCGTAAAATTTTGAATAAAATTTTTAAAGTTTAATTAATGATATTAAAATTTTACTAAAATAGAAACGTCTAATAAATTTAAACAATCACTAGATAATCTTGAGAATGAAAAAGAAAATTGATATTTTTTTTCTTGGAACGATAAATATTTAATTAATCATAAACAAATCTTGAGCAAATATTTAGATGATTAAAACTCTTAAGCGCAAGTGCGACGAGTCCAATCCACCAACACTTGGATTAATCTATTAAAGGCGTGAATAAGTATTGAATCGTTCCGACCTTAATTACGAAAGCAACTCCCAAACATGGTAAAATCCGAATAAAGCAACAATATTCCGGATGAATTGTTTGTATCTTAAAGTCCATTAAAATTATTTATAAGTATTGGATTACAAGATTATATCCCTAGAATAAAATTAAAATGTTTAATCCATTTAATTATTGGAAATTCATGAATTGTCCAACCATTAACTAGCAATTGTCCCGGATTGGGAAATTTGAAAGTTTGAATTATTTGGCTAACGGTGCCAATTAATAGATAATCAATTAAATTATTAAGTTAAAATTTTAAGTGTTACAAAATTATTAAGTCCATGATGGATGGATTATATTATTCTTAATTAACAAATTATCCCAATTTAAAGGATAAGATGACTTTGGGCTATTTCTTTTTCAACTAGTGAAAATCAATATATTAAAGATCATTAGAAGCTTATATTAATTATTAGACATTTTAAGCTATTAGATGATTAAGTCCATTACATTAAATTATAGGATCATTAAAAAGTTAGTTATGTCCATAAAATAATTAATTGGTGTGGGCCATGCCATTAAGTCCATAAGCTAGAATTAATTAGATAAAGTTCAAAGCCCAAAATGAATTAAGTCTAGCCCGTAACCCCTTGGCCCAACCCTAAGCCCAAACCACCTAAACCCTAACCCTAATTGTTTTTCACCCTGTCGCCGCCGCCGACTCCGGCGCCGCCGCCGGCGGCCGGCCGGCAGTCCTTGCGCCAGCCCCCCCACCACCATCTCGTCAACACCACCACCTCCGGCCTCCGTCCATCCTCCACCGTGCGGCTGCCTCCCAAATCAACACCACCGGCCGCCGCCTTCTTCTCCATTTCCACCACCAAAGCCGCCTCCACCACCACCTTTCAACCCTTAAATTTTAAATCCTCCGAACCACCATAGCCTTGTTTCCTCCTCAACCAAAGATCGATTCACAACCAAAATAGCAAAAATAAATAAGAACAAGAGGGAAGAAGAAGGAGCAGAGGGAGGCCAGGGCTCTCACCGCCGCCACCATTTCCGACCGCCTATCGCCGCCCTCCTCGTTACCACCACCCTTCATCAATAATGCCACTACCATCTTCCATTCTTTCCTCCTTAACCACCAGAATTAGAATACCAAAGCCAAAACAGAAATCAAAACAAAAATGAAGGGGAAGGGCGAAGGGGGGATAGAGAAGGAGGAGAGGAAGAAGGTCGTCTACCGCCGCCGTCGCGCCTCCTTGCACTGCCGTCGGAGCTGCCGAGAGAGGGAGAACCGGAGAAGAAGGGGGTTCGACGGAGCCGCTGCCGCCTCGGAGCCGCCGCTGCCACCGCGTGTGCTGCTGTTTCCGGCCGCTCCCGCAATGCCAGCGAGATTGATCGGAGAAAGACAAAAGAAAACAAAGGAAAAGAAAATAAAGAAAGAAAAGGAGAGAGGAGGAAAGGGGGGGGGGACAGTAAAGTGGAGTACCTGCCACTCAAAACTGAAAGTATATCGAGACAAAAATTGGACCAAAATGGGGGAGAAAGGACTACTGATCGGGCATCAGAAAAAAATTAAATGGAGAGCAGAGTGTAAATCAGGAAATGGGCTAGCTGTTCGGCTGAAAAAGGAGGACGTGTTTGTTTTCTTATGCAGGCGATAAACTCCTATATAAACTCCCACATACTCACCCTTTCCAACGCCATTCCATTTCCAACTTCTTTTCTCCCTTATGCTATTTCCATTATTTGTTTCGGTTTAGTATAGTGTTGTAGAGTTTTAGTAGTGTTGTTAAAAATTATTTTTTAGTAGTTGGGTTTTGAGTGGGATTTTCTCTGCAAGCTAAGGAGTTTTAGAGCTCAGTAAAGATTAGTACAGATAGCTAGTCCGTGATAGTGTTCGGTAAGATTTATTAAATTGGAAAATTTTAGTTATTATTTCCATTAAAATATCATTATAGTATATGATGTTAATATTATAATTTTTGCTAGTCAAATAGCTGTAAAGGGATATCTGCTCGTAGGCCGTGCGTGTGTCGTGTCCATCCCGTCCACGGTGACTGTAAGTAGATTTTTACTCTTTGGAGTAAAGCCAAATTTATTTTAGCTAAAGCATAATTTTTAATACCGCTTTATTATTTTAAATTTATGTTTATAGCTCCCTACTGCTTTTGGATTATTGGTATGCCATTTTACTGTGCTTCACAATACTTGCAATTATTCTCAATGTCCTATGGATTTTTGAGCGCGCATTGTTACGGGGTTTGGTCCAAGTTTTGGGTCGCTGCTGCCACCTCTGCCGTTTGCTTGTGTTACACGACTTACGGGGACAGATGTTAATCCTCCGCCGTTTGCCTGTAATACACGACTTACGGGGACTGATGGGAATCAGCCCGATGCCATTTCTCGATTCAATGTGGTCTGAGGAAATTTCTTACCTCCACCACAACCCTTGAATGTATGTGAGATTTGGGCCCTACAACGGGGAACCTGCACATCATGTTGGCTGAGAAATTATTTCTTGGTAACGCATAGTGTCATATTATCTCTTCCCGGGATTAGATTTATATGGATTTTGTCTGTGCTTAAATAGATTCTCGTTTTAGCATACCATTACCATAACTATTGTCTTTAAATTATTTCTGCAACCCGATCTCCTCCGGGAGTAAGGGTCTACTTACTCAGCGATTGTTTTCGCTGACTCTACACTTGTCACCATTTTCTTTCAGGTTTTGAGATCTGCACTGCATCATCTGTACGGGCACGACTTGGGGTATTATTTATAAAAATGTATATTTTAAAACCCCCTTTTTGGGATGAAAAACTATTACTTGGCATAGATAGTGGTTTATCGAGCATAAACAAAATATTTGGGTTTTATCCCATTTATGAAAGTATGGTGCCCTACTGTTTTAAACAATGCATTGTGCGTTTAACAATATTTTTGAGTATGAAATAGACAACCCCTTTTTATGAAATAAAACTTCCATGGATTTACTCCATTATTGTTATTGCGCGCTTTGAGGAATGCAGTCCTCCGTTTGGTTACGCTATACTAGGGGTGATTAACGAGTAGAGTTACTCGAACTCGACTCGGGACTCGGCTCGGAAAAAACTCGACTCGTACTCGAAAAATTCGAGTCGAGTCGAGTAGTCGAGTAGGAGACTCGAGTATCGAGCTCGAGCACGAGCCTATGTATATGATACTCGAACTCGAGTCGAGTACTCGACTCGAGTCGAGTAGTCGAGTCGAGTCGTTTTCTTTTTTTTTTTGTAATTTTTTTTAATTTTTTTTAATTTTATAAGAAAAATGCAAAAAAATAAAAAATAAATACTCGATAAGCTCGAGTACTCGACTCGAGCTCGAGCTCGAGACCGACAAAAAAATAAAAAATAAAAAATCGAGCTCGAGTAGCTCGACTACTCGACTCGTTAAAAAAAAAATTACTCGAGCTACTCGAGCTCGAACTCGAACTCGAGTCGAGTCGAGCTCGAGCTTGAGCTCAACTACTCGACTCGAGCTCGAGCTCGAGCTCGAGTAGCTAAAAAATGCAGTCAAGTCAAGCTCGAGTACCCCACTACTCGAGCTCGACTCGACTCGTTATCACCCCTACGCTATACCAAACATTTTTATTAAGCTTATTTTATACTTCTCATAGTATATAAGCTTCTTTGAGAATTATACGCTAGCTTGTCCGGAACGTGGTTAGCATATACATTCAATTCTGATTTTCTGCAATTATTTATGTTAGCCTTAGCGTATTTCGGGCAGTCCGGAATACGTGGCGGTAGCACCCCACCCATTGTTCCCGCTCTTTTCTTCCGCTGCATCTTTGGGGAAAATGGGTGTGTTACAGACACGAGATATTGCAACATATTTATGACATATGTAAAAACTTGTTTTGAAATAAAGCGCAACTTTGTTTAAAATTGACATTGAGTTTTTTTTTAAAAAAAAAATAGTCATAGTAAAACAAACTGTGAGATGTGAATTTTTTCCTCTGAAATCAAATGGAGAATTTGGTTAATTCAAACTGGCTCATAATCATTCTACCAATTAAGAATTTTCATCCCAAATAATGAGTTTTGTTTTATTGAGAAGGGAGGTTAAATAATTTTATGGAGTAAGTTTTTTTGCAGGTAGAATTCTCGTCACAATCTAGTTGAATACTAAATTTAGAATATGAAGTCCACTGGATGCTATTCCACTGAATGGTACAGGCAGCACCATATCACCTCTTCCACGAAGGGTTATACATAATGTTTTCTGGATAAATTATTGATAAATGTCTCATTATTTCCACCATGTAAAGAAAAAAAAATCAAACATCATTACTATCAACTAAAGACATTAATTTATTATAAACATTATTATATTCATCAATCAAGAAAGATAATAGCTTAGCATGCCCGCCTTCATTTCTTCCTTATTATAATATGTCTGTTCCAGTATCAATAGATTATATGTTTCAGACGTTAAAACTTTATTCAGTATCGGCATTCCAGAGAAAATTTTCAAACTTATATAATTTGCAGCAATTAGCGTTTCAGTTCCTAACAAAGCTATATTTATATTTGTTATTCCGTCAATTACAAATCTGTTTATATAGACTAATGAATTATTTCTTTAGAAATAATAAAAAAAATTCGTTTATTTACTGATGGATCTATTCGCACTCCCAATAACTCTTTATAAATCAGATTATTTTATTTATAATATGCTTTATGAAAGTAATTAATTTAGTTAAAACCAATTATCCAAAGAATAAGAATTTCACATTTCCCTTAAAAAATTATAATCGTTTTGAATTATTTTTAGAGATAATAATTTTGTTAGGCCATTAGAATGATCAATTTTCATATTTTAGCCATTATTTTTTATTTACAATTTTGAGCCACTACAAGGTTGTCAGACCCACAAAAAGGGCGAAAGCGGATCGCGTGTTGTTCAAATCGCCTCATTATGGTCTAAAAATGGAAATCACATCCCTCTGATAGCCTATTTAAGTTGTTCTTTTTATTATTTTTTTTATGTAACTAAAATAAATAATATTAACTTCATCCCATTATTTATGTCTCACTTTTCTTTTTTGGCATTTCGAATTAAAAATAAGTAATTAATAACAATGTGTCAAACCATATCTCGATGCCATATAAATTAAAAATTTCATATCTTTTTAAAACTGAAAATTTATGTGAATAAGAAAAATGCAAAATCTAAAATAAATAAATAAATAAATAATGCAAAAATCTAAAATAATAATACAATGCAAAAATCTAAAATAAATAAATAAATAAATACAAAATTGAAATTTGAAATCTTTTAAAAGCTAAAAATTGTAGGAATTCCATATAAGTTAAAAAATTTATATCTTTTGAAAACTGAAAATTTTGTAAAAATAAAATTGTTGGAATAAAAAGTGCAAAAATCTAATATAAATAAATAAAAAACCAAAATCTAATATAAATATATGCAAATATACAAAATTTTAAATTTCAAATCTTTTAAAATTGGTAATTGTGGAAATTTCATATAAATTGAAAATTTCATATCTTTTTAAAAATGGAAATGAGGATTTTCATATCCAAATCAATAAATATTTTGACATAAATAATAAATAGTAAATAAATTTAATTAATAGAAAATACAAAAATCTAAGAAAATTGAAAATTTAGAATGGAGACATCACATTAAATGTTGACTTGGTTGACCACTAATGGTTTTAATAATATATAGATTACTATATATAATTTGATAAATTAATTGAATTATAGTTATGATTAATTAATTTTTTAATTTATTATATTGATGGAGGTTAATATTTCAGGCTCAAATTTTTATATAATTATTATTATATATTTCAAAATATAACATATTCAATTAAATAATATATGTGGAGCAAGAATTTAAATATATATATATATATATATATATATTGGTTTCACTAAATGTATCAGGGGATTGGGACTTAGCCCAAGTGGTTAAGCCCCTGGCTCTCAACCTTTAGGTTGAGGGTTCGATTCCCACCCGGCCCCTATCCCTCCCCTTTTCCCCTTTGTAATTGTGTGGCATGGGCCCCCACCACTTCTATAGCCTGTATAGGCTGTTCCGCAAAAAAAAAAAAAACTAAATGTATCATAATATCATAATATCAAATCTATCATAAAATATTTTTTTCAAGATTTTCTTATACTAATAAATGGATATATTGCCTAAATATAAGATTTTTAAAAAATTGACTGACTTGGAAAGTAGGATGATTCACCGATGACGTGTTATTGACTGTACATTTCTGGATGATTAATCAGCGCTTACATGGAAACCCAATGCTTAATTACAATATAACCCTTAAAATTAAAAAGAATGGAATATATTTAATAAGGACAATACAGTCTGCACATGCCAAAAAATATTCAGGATTTATAGATTCATCTACAAAATTACTTTGAGCTGTTACCCAAAAAAAAAGACAAAAAAAAAAACAGTCCACTTTTAAACTCAAACTAGAACTACCCGCCCGCGCGATGCGCCGGGCTGAGAAATTTTACATATGGTAAAAAAATTTATGTATACAATATTTAATTTATAACTCTTATGATTAGAAATGACCCTAAATGGATCAGCCTGCGGGCAGCCGCGAGCTGACCCATTTAAGGCCCCATCAATTGAATATTAATTAATAGTGTTTCAAAAATTGAATGTCTACCACTACCACAACGTCACCAAATATTTAGATCATTATCTTTGGTTGCACATTGTACAAATAGTTGGTATATTTTAGTATTTTCTTATTTATTTATCTTATTAGTATCAGTTTTTTAAGTTTTTTTTTATTTTTTATATATTAAAAATTAGGAATGCAAATAAATTCTTATATTTTATTGAAAAATAATTCTAATATTCTAAATATTAAATATATTAAAAGAAACATATAGTAAATTATCAGTCTAAGTGAAATATATATATATTTCCTAACAAAAATGAAGAAGAATGTATAATACTATGAATTAATAACTGAAAATATTATTTTGTAAGAGTATATACCCTTAAAATATATTATAAAAAATTCCAATATATAATGTATTAATGTACATATCAATCTCCGGCGCTGGTTAGGGTACGATCAAGGTATTGACTTGATGTACTGAGCCCTTTCTTAACCATTGGTCGAATTCATAATTTAGTGGCTGAGATTTATTTAAAGGTCAAAATAGTCAATTTGTATAAAAACTAAATTAAAGAAATTGTGTTCTCATCTCGAATGTCGAGCCCATTAATAGAGTTGGTCTCCACAAACTTGCAGGCCCATAGTATTGAATTTTTGTAAATGCCTTATTATAATACTTATAGTAGTAGAAAGAGTTAAAACTCATTTCCAGCATTGAATTTTTATACATGTCTTATTATAATAATATTATAATAGTAGAAAGAATTGAACTCATTTCCAGTGGGTGGAGTCTTCAGAAAATCATCTATAAAGCAAAGCAAAGTCAAAAGAACAAGCACATGCATTTGAACGAGCACATGCTGATGCAGCGAGTGGTACTACACAATTCAGCGACTCCACGGTATGGAATTCAGCGATTTCGCAGCATACATTTCAGCGACTTTGTATTATACATTTCAGCAACATGGTATTATATATTTCCACGATTTGGTGTTATACATTTTCAGCGACTTTGTGTTATATATTTCAGCGACATAGTGTTATACATTTCAACGACAAATTGTTGTTAATACATTTTCAGCGACTCTGTGTTATACTATAGATTATTTTAGCGACATGGTCCAACAAATTCAGCGAAATAGACTTTTGTATTTCAGCGACAGGGCTCAACATATTCAGCGATATAGACTTTTGTATTTCAGCAACATGGTCCAACAAATTCAGCTACATACATGTTCTAATAGATTTCAGAGACATAATTATATGAAGTATACTTGAGCGATACACTCTTACACATTGTGATGCGTAGGTTGGATGTTTCACGGGAGATTCGCATGGTGGAATGAATTTTGTTTTAGTGATGGATGTGCCCATAATGGAGGCATCTGAGCATGATATTTGGTTTAAAAATATTTTTATCCTGAAGGACATCATCATGAATCTGATATTTGCCGGCTAATAAATGTTTTATCGCTCTTTGGAATACACTGAGTGAATCGCATCTCTTTTGTTCCTTTTTAATAATAAAAAAACAGGAATTCAATTTGTTTACCTCATCTTTGGAGTAATATAAATATATAATGATCTTTAGAAGGTTCCCATTCTTTTTCACAACTCTGAATGCATTCGAAGCTATAGGTCGCTGAATTTCTTAAACGACTTCGCTGATATGGTCATGATTGTGTCGCTTAAATGCTTTTTATTGGAACCACAATTTTTTTTATAGTGTCTTCTTGTGTCGATTATATATTCTTTTTATTTTTATTTTTTTTTGAGAAAAAGAAAATTTTATTAATCCCAAATCAAACTTCCAACACCTACATACATAATCTCATGTGCCACTAGACCTGGTGCCGTCCACAGAGCATTACAAATTGTAAATCTACCAAAAGCTCTATACCCAAGCTATTCTGCCACAACCAAAAAGAAACGGAAAGCAAATAGAACACAATCCACACTATCGGAAGCAACAGGGAAATCTTAGGCTGCTGCAGTAATTTCAAATTGCAGAATAACTGAAAATCGACATAGAAGCCTTTGACTGCTACCAAGACTATCTGAGATCGCTGCTACTCTTTTCTTTCCTTCAGGTATTCAAATCAAACATCAAAGGGAAACAGACTGCTGCTTTGCATACGGCCCTTTCCACATTGAAATTCTCCTCATGTACCATGATTTGTTCACTGGTCTTGTGCACTCCAACATAAACAAACAATAGGGAACGGAAGTGATGTTTTTAATAGATAGGCTATAAACTTGCCTCAGGAAGCATATCTCCCCTAATTTAAAGATCAAAACAAATGCGTCGGATCGATAGGACTATTATGAATTTGCTAGATCATGGCTGAATGTTGGATAGGCAACGGGTGATGGGAAAATAAGTATCCTCTATGCATTGCACACAACAAATTCAAGGCGTGTTGCAAAGTAAAAACAATAACAAAGGAAGCTCCATATTATTCTACAAATGAAAATTGGAGCGAGACACTTTCTCCCAACTTCCCGATCTTCCATGCTATCTTTTCGACCACCTTTCTATAATACCAACCCCTAGGCTGAGCCCGAGCCCCTTTTCTATAATTTTTTTTTTAGGGGTACCTCGACTACCAACGTCAACCCGACTTTAATATCACAGGCCCCGTTTTTTTTTTTTTAATAATTGTAAGGAACTCAACCTAGCATTTGAAAATGAACCACCACTCTAAAGCAATTAAACTCCTCAGATACAACACGGTAGAATTCTTGTGGAATGCATAGAAAGAACCTATGGTTCCCAATGGCTAGGTGTGTCTGTGAAACAAGATCAAGGAGGGAATTGGATCATAGTTTTCGCATGGTATAGGACTGGGAAGCAGGGAGAAAAGCATGGGCATCATTGAACTGCCCTTCGGTTTTAGGATGAGACAATTATCTCTTATAAGATAGTAAAAGATAGAAATTAGTTCAGGGGGTAAACAACCAAAAGGCAAACGAGGAGATAATCAATTACCCTTATCGAATCCGATGCATCGAAATGACCAAAATAGACTCAACATGCAACATAAAGCAAGTTCAAGAATGTCATAGCAAACATCACCTCTGTTCGGGACCGAAGTAGCTCAATCCTTTTCTCTCACCGGTAAAGTGTATCAATGGCTTCATGGGTTGATAGAATGAGGTCACCATCCTCAGATCTGCTCCAACCATCAGTAGGCGGTAAACAACAGGCGATAATCAATATACGATCACCTAGACTCCTCAACCGAATCAGCAACATCAGGCTCCAAAATGAGAACAACCCAGCGATAGCAAATTTTGATCTCTCAAACTTTCAGCTTCGACGACCAGTACCAAAATCGTCGTTCGCACCCGAGTTCCCAGTTTACTCCAGGAATATGAAAAAGCCTTTTAGTCTCCAGCGCTCCAAATAGCCCCAGTATGCTTAGGACACCTGCAAGAATAAAAAGGTAAGTAGAACAAACAGCGCCAATATTATTCCATCTCCTTTGCTCCCCGAACAATATGACATCCTCCCGATCCTCAATTGTCTTAGAGGAATGACCACTCCACCACAATTCCTTCACTGCATATGGTGTTTACTCTTTGAAATAACTCTGAGACACATCCAAATGGCTTACGTTTCGAGACTATCTCATCCACCAACTTTGCATTAGAAACTCCTCACTTACCACCGATCACCAGACCCGCCCCGAACTTCCGATCATCCCAGGGCAAATTACAGACCCATATAAATATTCTTGAACAGTTCTATCTAGATCTCTCTCTGGTACAGAACACCAAAACAAATCCAAGTCTCCAACTATACATATGCCCAAGCCATAGGCAACTCACAAAACAACTACCCTTAGGCAACTACCGATAGCCTGAGTCTGTTCTATCTAAAACGACTAACCCAAATTCACATTCTGAGAAAAACCAGCTTTACCAAAACTGAAATTAAACTCCAGGATTTTAGTTCTTTTAAGCCCTGCACTGGCCATCTTCAAAGCCATACTTCTACCACCCCCTCCCCCTTTGCACCAGCCCTAGCCCAATAGTCCGCAATGTCATTCCGCTCCCTCAATATATGTTGCACCCGCACCTCTCCTCCGCATCTCAACAATGTCATGATCGGGTCTAGTAGTCTATTTAGTCTCCATGGAACAGATTCTGGACATTTCATCCAACGCACTACATTCTGCGAATCACATTCAAATATCAGTTTGGGAAGAGGGAATCCTTGATCACGTAAAAGAGCCTGACTCATTCGACTAAGCGCTGTCATCTCCGCTTCATTTGAATCCGCACGCCCTATACTATCTGATAGTATAAATATAATATTACCCTCATCATCCCTAACGACTCCTCCCACCCCTGCCGGCCCGGGATTACCAAAGGAGGATCCATCCGTATTTATCTTCCACCATCCTTTGCATGGACGTTCCCACACCAATCCACTTGTAACACCCCGGTTTTTGGTCACCCAGGTCGGGATGTCACCGCCACATCTCCCTAGTAAGACACGGTTTCTCCGAGCTTACTAAAGAGATGCAAGGCTAGGTATTGCAGTATTTAAAACATTTAAAGCATTCAAAATAGCCCATACAATATAATTCGAAAATAATAATAGCATAGCGCAGCGGAAAATATTTAGTTTAGTACAATATCGCAGCGGAAAATATAAAAGGGGCCGACATGGCCAAAACACGGGTTAAACAGGCCCGTTCATAATATAGTCTAAGTACGGAATTTAAAAGCAAAATAAGTGTTCCCCAAAATCCCATGCATGAATCGTGCTCACACATGCTCATTCCACATATTCTGTAAGGAAAGGAATAAAAATGGTTTTGGTCAGCAAAATTGCTGAGTAAGTTAACACATGCATGATCGTAGGGTTTAAAAGCCATTAATTTAATAATTTAACAAAAGCATGATAATAACATAATATATAATTTAATCTAATCAAGTATCCAATAGCCTAAATTATCTCAGGGCTCTATTTAATACACACATCACATGGTTTAATCACAAAGACCATAATTTAAATAAAGCATTTAAGTAATTTAATTGGACAACAACATAATTTAATCTAATTTAATTTAATTTAGAATCCCCATTACATTCCCGATTTGGTATTTCAAGGTTTCACGATAAAATCGCGATATCAACAAGTTTAGCCGGTAGCCCGGCGGCCGCAACCGTATCAGCCATACCCAGTACCACTCCGGAGCCTCGGGAAACCCATACGGATATTCACGAGAGTGTAGGCTCTAAGTTTCGCCGTTTAGGCAATCCATATCTCAAGTTTAGCGCGCGGGGTCACCATCGTCCATTACGGCACGAAGTGAATCGTTAGGGGGCACCCTGCAGAGCACTCACCCCTAATTTTAATTTATCAAGTTTGTAAGGGGATTTAGTTTTTAAAATCTGCCTTCCATTGTATTTATTTAGAAATAATATCTCAATTCGTTTCAACCCTAAAGGTTAATTCCATGTTTCAACAAGATTTCAAGATTTCGTTTCGGTAACTCACAGTTTACTCCAAAATTCGTCTAAAATTAGATTTAATTCCAAAAATTCCAAAATTTCATATCTGACTCGGAAACATCAAGATCTACAACTTTCGTGTTTTAACTTTTTCAATCGAGATACCTAAGTAGGTCAAAATCGCCAATTTTCGCATAAGAACAAATCTGTCCGAGTTTAATGCATCACAGTTTAAAGATTTCGAATTCTACCATAGCAATTCAACTCCAAATTTAACGAAATTTGACAGAGATCATCTTAAGACATTTATCTACAATTTTCATGTTTGGCCAAAGATCTAGAACAACCTAGATCCTATGTCAAAAACGTGATCAAGATCATTCCTAAGTTCTGTCCAAGATTTCAAGATCTAGTTTCAAACAGCTCGGTTTCAATGGGTTTTCACATATCAAATCAACTCCAAAAATCCTCAAACATTTACAGTAGCTAGATCTAAGTCTTAGGAACGTTTTTCGTGTTTTAAGTTTTTCCGTTTGAGTTCGTTTTAAGGTTCGGAAAAATTCAACAAATCTGTTGCGCCGATAGAAAGTAAGAATTGACAGATTTTCGGTTTCTTGTTAATCTTTTAGTTTTGAATGTTTTAATTCATCCCAAAACCATGTAAGAGTTAACTTACAGTGTCTATGAACGTCGGGGATGTCTAGTTCGGAGGCGTGGCTTCCAGATCACCGTTTCTCCTCTCCGTTCGTCGGGTTCTACGATCTAGATTCAATACGGGGTGTAGAAAGAAAAGAACCGAAGTTAGAATCCGTTTTCGGATTGAAACGTGAAAGGATTTGTCGGATTAGAGCTTACCACAATGTTTGGAGATCCTTGGATTTTCGTCCAAAGCTGCTGCCTCCGTTTGGTGCTTTCCGTCGACTCCGAATTTAGGGTTTCGAACGTATAGTAGGTTGTAGGGTTTTGTAAACTTGTTTGGGGCTCCCAAGGGGCTTATTTATAGAATTCTCAATCCCTAGGGCGTCCACATCTGACCTAAAGGTCTTGGGTCAAGAGATGTTCAACCGAAAGTCGAAAAATCCGCGTTCGGGCGAGAGATTCACGCACAACCAAATCTGTCAAGTGGCGCGGTCGTGGCGCGCTAATCGCCCTCCACCGCGCGGCCACCGCGCCGACTTCGCCTGGACTTCGGTCCGAGCGGGTCGTGCGATCCGTCGTGCTTTTCCGCCTCTCTTTCGGGTTTCTATCCCTCTATGCTCCCGAATTCCGATTCCCGGGGTATCTTCGGGTTTCTACTTTCTCTCTAAATTTATTCTCGGGTCTAATTGGATGTTTTGGACTCGAATCCTCGAGTTCATTAGTGTCGGGTTTTGGTGTACCATTTATTTACCTTTAATCCATCCTTTTATTTAATTAAATTCCTTTAATTCCTTTTTAAGTAAAAATCTCATTTCTCATTTCCTTATCTTTATTTACTTCTTTTATTTGCTGGATTTATTTATTTATTTATGATATTTATTTTATCTATTATTTATTTACTTAACTATTGTTTTATTTAATGATGGAAAATTCACGGGTATTACAGTCTATCCTCCTTAAGAATCAACTTCGTCCTCGAAGTTGTGTTTCGGCTTTTCTCGTGCTAAGGTCTTGTGTTTGTTTTATTGTTTTGTGACTGAACTTAGAATTAAAACTTCTAAGCTGCCTACGTACCCGGTCAAGGGATCAAGCCATAACGTAGTTCAAAAGTTTACAAAAATGCATGAAAAAAAATTAGGGGTTATGACATCCTCTCCCCCTTAAGATTGCAGTTATGTCCCCATAACTGTGTCGGAATCGGTTTGGAACAATGTCGGGTATCGTTCTCTCATGTCGGATTCTACTTCCCAAGTTGCCGTCTCACTTTCGTGGTTTGACCAAAGAACCTTGATCATTTTGACGGTTTTGTTCCTCGTTACTCGTTCCTTAGTGTCAAGAATACGTACTGGGACTTCTTCGTAAGTCAAGTCTTCATCGAGCTCAATTATCTCCGCTTGAAGTACATGTGTCGGGTCCGGCACATACTTCTTTAGTTGTGAGACATGGAAGACATTATGAACTCGATCTAAGTGTGGCGGTAAAGCCAATCGGTAGGCTAGAGTTCCGACTCGTTCTAGGATTTCGTAAGGTCCTATGTATCGAGGACTTAACTTCCCTCGTTTGCCAAAGCGCATCACCCCCTTCATGGGTGATATCTTTAGCATGACCCTATCTCCCACTTGAAATTCTAGGTCTCGTCGTCTCACGTCGGCATAACTCTTTTGACGGTCTTGTGCGGCTTTCATCTTCCCTTGAATCACTTTGATTTGTTGAGCATGTCTTCGATAAGTTGTGGTCCCACTACTACGGACTTATCGTTTTCTTCCCAGCTCAATGGGCTTCGGCACTTTCGTCCATACAACGCCTCGAAAGGTGCCATGCCGATACTAGCATGGTAGCTATTATTATAAGAAAACTCAATCAAGGGTAAATGAGATTCCCAATTCCCTTTGAATTCCAACACGCATGCTCTCAGCATGTCTTCTAGTGTTTGGATTGTCCTTTCGGTTTGTCCATCCGTCATCGGGTGGAATGCGGTGCTCATTTTGATTTGAGTACCGAGAGCTTTTTGTAACTCCGTCCAGAAATGAGAGACAAATCTACTGTCTCTATCGGAAATGATATCATGTGGTACTCCATGTCGTCGTACCACGTTATCAATGTAGGCTCGGGCCAATTGGTCCATAGTCCACGTGTCTTTCGTTGGGATAAATATGGCTGTCTTCGTTAGCCTATCCACAATCACCCAAATCTTATTCATGCCTTTAGGCGATCGGGGTAATCCCGAGACAAAGTCCATTGAGATGCTATCCCACTTCCAACCTGGAATCTCTAGTGGTTGCATCAATCCTAAGGGTTTATGTCGCACTGCCTTAACCTTTTGGCAGATAAGACATCTTGCCACGAAATTGGCCACTTCCTTCTTCATTCCCGGCCACCAATAGATCTTCTTCAGATCCTTGTATAGCTTGTCACCTCCGGGATGTACGGAATATGGCGTGTTGTGCCCTTCCTCCATCAACCTTTGCTTCAATTCGGCACATTTAAGACGCATACACCATCTCCCTTTAAAGCGGATGCTTCCATCCTCGTGGACAGCAAATCCTATTGCCTTTCCTTCGGCAATATACTCTTTTATCTTCTCGAGTTTCGGGTCGCCCGGTTGAGCGAGTCGAATCTCGTCTAATATTGGAGTTTCTACGACCATAGCATTGACCGTTTCTCTCACTGTGCCAGGATGCACAAGTTCTAACTCCAATCTCGCCAATTCCATGTACAATGCCGGCGGAATTACCAACGAGTTTGTCACGTGTTGGGTTTTCCGACTTAGGGCATCGGCTACCACATTCGCCTTCCCCTCGTGGTATGCTATCTCTAAATCGTAGTCTTTAATAAGTTCCAACCACCTTCGCTGTCTCAAATTCAACTCCTTCTGAGTGAATATATATTTCAAGCTCTTGTGGTCGGTGAACATTCGACATTTCCGCCCATAAAGATAATGTCTCCATATCTTTAGAGCGAATACGACCGCTGCCAACTCCAGGTCGTGTGTCGGATAATTTTCCTCGTGGGGTTTTAGTTGGCGTGATGCATAGGCTACGACTCTCGAGTCTTGCATCAAAACACAACCTAAACCTTCCTTCGAAGCATCGCTATATACTTCGAAGTCACCATTCTCTGATGGTAGTGTTAATACGGGTGTGGTTGTGAGTCGTTTCTTCAGCTCTTGAAACGCAATCTCACACGCTTCGGTCCACTCGTATTTTGCTCCTTTCTTGAGTAGCTGGGTCAAAGGACGTGCAATCCTTGAAAAGTCCTTCACAAATCGTCTATAATATCCGGCTAATCCAAGGAAACTCCTTATTTCCGTTGGACTTTTCGGAGTTGCCCATTCAGTTACGGCAGAGACTTTTGCCGGATCCACTGATACTCCATCAGCGGATACTATGTGTCCGAGGAATGCCACTTCTTTCAGCCAGAAGTCACATTTCGACAGCTTGCCGTATAGCTTATCGAGTAAACAGTAGAAGGTAATAAAAAAAACAACTTTTGAGGCTCGCGCGGTGCCCGCGCGGTGGCGCGCGGCGACCGCGCGGCCATGCCAGTTCGAACAAAAGGGCTCGCGCGGAGCGCGAGTCATTCCGCCCCATTTCCACTTCCGAGACTTCCTCTAGTTTTCTCTCAAATTCGTTCTCCCATCCCCCGATTCTCTCATTCCCGGCTTCGTTTTTCCTTTGCAAGGTATGCGTCTGCTACTTCTATTCGTCAATTTCAGATTTTATGTCTTGTTTAGCCTTAATCTTTGGGTGAATTTCAAAATTAGGGTTTAGGGACAAGAATTGGGGGTTTGTTGTTTTTAGACTTAATTTGTGCAATTAGCGGGTTTGGGCGATACTTGTTGTTATTTTTGTTGATTAGAAAGTATTTGTCAACAACGTATGCCTAGTTTGAGGAAGTTTTTACTAGCTCCCATATTCTAAAGAAAACATGAATTTCCCGATTTGTATTGGTATTGGGGCATGTGGATGAGTTTGTTGTCGTTGTTTTGTGCCCTATTATGATGATGAGTTATTGCCTTAGCAATTGGTTTGGTTTGGGGACGTTTCCCATGTGTTTGCAAGTAAACTTTGGTATTGATTATTGCGCACTCAACGTGTTTGACGAAATGTCCCAAAGAGGTTTGGGACTCTTCTAGACATAGTCTTAGTTTGGTTATCTTCTTGATCGCTCGTGTTAGAGCCCACTTTTCATGTTTTTGTGTTTTCTAAATTATGCTTAATGTGATTGCCGTGTAGGATTTATCCTTACATTTGGTATTGGTTGGATATCTGCAGGATGCTGCTTTTTCTGTGGGTTATTTTGGCGTCACTCATGTGTCCCCCGAGGACCAGGAGACGAGTTGCTCAGCGCGATGAGGCTGGTTCTAGCACTGCCGCTCCGGCGATGTCTGATTTTGATGAGAGCGAGTCCGAGGAGGACGAGGAGCAGCGGGGCCCTAAGCTCAAGGGTCTCCCCGACGAGGTGCGTCCCCGTCGACACGACAGGTATCGGTTTGCTACTATGGCCTCTCAGGAGTTCTATTTCGACGAGCTTCGTCGGAACAGGTCTTACGTCCCGGAGAGAGGCATATATCCTCGCCATATGGACGACGACAGGGTTAGTCCAGTTTTGGATCTTCTTCAGTGGACTGGGCTTGTGCGCCATCCCGAGGGCATCGCTTCTGGGTACTTAGCTATGGAGGTCATTGCCAACAGTGGCGGTCTCGGGGAGAACAGTGACTTGTCTCAAGTCTGGGTTCGGGGTCGCCATCTAGATTTCAGTGCTCGGGCGATCAACGTATACTTTGGCCTTCCTGACGACGGCGTATTCCGGCCACAGCCTGAGGGTCGTATACCCCCGCCTGCGTGGGGCGTTTTATGCACCTTGACGGTTCCCCTACTCGAGCATGATCACGAGCTGAGGTTGACGACGATGGACTCTCCGTGGCGCGAGCTAGCTCAGATATGGTTAAGCCGTGTCCGGCCGATCACCCGGAGCCATATTGTTATAGACCACGTCTATGAGACCATCTGCTTTCTCGCCCGAGGTGGTAGGGTGAATGTTGGGGCTTGTATCGCAGACAACCTGAGGGGTATGCGCCGAGGACGAGGGAGCAGGGTGATTACCCATGTTCATCTTCTTTGCGGCATGTGTGCGGCTCAGGGGATCCGTACGTCACCAGAGACGGATCCTTACGAGCTATCCGCTGGCGGCTACTACCGTATCCCTAGCTACGCCCCTCGACGCAGTGCTCTTCGACGTGGGGCTCCTCCGGCTGTCCTTCGCCCGGAGCCAAACGGTGATGGTTTGATTCTAGTTGTTCCTCCTGAGCAGCCACCTCCGCCTCCCGAGGTTCCCCAGCAGGGTGCGGAGATGCCGCAGATAGTTCAGATGCTGCAGGTACGCAGCTTAGTATGGATGCGGGGTTCGCTCGTATGGATGCTGGGTTTGCAGCCGGGCAGGCTCGCTATGACGCTCTGGATGCCAGGATGGACCTGTACCAGGCTCGCATGGATACGATCACTACGAGACAGCTGGAGCAGCAGGCCTCCATGACCGACATGTACGCCTACATGCGCCAAATGGACGAGTATATGCGTCGTCAGTTCCCGCCTCCCGACCAGTGATCCTTTGTTTCCGCATTTCCATCTAGGCTTGCTGTAGTAGTGTTTTATTTAGTTGGTTTCTTATGGACTGTACAAGGATGATCTTGCTGTGTTTTGTTTCGTAGTTTATGTTCCCGTTGTATCCTTGTTCAGTTGCCTGATTTGACTGTTGTCGTTTAGAGAAATTGCGGTGGAACTGTTCCGGTTCGTCTCTCTCTCTCTTTTTTTTTTCTTTTTTTTTATATAATTTTGGGCTGAAGGATTTCAAAAAAAATCAACTCACATTTTATTCCTTTAAAAGAAATTTAATACAAGTAATAGGATGCGCAAAATAGATGTACTATCGAAGATAAAGTATCTAAAAGACCTCCGCGTCCTCTGGCAGAGTAGCGGGGTCTTCCATAGGGTCATCCTCATCAGAGACCTGGCCGGTGCCCAAAGGTCCATGAAACACTGGGGATGGTGGATCGGCGGCTTCCGGAACTGGGTCCGGTGTCTCCTCCGGATGGTTCTCCACGGGGCTCGGGCTTGGCGATGGGCGGACCATGTGGGGCCAGAGCCCAAGGGTTCCGTAGCGTCCATGAATAAGGCCAGACGGGCTCTCCACTGGGGGTGTTGGGCTTCGTGGTCCCATCAAGTGGTCTTCCACAGGGCTATATGGTACTACTATATCAGTGAGGTCAAGCAGGTTCGTCCCTAGATCCTCGACTCTATCTATCACAGCATCGCTTCGTTCGGTGAGTTTTTGCACTTGAGTTTCTAAGTCTTTTATGCGATCTTGATCAGCGGCTCTCAAGTTCAGGAAGTGCTGGAGGTCAGCTTCCCTTAAGTCTCCCATTTGGTGCAGATTTGCCTCCAAGTGAGCTATACGATTTTTCATTTGTTGTATGGTTTGTTGGGTGTCAATGTGAGCGTTCATCATCTTGATCATCAACTGCATCATGTCTTGACTAGCCATCTAGCGCAAGCAAGAGATCTAAGTTAATATTCGCCAAGATTCTAAGTTCAATTCGCTAAGATTCTAAGTTCAAGTTTCGCCAAGATTCTAAGTTCAAGTTTCGCCAAGATTCTAGGTTCAAGTTTCGCCAAGATTCTAGGTTCAATTAGCCAAGATTCTAAGTTCATAACAGAGATGCAACATGCAAATGCAAATGATATATCCCCCCAATAGTAATTTAATGCAATATATATATTTTTTTCCATGGGTTCTAAAATAAAAATTTTTCCATGGAATTAATACTTTAATATTTAAAATAATAGTCAAAATATTAATAATAGTTTAAAAATAATAATGGTTTAAAAATAGTAGTTTTAAAAAAATAGCCGGGCTCTGATACCAACTTGTAACACCCCGGTTTTTGGTCACCCAGGTCGGGATGTCACCGCCACATCTCCCTAGTAAGACACGGTTTCTCCGAGCTTACTAAAGAGATGCAAGGCTAGGTATTGCAGTATTTAAAACATTTAAAGCATTCAAAATAGCCCATACAATATAATTCGAAAATAATAATAGCATAGCGCAGCGGAAAATATTTAGTTTAGTACAATATCGCAGCGGAAAATATAAAAGGGGCCGACATGGCCAAAACACGGGTTAAACAGGCCCGTTCATAATATAGTCTAAGTACGGAATTTAAAAGCAAAATAAGTGTTCCCCAAAATCCCATGCATGAATCGTGCTCACACATGCTCATTCCACATATTCTGTAAGGAAAGGAATAAAAATGGTTTTGGTCAGCAAAATTGCTGAGTAAGTTAACACATGCATGATCGTAGGGTTTAAAAGCCATTAATTTAATAATTTAACAAAAGCATGATAATAACATAATATATAATTTAATCTAATCAAGTATCCAATAGCCTAAATTATCTCAGGGCTCTATTTAATACACACATCACATGGTTTAATCACAAAGACCATAATTTAAATAAAGCATTTAAGTAATTTAATTGGACAACAACATAATTTAATCTAATTTAATTTAATTTAGAATCCCCATTACATTCCCGATTTGGTATTTCAAGGTTTCACGATAAAATCGCGATATCAACAAGTTTAGCCGGTAGCCCGGCGGCCGCAACCGTATCAGCCATACCCAGTACCACTCCGGAGCCTCGGAAAACCCATACGGATATTCACGAGAGTGTAGGCTCTAAGTTTCGCCGTTTAGGCAATCCATATCTCAAGTTTAGCGCGCGGGGTCACCATCGTCCATTACGGCACGAAGTGAATCGTTAGGGGGCACCCTGCAGAGCACTCACCCCTAATTTTAATTTATCAAGTTTGTAAGGGGATTTAGTTTTTAAAATCTGCCTTCCATTGTATTTATTTAGAAATAATATCTCAATTCGTTTCAACCCTAAATGTTAATTCCATGTTTCAACAAGATTTCAAGATTTCGTTTCGGTAACTCACAGTTTACTCCAAAATTCGTCTAAAATCAGATTTAATTCCAAAAATTCCAAAATTTCATATCTGACTCGGAAACATCAAGATCTACAACTTTCGTGTTTTAACTTTTTCAATCGAGATACCTAAGTAGGTCAAAATCGCCAATTTTCGCATAAGAACAAATCTGTCCGAGTTTAATGCATCACAGTTTAAAGATTTCGAATTCTACCATAGCAATTCAACTCCAAATTTAACGAAATTTGACAGAGATCATCTTAAGACATTTATCTATAATTTTCATGTTTGGCCAAAGATCTAAAACTGCCTAGATCCTATGTCAAAAACGTGATAAAGATCATTCCTAAGTTCTGTCCAAGATTTCAAGATCTAGTTTCAAACAGCTCGGTTTCAATGGGTTTTCACATATCAAATCAACTCCAAAAATCCTCAAAAATTTACAGTAGCTAGATCTAAGTCTTAGAAACGTTTTTCGTGTTTTAAGTTTTTCCGTTTGAGTTCGTTTTATGGTTCGGAAAAATTCAACAAATCTGTTGCGCCGATAGAAAGTAAGAATTGACAGATTTTCGGTTTCTTGTTAATCTTTTAGTTTTGAATGTTTTAATTCATCCCAAAACCATGTAAGAGTTAACTTACAGTGTCTATGAACGTCGGGGATGTCTAGTTCGGAGGCGTGGCTTCCAGATCACCGTTTCTCCTCTCCGTTCGTCGGGTTCTACGATCTAGATTCAATACGGGGTGTAGAAAGAAAAGAACCGAAGTTAGAATCCGTTTTCGGATTGAAACGTGAAAGGATTTGTCGGATTAGAGCTTACCACAACGTTTGGAGATCCTTGGATTTTCGTCCAAAGCTGCTGCCTCCGTTTGGTGCTTTCCGTCGACTCCGAATTTAGGGTTTCGAACGTATAGTAGGTTGTAGGGTTTTGTAAACTTGTTTGGGGCTCCCAAGGGGCTTATTTATAGAATTCTCAATCCCTAGGGCGTCCACATCTGACCTAAAGATCTTGGGTCGAGAGATGTTCAACCGAAAGTCGAAAAATCCGCGTTCGGGCGAGAGATTCACGCACAACCAAATCTGTCAAGTGGCGCGGTCGTGGCGCTAATCGCCCTCCACCGCGCGGCCACCGCGCCGACTTCGCCTGGACTTCGGTCCAGGCGGGTCGTGCGATCCGTCGTGCTTTTCCGCCTCTCTTTCGGGTTTCTATCCCTCTATGCTCCCGAATTCCGATTCCCGGGGTATCTTCGGGTTTCTACTTTCTCTCTAATTTTATTCTCGGGTCTAATTGGATGTTTTGGACTCGAATCCTCGAGTTCATTAGTGTCGGGTTTTGGTGTACCATTTATTTACCTTTAATCCATCCTTTTATTTAATTAAATTCCTTTAATTCCTTTTTAAGTAAAAATCTCATTTCTCATTTCCTTATCTTTATTTACTTCTTTTATTTGCTGGATTTATTTATTTATTTATGATATTTATTTTATCTATTATTTATTTACTTAACTATTGTTTTATTTAATGATGGAAAATTCACGGGTATTACACCACTTCTCACCCTCTTGAGTTTCCTTTTGCTGATTTCTGTTAAAGCTCCAGGAAAGAGGTTTTCTTGACATACTAAGCTCAGATTGCTCCCTTTAAGTTCAGCAGCCCACCACAACGAAGCTTTCCATCTAATTTCATCAGTCACCACAGCAACATCAAATTGCATCCCATTAAATGCCACTTTGTTTCCGTACTTCCATACTGTCCATACCGTTGCTAAGCCTGCCAACATCCATCCAGCCCGAAGTTCTGACGTCCTCTCATTTCCAAGCCAATATGCTAGCAATTTGTCAGCCTCTCCAGGGATTGCCCATACCACTTCAAAGCTGGCTGCCACCTTATACCATATGCCACTCACCACCTTGCACCTACACAGCAGATGGTCTACTGATTCAGTGTCCTTTTCACATAGTAGGCAGGATGCACCGGTCCATTGTATACATCCTCGCTTAGCCAAGGTTTCACGAACCGGGAGAGCACCATGAACCGCCTTCCATACTAGTAGCTTGGCCTTCATTGGACACCTAATTCCCCAAAGCCTCCTCCAGAAATCCCGCTTCTCGTCTTCATATGAATCTGCCTCCCTCACCCAACATGATCTTATAGAAAAAATACCACTGCTTTCCTTCTCCCACACTAATCGATCTTCAACAAATCTGCTCAATTGTTGGCTATGTAGGATATCCATCATTGAATGCCATATATCGACTTCCCAATCAAATAGTGGTCTTCTCAATTGAATATCCCACTCCCATGACAGTCCAATCCATTTGCCAAAATCGGCCACCTTCCCATCCTTATTATTGGCCAAGGCAAAAATTCTTGGAAAGAGATCCCTTAAACTCCTGCCTTCCTCTAACCACTTGTCCCGCCAAAAATTAGTCATTCTGCCATTTCCAATTTGAACTCGAAATCCGCTTCCCTGCCGTTCCTTTTCATACTTGTCCCACTCACTACAAATACGTCCCCACAAAGACCTCCTCACTTTCACTTCTGGCAGCATTGTTGTTGATCCACCATAATATTTAGCATTAATCACCTCTTTCCATAATGACTTTTCAGCCCCATACCTCCACCTCCATTTTAAAAGCAAAGCCATATTCTGCCTCTGTGTATCCCCAATCTGTAGTCCACCGCTATCCCTGCGAGAACAAATCACCTCCCAATGTACTAAATGTATCTTCCGGTTACCCTTCCATTCATTCCAAAAGAACTTCCTCTTAAACTTTTCCAATTGATCGGCCACTGTTTTTGGGATTTTAAAGAGAGACATAAAATAAGTTGGAAGGCAACTAAGTACTGATTTTACCAAACAAAGTTGGCCTGCTTGAGATAAAAGACGCCCTTTCCACCCCGTCAATCTCCTCTCCACCTTTTCCAAAATCGGTTGCCAAATCCCCGTCCCATTTACCCTACCCCCGATCGGAAAACCCAGATATGTCATGGGCCAACTGCCTACATTATAGCCGAATGCAGCCGCTGCTTCATTCACAGATTCCATTGAGCAGTTTATTCCATATATGCAACTTTTTCCATAGTTTATTCTCAACCCTGTTGCTAATGTTAAACATCTCAAAATTCTTTTGCTTAGAATTACCTGACCAAGCTCCCCCTCACAAAATATCACTGTGTCGTCCGCGTACTGAAGATGCGAAATAGTTGGCCCTCCTCCCCCAGCGTTCAGACCCTTCACCAGCCCCTCTTCCACCCCTTTCAACATCAACCTGTTTAGAATCTCTGCCACCATCACGAACAAGTATGGTGAAAGCGGGTCGCCTTGTCTAATTCCTTTGATCATCTTGAAGAAACTTATGGGTGTGCCGTTGATTAACACAGCAGCCTCCGCTATAGTAATGCATTCCCTAATCCAATTAATCCACTTCTCCTCAAAGTTCATTGCCCCCAACACCCGAAGCAGGCTCTCCCAAGATACGTTATCATACGCTTTGGCGAAGTCCAATTTTATCACAAAACCCTTGCGCCCTGACGAATGAGTGGAATGAAAAATTTCTGCTGTAATTAGAACTCCATCTAAGATCTGTCTACCTTTAACGAAAGCCATCTGCGATTTTCCAACTATTCCATCCAACACCTCCTGGAGTCTTTTAGCTAGAACCTTTGCCACTATTTTGTAAACACTTCCTATTAAAGAAATTGGCCTGAATTCTGCGAAATGCACCGGATTTTCTACCTTCGGTATCAAAGTGATGAACGACTTCCCAATCTCTCTTGGCAGTTTACCTTTGTGTGCCAGCTCCCTGAAGACTTCCAAGAGATCCTCTTTTACAATATCCCAATATCTCTTATAAAATCCTAGATTAAATCCATCGGGGCCTGGGGCTTTATTTCCATCACAGTTCCATATTGCCACCCGAATTTCTTCCACCGTGAACTCACGTACCATCCAGCCCTTTCCCTCCTGATCCAGTTTGGCTAAACCAATATTCTCAACACTGAATATAACATCTTGTTGTTTAGAGAATGCTTCTTGGAAAAAAGAAAACGCTGCCTCTTTAATCCTTCTCGGGTCATCCACCATTTCATCGCCAACTTTGATTGAACCTATGGTATTCCTTCTTTTATTCAGAGCCGTCACCACATGAAAAAACCTTGTGTTTTGGTCCCCCTCCTTGATCCATTTGATTCTAGATTTTTGGTGCCACTTTGCTCTTCCGCCAACTCAATTGTTTTAACTCCAACTTCTTATCTTCCCAATTTTTTCTAGCCATCGCATCGCCACTGTTATCTTGAAACCTCTCCTCAGCCACTCTAATATCACTCATCAATCCCTGGATCCGTTTTTCCAGCTCTTCTGCCCCATACCCTTCCCAACACTTTATCCGGTTCTTAAGCTTCCTGAGCTTACTCAACAGCCTACAACCTCTCACTGGCCCCCCCCATCCCACCCCTCCCGGACTAAATCAATGAACCGTTTATCCTCCATCCAATAGTTGAAAAATCGAAACGGTTTTGGACCCCACGACTTCTCCCCCACCTCTAGGCTTATTGGATAGTGGTCTGATAAGACCGAATCACACCTCTTCTGGATGATCGACCCTCTCAAACATAACCACCCTGGAGATACTAAGAATCTGTCTAGTCTACTGCACGCCCTCCCCCCCTCCCGAACCACGTGAAGTGCCCTCCTTCCAAAGGTAAGTCAACTAAACCCAAATTATCGATGAACTCCCTGAACTCTATATTTGATCTCGAGTCCTCACTTATCCCAATTCTCTCTCCTTCCCCTGCCACCGCGTTGAAGTCCCCAAGCAAGCACCAGAAATCACCATTGCCTGTGTCAAATTTTTGAATCAGACTATGCCAAAAATCTGCCCTTTCGCGTCTATCATTTGGCGCATGAATATTGATGATATTGACTACTCCCTCCAATCCACTCATCCTACCTTTCAGCCACAACAATTTATGCTCCCTTTCGACTACTTGAAACTGCTACTACTCACATCCCAGATAGTAATCAACCCACCCGCATTCCCAATGGCCGGTTGAAACTCGAATCCACACTCCTTAACGCCCCACAGTCTGGCTGCTAACCTCCTATCAATCTCTCCCATCTTCGTCTCTTGAAAGCATGCCACAGTTGGTCGCGTTTTCTTACATAACCTCCTCACCGCCCTCCTTCTAACCCCTCCGTTCAGCCCTCTCAAGTTACATGTGATTATCTTCATGTCAACCGCACTGTACTCAACCAAAATCCCCCACCCTTATCTACCCCTTACAAGCTCCTCCCACACACCCTTGGTCGCTGCCTCCTTCCCAATTGCTAAACCCAACCCCAACCTTCTAGCTAGCTCTAGGATTGCTTCCACCTCCGAATAATCTAACAACTTCACTCCCTCTTCCGTTCTGATTGTGGAAAATTGCAGCCTTGCGAAATCATTCCTCGCCTCCCCCAAATTCTTCTTACCCTGACCTCTGGTGCCCTTCTGTATCCCTTTACCTATCCCACCTTTCCTACCCTTACCGCATTGACGCCCTAATTTCCCTACTAACACTTTTCTGACCGCCTCTTCCGCCACCCTAAGTTCTTGTATATCCGTCAGTCTATTATCACCAATCCCCCCACAATCGCTCCCTAATCCCACCCCAACCCCTAGATTTTCTACTTCCAGTCTCTCCTCCGATAGAACGTTCCCTCCGATCTCCTTTTCTGTACTCAAATTTCCGATGGCCTCATCTCAATTAAACTATTTTATGAATCTCCCTCCGACTCTCCCCAGCCCACAACCCTCGCTCCCCTCCCAACCAAATTGGATTCCCCGCTTTGAAACCTAACTGGGCCCAACTCATTATCTACCTCGTTCAAAGATCCTAAGCCCTTTCCATTTTGTTCTCCCCTTTTCATAGCAGCCCAATCCCTGTCCTTATTACCTCTATCTCCTGGCCCACTCTCCAATATTTCTGGGCCCAAAGCAAAGTCCTCCTTCTGAGAGCGGCCCGAGTCATTTTCCTTGACCATATTCGGCAACCCCTTATCTTCTAAATCCACGTTCCCCAAATAACCAGCTCCCCCACCCTCATCATTATTGTCTTCCCCTCGATTATCACCAACCCATGCAGCTATTGAGGCTTTATCATACCCAGCCGCCAATTTACCCATCTGTTTATCTCCCCCATGCACCTCTTTTATTGAACTTTCCACTTCCTAATCCCCCTCAGTCCCGGACCTCGTAACTACTTTCTTCTCCGGCAGGACACCATCCTTCTCCGTTACCTGAATATCACTTCCCAAACCCTGTATTTCCTTTTCGCATGAAGTATCCTCTACCACCACTTCTTCAAAGAAGTTTGCTACAATCCGGACTGTATATGTTCCTTGTTCAACCTGTACTCTCAACTTCGACGGAATACTTGTCGTTCCATTGATCGCCACCAACACCCTTGCCCGGTCCAACCTCTTTTTTTGTATGGTTTCCCTATCCACGTTAATAATCCTTCCCCATCCATTAACTATTCTTTGCATATTTTCCTCACTCCATGCCGCAAATGGTATTCCGAATATATATATCCAAACTAACTGTTTGAGCTCCATCACACCGGAATCCCACCTCCTTTTCCAAGAAAGTGCCCTATCCCTCCCGTCCAAAAGAAATTTATCCCGCATTGTGACGTTTTCAAACACCACCACAATGATATGCCCCCCTCCATAAATAATATCACCGCAGCCATCATATTCCTTGTAGAGCCACTCTTGGAAATCTTTCAATGTCTCAAGGGCTCTTACCGCTACCAGCGCCGCCCTGTTCAACCACTCCTTGTCACCTTCCACGGTTTGCAGTTTTATGGCACCTCCCCTCCGATCATTGACATCATCTGTCGTCGCATTCCTAACGCCTTTAATTACTTTCGCATACGACCGTTCGTCCCGCCATGCATTTGTAAATCTTCTTTGTTTACTTCCTTCCTCTCTCACTGACTGCCCAAACTGACTGAGCCTATCATATCCTCTATTTCTTGGAAAGAACCGATGGCCTCCAGAAACCCTATTGCTAGGATTAGCCCAGCACACCTTCAATCTCCTATCCATGCAAGTACGCCCATTCATCCTCAACATCACCATTTCCGCATCCTCCTTACTCGCGAACCGAACAAAGCCATATTTAAAGCCATTTTTCGGCCATCTTCTGACTGGGAAAAACCAATCCCGCACCTTTGCCACCATTTCTATGTCCTTCAAGACTTTCCCATTTGGTACCTTCACTGGAATATTTCCCACATAGATCCCCGCCAGACTCCTACGAGACGATCCCCTCCCATAACCCTGACCCCCATTACCCATATACCCCCTACGTGAGTCTCCCGATAATTTCCTTTTGTTCCCCCACCAGCTCTGCTCATTCCTAACCGTCTTATGACTATCACCGAAATTCCTAGCTGTTGACACCGGCTTCCTCCATTGTAACGTGCGCTCCCTCTTGTCTTCTAACCCAGATCCTTCCTTCTCCGGCGGATTATTGCTTACCGGAACCCAAGCTCTCTCGACTCTCTCCGGCGGCATCCTTATATATTCTTTTTATTTTACTTATTAGAAAAAAAATTATTCAATTACTATAAAGTAAATGATTGCTACTTTTTTTTTTTAAATCTCACTATGTATTTAGCTAGGGATATAAATCAACATAAGCAAGGAAATAATTTAGGTAACTGTACGTAATGAAGAAATGATTGCATATTTATTTTGACAATTCTACCCTTTTTATTTTATAACCGTTAGATTTAATTCAATGGATGCGTTTTGTTGTCTTGACATACTACCAAATAGTTTGGTAGTACCCTAACTGTCCCATCAATCTCCTATTAAAAAACTCAAATATGTGTAGTAGCAAATTTTAATTCAAATTAGATAGCGTAACTAAATTATATTGTAATTTTTTTTGCTCAATAAATTATATTGTAATTGAAATTGATTATATTACTACCAACCACATGACTAATCTATATAATACTTCTTTTAAGACATTATCAACAAAATATTACAGCATTATTGATGAGAGCATGAGGAGGTCCTGAATGTGCATTCCATGCTTATGCAAATCTCACAGGCTTCTGTTAGGTGCGACCAAACTATTTCTCTTGATGTACTGTGGCCTATACTAACCATTGATTCATTTTGTAAATCAACGGTTCAGATTAGCTTGAAGGTTAAAAAAGTAAATTTACTCTAAATTGAAGTTTTGAAGTTCTCCTTCTCCGTGTTTTTGAGATTTTTCGTGGGTATTGTTTCGGTGAATGCGATGATGTGAGGGAATTCCTAAGATATGGATGTCATTAGCATGTTTTTGAATGCATCGGAAAGCCTTTGAGATTCGAGTTCTTCTCGTATTGGTACTTTTCGATTTTTCGGATTCTGAGTAGTTAATTATGTGGTTGAAAATAACGTAATTTTGTCGCTGAAAAGAACTACAGTAATTCGCTGAAAAGAACATCCATCAATCGCTGAAAAGAAATATATTAAGTCGCTGAAATGCTTACAGATACATCGCTGAAATGTGTATTTCCTCGTCACTGAAATAACTACTCACACATCGCTGAAAAAGCTTCCCGATGTCGTTATCAATAGACAAATTAAAGATGGAATGTCGCTATCCCAATTTCCCTTTCTTAAATGTGCATTGACTACTCTGCTGGAAAAAAAATGTGCATTAATTACGCATTGATTATAGTGCCCGTTCTTGTGTGGAGGCTAATGAAAGGAAATATGTACAGTGGAAAAATTATTATCTACAGCTATGGACTATTCCAAATTCAGCTATATACACTTCTTATTTTCAGCGATGTATCACTATATATTTCAGCGATCATTTTTGGCACGATTTGTAGTCGCTGAAAATAATATAGTTCAGTTGCTGAAAAGAATTAATGCTATTTTTGCAGAGAATATTTGTATATAATTTGTGTTGATATTATATATTCATTTTAGTTAATTTTTCTTTTATAACATATTTTTGGATAGAAATCCGTTTAAGATATGAAGTAAATCTGTTTAAGATATATAGTAATGTTTGTTAATTTGGTAATTAATGAAACCGTTATATATTTTGTTGGACAATTTTACCCTTTTTCATTTACAACCCTTAGATTTTAAAAGAACGCTCTAGATTCTTGCCTTGATGTACCGTGGATTTCTTGATCGCACAGTAACTGCCCCATTCTCACAACATAATCCGGCAAAAGAAAATCAAACTCCGAAACATTAATTTAGAAAGTGGCTGAAAATAAATCAATGAACATGAAAAAAAGGTAATATTATAAAAATAGTAATGTTTAAAATAGTACTCCGTATGAATTTTAAAACAAAACACTTTTCCTTCTATTGAATTTTTTAAGAATGGTATTGAATAATTTTATTAATATAAAAAAGAATTTTCTTTCCTGAAATTTATATTATTTAGAAAAAAATATAAGGCTTAAGGCCTCAAATTCATTAAATGAAATCCATTTGAATGTAAATCGAAAATATGAGATCATGTAAGTGAAGGAACGGATAATTTTATATGAACAAAAATAATAAATCAAATCTCAATTAGAGTAATGATGCTCGACCCTACCAGCTGATTCGGCAAGGGTTTGCATCAATTTATGAGCCAAATCAATAACATTTCAAAAATCTTTATTAGAGTAACAATTTATGCACCAAATCAATAACATTTCAAAAATCATATAAACATATCTTTAATACTTACTCCATAATTTAATGATTCTAACATTTGCATAGTATCAACTATCCGTTGGATTACTTTGTTTCGACTTTTTGACACAGAAATATAAAATAAAAATATAGTAAATTGTTAGATTCATCTAATAGCATTGTTTTAAAACTTTTTATAATTTATACTTTCATATAATTATGATATTATTCGTTAAAATTGTGTATTGGATTACGTAAAATCCATAAATGTTAGAATCTTTGATTATGGATGGAATATACTTTTTTATGTGAATACCAGGGTATCCCCAGACCTCAATGGACCCAAGACTAATCCCTCGATGATCGGGTGGGTATGAAGGGTTGTCTCTCCCAAAGCAAAATTCTGCATACACAAATGCTCGAATCTGATACTTTTACTTAAGTTGTACCACTCAGGCCAACTGCATTTGGTAATTACGGATGGAGTACATTAATACAACAATGTTAGGACAATCAATTCCATATAAACAATTCCAAATTTAATTTAATAGATTATAAAAATGATGAGATTGAGTATAAAGGTATCGATGAAGTTACTATCCTGAAATATTGTGTTATGCATATCCGGAAATTGCTACAAAAGTTTGGAAGTGTGTTGTACTATTTTGTACTTCCTCCGTTCTCATATAATTGTTCCATTTGCATAGTATTTACTATTCATTGAGTAACTTTGATCAATTTTTTTGGCATAGTTATATAATATAAAACATGGTCAAGTGATATCTTGTTAGATTCGTCTAATCACGTAGTTTTATAATATTATTTTTTTATAATTTTTACTTATATATACTTTGAGTTATTGACATCTAAAAATGTGTCTTGGACTGCGTGAAATGCATGATGGGAGCAATTATATAAGAACAGAGGAAGTAATGGTTTAATTATCTATAAACGTCAATTAATCAGGCATTTAATATATTGCTATAATTATGGGAGAATTGATTTGTTCCCATTCCTGTATGCAGATTGATTTTTTTATAGGAGCACAACATTTATTTGTTTAAATGATAGCACAACATATTTTATTTTTTATATAGAACAACACATTTTTTATTTCTATGTCTAACACTGTAATACCCGAGAATTTTACAACATAAAATAAATAAATAAATAAATACAATAAATAAATTAAGGAAGAGGAAATGAGAAATGAAATTTAACTTAAAAAGCAATTAAAGGAATTTAATTAAACAAAAGAAATTAAATAAAGTTAAGTAAATCATTACACGGGAACCCGATACCAATGAACTCGAGAAGTCGAGTCCAAACATAAATTTAGATCCGAAGGAAATGACGATACGAAATAGGAACCCGAAGATAACCCGGAAATCGGAATCCGGGAGCATAGAGGGATAGAAGCCCGAAAGAGAGGAGGAAAAGCACGACGGATCGCACGACCCGCCCGGACCGGAGTCCAGGCGTGAGCCGCGCGCTGGCCGCGCGCTAATGGGGCAAAAGGCGCGCCAACCCCACGCCAGCAGGCAGAGGCGCCCGTTGCGAGATTCTCTCGCCCGAATCCGGATTTTTCGGCTTCAGTTGCATCCCTTTCGGCTCAAGACTCACCAAGGCCGACCGTGGACGTCCCTAGGTCGTGCCTATCTATAAATAACACCTTTCATCAGCCCCAAACACATTTCAACTCTTCATACTCTCTATACGTTCGAAAACCCTAGATCCGGAAGTCGTCGGAGGCACCAAAACCAAACAAGAGACTGTCACGAACGAAATTTGGGAAGCCAAAGTCGTGGTAACATCCGTTCCATTCAATCTCTTTCGTTTTCAATCTGAAAACGGATTCTAACTTAGTTTCTTTCCTCTCTACACCCCGAATCGGATCTAGAACGAAGAACCCGACGAACCGAGGAGATAAACGGTGGACCGGAAGCCACGCCTCCGAAATCGACGTTCCCGGACGACTACAAATCAGTAAGTTAATACTTACATGGTTTTGGGAGTAACTAAAACATTTAAAACTAAAAGATTATTATATAAGATTATTTTTTTGTGTGCCCATATTATTGTTAATTAGTTATTAATTGATTATATTTTTTTAGCTAATACTTATTGATTATATTGATTATATAGCTTAACTAATTAGTTTTTTTTTGTAAACATTGACACCTATGTGTCGGCAAATGTGTGTGGGAGCCCAAGCCACACAAATTACAAAGGGGGATAAAGGGAGGGATAGGGGCGGGGTGGGAATTGAACCCCCAACCTATATGGTTGGAAGGCAGGGAACATGACCGCTTGGGCCAAGTCCCATTCCCAGCTTAACTAATTAGTTTTTTTTTTTTTTTTGGTTACACAGCCTGAGAAGGCGAGCAAAGATGAAAAAGAAAAGAGATCAACAATTAAACAAGACGAACATAAGTAGCGCCACTTGCATCTTTCCCAACGAGATGAGAGATCTCATCCGGCGGGAAAGCCCAAGTGGTATAGAAGGCTTCTAACTCCGCAGCTTTACGAGCAAGTCCATCGGCAACTTGGTTGCCCTCCCGATACACATGCCGAACCGAGCAACCCTCCATGCCATGCACCAAATCACGAACTTCCTTAACCATAGGCCAAAGCGAGTGGCGAAGTGAAACAACCCCCATCACCAAATTAACCACATCAAGAGAATCCACATAACATGCCGCCAAGGAGACACCCAACTGCACTGCCAGAAGCAATCCAAATCGCAAAGCGAGCAGCTCAACTTCCAGTATAGTCCTTCCACCGAGAGCTCCGCTGCACCCCCGCACCCACTGCCCTGTGCAAGTGCGAACAGCAGCTCCGAATCCCGAGCGAGCAGGCTGCCGGAGGACGCATCCATCCGTATGGAGGATCATCCCAGTCACGTCCTCATCCTCCCATTTAATCTCCCTTGGAACCTTCACACGCACAACAGCAGCATCAGGTTTCTTATCAAGTTCTCGGGCCAGCTGCATCACCTTGGCCACCATCCGCTCTCTCCCGAGGATTTCGCCCCCAAATATTTTTGCATTACGTTGACACCAAATCATCCATAGAAGTGCAAGAAATTTGGCCCCCCAAGTTCTCCAAGCCCATTCACTCCAATGTCTACAATCAATGGTTTCAACCTCAACAATAATATCTTGAATAAAAAACCCACACCTCCTCCAAACATCATCCGCCCATGTACAAAGGAATAATGCGTGCTTCCAGTCGTCAACAAATTCGCCACATATGGAGCAAAGCGGGGAAGAGGCCATCCCACGCCGATGTCTCAACTCATTGCATGGCAGTGAACCATGTCCAAGAGTCCAAAGCAGAACACCTATCTTTTCGGGTATGGATTGATCCCACATCCAGACCCAACCAGTATCATTAGCATTTTCTTGGCAAAGCCACAAATATCCAGAACGAACAGAATAAATGCCCTTAGAATCTCCTCTCCAGTGCAAAACATCCGGCAAATGATCGTTCAAGAAGGGGGCTGGGGACGACTCAATGCGTTGCAATAATTCCTCAGCCAACCAAGAGTAAACAATCCGCATCTTCCAACTTCCATTGTCGACTACATCCCTAATGCGCAAGTGCAGGTCATGCACATCAATAAAAGGCACAAGCGAAGCCAAACAAGAGCCCTCCCACCAAGGCGAGAACCATAAGGAGCTGGCACCATTGCCCACGCGGACACCGTAGCCACTTCTAAAAAATTCCCCAACCTTAATCAATGATTTCCACACCTTCGTAGCACGATAATGGTCCGTAGGAAGCATGCCCATCCCCAGATTATACTTGTGCCTTAATGCCCGCGCCCAAAGCTTATCCGGGTCCGTAACGAGCTGCCATAGTTGCTTACCCAATAAAGCTAGGTTCATCTGCCTGCTGCGTTTAACACCCAGGCCGCCTCCCTTCCGTGATCGAGTGACAACATCCCAGTGTACAAGATGTATCCCACGCCCCTCAACTCCTTTCCAGATCCACCTGCGGATAAGCCTGTCAATCTTGTTGCAAACAGCTATCGGCAACATGTGAACCTGCATAGAGTAAATTGGCATAGCATTTAAGACTGCCCGGGCGAGCGTGATGCGACCAGCTTTGTTCAAAAGAAAGGAAGACCAAGTGCTCAGCCTGGATTCAATCCTCTGAATAAGACTGTCAAAATGTGAAATTTTGAGGCGCCCATGAAGTATGGGAAAGCCCAGATAAATACCAAGATCCTCCACAACCGACACTCCCATCAACTCACTCAAGAGAGACTTATCCTCAATGGTGGCCGAGGGAGAGCAAAATGCACTCGACTTAGATGCATTCATGAGCAGTCCAGAGCGGGAGCCAAATCGAGCCAAAACAGATGCCATGCATTGGATACTGCCCTCCTCCAACTGAGTACAAAAAATCAGATCATCAGCAAACATGAGATGAGAAATCCCGACTCCTCCAGTACTAAGGTAGAGTGGCCGCCATCCACCCGAACTAGTAGCATCAAGAACGGTTCTTGATAATTTTTCCATAAATATTACAAATAAATAAGGCGATAGTGGGCCACCCTGCTGAATCCCCCTATCCGCCTTAATATTTCCAATAGGTTTTCCATTCCAAAGAATAGAGAAACTCGAAGAGGTCACACAAGCCATGATTAGCTCCCGGCAACCAATTGGTAGATCGAGCTCAATCAAGCATTCCTCAATAAAATTCCAATTAACCGTATCGAAAGCCTTAGCCAGGTCAATTTTTAGGACAGCGGCCTTAGCTGATCTCGGACGTTCAAGTGACGATATAATTTCCTGTAATAATATGCCATTATCCGCAGTACCCCTCCCAGGTAAAAAGGCCGATTGATAAGGGCCAATGATTTCTCCCATAATAGGACGGAGGCGCCTGACTAGAATCTTGGTAATCAATTTGAAAGTCACATTGCAAAGAGTCAATGGCCGATACTGCTTCAGTGATCGGGGAATGTTTACTTTGGGAAGCAGACACACATAAGCATGCGCCAATCCAGGAGGAATAGTTCGAGAAGAAACAGCATCAGACACAAGCTTAAATAAAGAGCCCTTCAAGATATCCCAATATTCTTTATAAAACCCCGCCGGGAACCCGTCTGGCCCAGGCGCAGAAAGAGATTTCATGGACTTTAAGGCAAGCTCCACCTCATCCAACGAGGTCTCCAACATCAAGGACTCCTTATGTGCTTCCAGCAATGGGTGTAAGGGCGGTAGGGGGTCACCAACAGGTATTAAATCCGGAGCGGCAAACATATGAGAGAAGTATTCAATAGCATGATTTTCCAAACGCTGCTGATCTTGCACCAACTCGCCATTATCCATATCCAGGCCATAAATTTTATTAGCTTTCCTTCAAACTTTAGTCCTGGCATGAAAGTATTTAGTGTTCCTGTCACCAACACGAACCCAATTGTCTCGAGATTTTTGATGCCACATCAATTCCTCTTGCATTAACACCTCAGCCAACTCCTTTCGAATTTCATCATCCAATCTCCAAAGCCATGCCGAGTCAACATGAGCAAGTCTTTTCTCAACACCGGATAGTCTGTTCTTAAGTTTTCTTTTCCGTTCCCTCAGATGCCCAAAAACTTGCTTGTTAAAGATCACAGATTGTTCCTTAACTTCTTGGAGAATATTGATAATATCATCCCCTCCTTTATCTCGACCTTCCTGCACAATCACCTTATATTGGCCATGAACTTTCCACATCGACTCCCATCGGAATGGCCAGGCCGTGCGCACCACCTCCATTTCACCACATATTAATTTTAAGGGACAGTGATCAGAGCCAATCCGGGGGAGGTGCACGATCCTACCATTCTCAAACAGATTATCCCAAGCAAAGGTGGCCATGCCTCGATCAAGTCGTTTACAAATGCGCCTACCCTCGCCAGCCATACGGGACCAAGTGAACTCCGGTCCCACAGTGCGAATACTCATAATCCGACAGCGATCGAACAACTGCCGGAGGTCAGCAGCCCGATCAGCCATATAAACGCCCCCATGCACTTCATCTTCACTAGCAATTTCATTCCAATCGCCCATAACGACCCAGGGATGTTGGATAGCATCCGCGATTGAAATGAGCGATTCCCAATTATGTCTCCTACGCTGATAATTGGGGTCGGCATAGAGAACAGAAAAACTCCAGCAACACGAGCCTTTCTGAATCTCCAAAGTGACAATCCTCTCGCGCACATCCGTTACAATAATAAATGGTGCAGCCGTGAAAGAGCTCAACACCCAAATCCCTCCTCCCATACCAATCGCCTCTTGAATGTAGACATCAGAGTATCCCATCCGAATGAAATAAGCCCTGAGCCGCGCAAACTGACCCCGAGGCTCCATGACACACAGTATATCCGGCTTTTGCTCCCGGATCAAGTCACTCATCCAACGTTGCGCAGTCCGACTCATTAATCCACATACATTCCATGAAATAATAGAAAAGTCCTTAAATTCCATAAAAAAAAATGGATTAAAGAGAGAAACCACTAACACGTACTCGCATCATCAGCGTCCACCCATACATCCGAGTCCTTTTGAACATCATCCAGTAAAGGGGTAAACCGTCCCCCATACACAGCGGCCGTGCCCTTGCTCAAGGTGTCCGCATCAACCAACTCAACATCCCCCTCCGAAGAGGTCCCAGAACTCTGCCTTTCAAGCCTTGGATTTTTCAAAATTTGTATAGGCCGAGGCTTCCGCCCAAGAGTAAAGGGGCTTGGCCCTGATGTCTTGTTCCCCGGCACCAATGGCAATGCTAAAGACTGCGAGCCCTCTCCATTCCAGCCCTCATAAACTGCCACAGCCCCAATAGGCGGGGATACAGTAGCTACATAGCCAGCCTCCCCTTCCACTGGTGCCTTCCCTTTCAACGGATCCCGCTCCTCCTCATTACTATTAGTGACCAAAGGTTCTGTAACCTTATTGTCCTTATCCTTGTTCACCTCAACACGGGGCCTACGCGGCGGGCGAGGACGTCTGCGGACAACCATCCAATCCCCAAAGGCCGGTTCGTCAATGGAACTTGAACCTATTCCAACCTCATCAGCATGCGCCTCCGCCTTCTCACCCTCCGCAGCAGCGGGCACACTACAGGCCTCTCCCTCTCGAACGTTCTGCTCCTCATCTTGATCTTGCGGCTTAGGCGCAGATTCAGGAGCAGGCGCAACCGGGCAATCCCTCTCAAAGTGTCCATAATGTCCACAGTTAGAACAGATTAAATGTAGGCCCTCATACGACACCGGAATCCACCTACCATTAACCCTCAACTTCCCCGTAACCGGCTGCTCCAAATCGAGGGCAACACAAACCCTAGCAAATCTCCCTTTAGAAGAGTCCCTTGTGCTTGGATCAATCTTAATCACCTCTCCCAGCCCGGATGTGATAGCCCACAGGATATCCTCACGATAACGATGCATGGAGAGTCCATTCAGTCGAGCCCAAACAAGCGTCTTGTTAACTTTAGTCGTGCATGGATCAAACTCACGAGACCACGGCATGATGGCTAAGTAGTGATCGAACAGCAGCCAGGGACCGCCATTCACTACTTTTTCCTTATCCGCCAAAGAGTTGAACTTGACGATGAAACAACCATGTCCAACGTCAATAACATCCATGCCAGCCGTAGGTTTCCACATCCGCTTAAGCCTATCAGACAGAGTCATGTAACCCACAGAAGTTCCAAGAAGTTTAATAACTAAAGCCTCCTCCCAAGGTCTAGCCGCCTCCTTATCTAGGTTTTCGTCAATGATGAATTCAGGTAAGCAAGGGTTTCCCCCCACAAAACTTTTATGAATCAAATTTTCCGCAATCAAATCTCGTCGAACCGGAGGGGGTGCTTCCGTACCATCAGTATCCATCCTATCTTGCGTCAAAATCTGTGCGAAAGTCACATTCTTGCCTCCCGGATCATGGGGAGACGCCGCCGTCGTGCATGGGGTAGGAGAAGGAACCCTAGTCGCCGCCGTCATGATCTTTTTTTACTAATTAGTTAATTATATAGACTATTTTTTTAGGTGAATACTATGGTATCTTCAGGCCTAATTGGACCAAAAACTAATCCCTCAAAGATCGAGTGGGCATTGAAGGGTTGTCTCTCCCAAAACAAAATTCTGCATACACAAAGGCTCGAACCCGAAACATATAGTTAATCTGCCAGAGTTACATAACACACAAGCTAACTGCATTTGGTAATTATATAGATTATTAGTTAATTAGAAATTAATTTGTTATTAGTTATTAATGTAGTTAATTAGTTATCATATAGATTATTAATATTATAAAATATTGCCTCGGCACTTCAAGTGATGATTTTTTTTTTCTTCCAAAATCGCCACTTCAATTAAGTGGCAATTTTAATTATTACTACAAGAAAAATTGATTTCCGTCGCTAAAGCCCTAAAATCCGTCGTTGAAGAAACCCACGACGGAATGCATTTCGTCGAGGAAATTTTAGTCGCATTATTATTATTATTATTATTATTATTATTATTTGGATTACCATTTCAAGTGTTGACCCGGACATGGAATGAGACTTGATCCAAGTCATGTTCTCTGTCTTCCAACTATAGGTTGGGGGTTTGATTCTCATCTGGCCCCATATCCATTCCCTTTATCCCCCTATGTAATTGGGTTACTGTACAGGTGGTATAATTGCCAGCAGGTACTGAAGTGATGGCCAGACTCTCATAAATGATGTTGCTGCCACTCCTCCATTCCAGTCCATCACTTTTCAATACTTGTGCATCACTCCCATTCGTATCCAATCCATCACTTTTCAGTACTTATGCATCACTTCGTTGGTATCCATCATTTTTCGATATCGAGCCATCACACCTGTATGTACTGTTCACAGTACCCAAACTACTTCTGCTTGGGCCCATACACCTTTGCGACACATAGTTGCCAATATTTATCCAAAAAAGTGTTGATCCGGACAATTTTTTTTTTTATATTCTTTTATTACACCGTCATTTGAAGCGGCGTTTCGAACCCAATTTGACAATGAAGTAATAAAATACTTCCTCTGTTTTTTAAAGATAGCTATGTTTGTGAATATGATATTGTTTGCACAAATACTTTAACTTGAAGTTTTATTATAGTTATACAAGTTAAAATATGGTTAAGTGATATCTTGTTAGATTCGTCTTGTCTTGTAGTTTTTAAATATTGAACTTTTAGAATTTTTACTTACACCAAATTTGAGTTATTAATGATTTAAAATGTGCATTGGACTACGTGTTGTGTGAGTCCGTAGAAAAAAAAAAAAAAAAAAATAGATGAATTATTATCTTAATAATTTAGTCGCAGGTTGAAGCTGGGGGCGCGGTGGTTCTTGTAGGGGCGGAGGCGAGTAAATAGAGCGAAAAGATAAGAGGGTATGAAAGAAGCTGATGAATGAGGATTGTGAAAGAAGATCAACAATCCAACAAGCCGACGGCCGACCTAATATTCCATAAATCCAACGGCCACAATTAAGTTGAATTTTAAATGATGACCAAATGATATTATATTATTATGATATTAAGAATCCAGACGGCCAGTATATGTGAATAAGATATAAAGTATTTATAATGTAATTTATATTAAGTATATGGGTATTTAAGACTTTGCATGTATTACCATATTCTTTTGGCTTCTGTATTTGCGAAAAGTATCCATAAATTGCTTCTCCCATAAACACTTATTTTTAGTTTTTCGAGGTTTTTTTTTTTTGAAAGTCCAAACAAATATATCTATTCTATTAAAAGTATTTTTGGTAGAAATAAAAGTCAAAAACACATGTCCAGAAATCACTCCAAACGGGACCATAGATTGGTAGAGTTACGGCACAATATGAGGGGGCGGGGACCCAAATGAAATTAAGAATCCAACCGCCATCGTTTAAATTTTAGCTTGGTTACTTACAAAAGAGGAGATGAATTATTAAAGATACTCGTAGTCGTCGTAGTAGATACGAAACATGAAGTTTCTTCTGTTTGGGTCCCACAAGCACGAAGACTTAAACGATAGTTGACTTGTGAAATCTAATTCAATATCCGATCCTTGACTTGTTCAATCTAATTCAAATATCCGGTCCTTGTATGTTGTTATGCTTTTGCAAAGCACTTTAATTCACACCTCTCTGTCAATTCAATTGTTTTTTTTCTTGTTTTTTTTTTTTTAGTAGTGATATCTGTAATGAAGCATATATGGTTGGCTCGAATTTCTCGTGCAAGGACACCAACACATAACTCTTGCACAGGAAACACATAACGGAAGTCATGTCTGGTAGGATATGGATATCCGCCATCGCCGCCACCGGAGGACGATGGCTTCATGGCATGGCGGCTGTTTTTGGGGTATTAGTGGGGCTGAAATATAGAGATGGAGAAATCCCTTATAACAATATATAAAAGGAGTGGCCAACCTTAATTACTACATCCATGGTGGAGGTTGGAACAGAACAGGTATACATACTCTCTTCTTTCCCTCGCCTTTTCTCGCCTTATAAACTCTTTATTTGTTTTGGTGAACAACAAGGAAGTTTTCCATGTTCCAAAACCAGGTCGACTCTATATCTATTTGTTTAGGGCTAAAGATTATGGAGTATCATGTTTCTTGTCCTCATAGACCATGAATCCTTATTTAGATTCTAACCATTGTTTTTAAGATCGCATCTTAGCTTAGATCATTTTTATCTTTGTAAGATCTGGATTTTAGAATCGGATTGGATCTAATCAAATTAAAATAAAGGATTAAATCAATTATGCATAATAATAAGTGAAAGCATTATTTTTTTTTTTTGAGGAGCCATTGAAGGCATGAAAAGGGGTGGTGGGAGCCCATGCCACACATTTACAAAGGGGAATAAAAGGGAGGGATAGGGGGCCGGTGGGGAATCGAACCTCCAACCTTCTGTTGGAAGTCAATGGACTTAACCATTTGGGCTAAGTCCTCATCCCCAAGTGAAAGCATTATTTTTTTCGATAAGCAAGTGAAAGCATTATTTGATCCTACCAAATTACAACAAATAATTAAATCAATTATCCATAATAACAAGTGAAAGCATTATTTTGTGCATTTAAGAATCTTGTAAGTGATATTACAACTAGGGGTAGGAATAGGTCAGGCTACTCGATAGGGGCCTATCGCCTGGTCTATTTTAGGCCTGGTCTGGTCTGGCCTTTTTACCAAAAAGGGTAGACCCAGGTAGTTTGAAAGGCCTATATAGCCAAATAGGCTTAGGCGAGGCTTTATAAGAGACCGTTTGGAATGGCTTCTAGAGAGGTGCTTTTGCCTTTTGCTTTTGCCAAAAGCACTTCTAATGGAAATTAGGTGTTTGTTTTGGCTTTTAAGAAAAAGCAAAAGCACCTCGAAAAGCCAAAAAAGTGCTTCTGGGAGAAGCAGCCCAGTGGGTGCTTCTCCCAAAAGCAGAAGCCAAAAGCACCTCGTAAAATGTGCAAGGACTTAAATACCCCCACTACTTAATATAAATTACACTATAAATATATCTTATTATCATATTAAGTATCACGTCCTTTTTGGTAATTACTACATTCCAAAAGTACTTTTCATTTTTATTCATTCAAACATATTTTTTAGAAAAAGCCGCTTTTCAAACATTCCATCCAAACACAAAAGTTACATGCTTTTGCTTTTGACTTCTGCTTCTGCTTCTACTTTTGGCTTCTGCTTTTTTCAAAAGTCAATCCAAACGGGCCCTAAAAAGCCTATTTAGGCTTGTAGGCCGGTTTAATTTTCTTCTATATAAATTTTATAATTCATTAATTTATTATTTATTATTTTTTAATATTTAAATACATATTTTTTTTTATAAAATTTGATGAGCTTAAATAGGTTTTTTAAAGGCTTGAAGCCTGGCTTATTTAATTAAAAAGGTCAGACTTAGGCATATAAACTAAGCCTATAAAGTCTAATAGTCCAGGCCCAAGCCTTTCAAAACTCAAATAGGCCTAAGCCGTTGATGAGTGATTTTCACTACTCATATTTTACCACAAGCGGATGGTTGTCATCAAGTAATAAAAACCGGTGAATACCGGGTCGAACCCAAGGGAATTCAGAATATTAATTCATTCTGGAGAAAACTTAGTCATTTTAAGTTCATTAATAATATATATTATATTTTTTGAAAAGAGTTTGTTTAATTCTAATGGTGATTAAATTAAAATGATAGCATTAAATTTAAAATAAAGCAAGTTAAAAATTTAAAATAATAAATGTAAAAATAAGATATATGCTTGTAATGATTTAGAACATGCCATCTTTATATAAAAGTGAAATTGCATAATAATTTAGCATTTCCCAATGTCTAAAACGATCAATTTCAGCAGAATTAATAATTTTATAAAGATTAAAAATATAACAATTTCCTAATTTTCATAATTTGTAAAAACAGACTTCATGGAAGCAAATTAAATTATCTAACATTCTGCAATCATCAGTCTAGGCATAAATTTGAGTCTTTCCCAAGCATACAAATTTTCCTATTGTGATTAAATGACACATTTCATTTCCCAAATCAGCGTGTACATGCCAGAATCTATTTTAATGTGATTTATTCCCAAGACCGGTACTAAAATCTAATTTCCATTTTTTATCTCCCGATTTAGCAAAGCAGAAATCATACAGATTAGATTCTAACATTTAATTATGCAGAATAGTGTAAATAATCTAACAATTATGGTAAAATAACAATAAAACATGGTAATATGGATTTTAATACTAAATTTAGAATGTGAACATATTAGAATTTTTATCAGATTATTGTACACAAAATATGCAGAATGATCGATCAGTCCAGATTTAGCAGATTAAAAAATGCAGATTTCAGATTTTTGCCAAAACATAATTGTCGATCAATTTCAGGCATCTAATACATAATCCTAATTCAGATTCTAACAATTCTTGCAGATAAACCCAGATTACATAATTAAAACATCGACATTTATTATACTTCCATAAAACATAAATTCGTACTTCAAAAGTGATTCTGAACTCCCGTTCTAGAATACTTTTAACACGAACAACATAGAAATCCGTTTACAAACATCGAAACAGTAGGAAATTATGTTTAAAAGCAAATCCTAAACATTACAAAGCGAGAAAAAGGAAAACAACACCTAGAATGCGAAGAACACAGTCAGAAAGACATTCCGATCACTTCCTCCGGCATGGTTCGGTGTTATCGCCTTCTTCTCCAAAGTTGCAGAGCGTTTCCAGAGAGTTTCTGATGATAAAATGAGTCTGGATGATGAAGAATGGTGAAAAACGGGCTTTAAAACCGTGTTCGGGAGGTTAGAAAACCTCCAAACCGCGACTGTGGCGCATAAAATGGCGCTTGGAAGAGGTTTTCGGCGCCACCAAGGAGCTGCGGCGCATCCTGGCATTTTCCAAAAATTCTGATGCGGTGCAAAAAGTGGCGCTTGGAAGGGGTTTTATGCACCGCCAAGAAGGTGCGGTGCATTCTGAAAATTTCCTAAAATTTTATCCGCGGTGCATTTTGTGGCGCCTGAAGGGTGTTTTATGCACCGCCAAGAAGGTGCGGAGCATTCTGAAGCTTTTTTCCCAATTTTCTGATTGCGGTGCCAAAAGTGGCGCATGGAGGCTGTTTTAGGCGCCGCCAAGAAGGTGCGGAGCATTCTGAAGCTTTTTCACCTCTGAAATTTTTCTAAGTGTTGAAACGGTGCCTGATGCGGTGCTCGGAAGGCAATTTAGGCTCCGCCATGCCTGTGCGGAGCATTCTGGGAAGATTTCAACTGATTTTTTTCCTAAGTCTGAATCTTGGCACCTATCACATTAAATATTCCTTATTTTCCAAAATAAAGCTTCCGAACATCGCTCTTCATCATTTAAATGCCTGAAACAACATTGCAATGCATTAGGTTTGCCAAAGTCTTGTTAAAAACACATAAAAACATGGTAAATTTAACCTAAATAAGCCAAATCTAACCATGATCACTTGAAAAATAAAAACACATGAAATACACCTAAAAGTGCAATGAATTAAGGTAAAATGCACTCATTTTGGACATATAGTGATACAATTCAAGCTTGTATAAGTGTGGTTTCACAGGGTGCATCAGCCGTTCAAGCCATGTCTGTCCTGGCATGGCCTATTCTCACCCCTAATTACAACTATCTTACTAAAACTATCTCAATCCCACTAATTTTAGGATCCCACAACGATATTATGCATTTTAATGGAGTATGATGGTATACCAAATAGCAACCATTCGAATCACTTCTTTTTACAATTTCGTGTCATATTTAATGTATTTTTGATAGAAAAATGTTCCTACTACCATGACTTAAAGTCTATGGGCCTGTTTGGGAATTAACTGTTAGCTGTTAACTGATTTTGTGAGTAATAATTAGTTAAAATTAGCTGTTTGACAATTTCGAGACTAACTTTTAGCTTAGAATAAACTAAAATCCAAAATGCTGCTATTTGCAGCCGTTTCAAAAAGAGCCGACTGAACACTGTTTTAAGTCATTTTGTCTTTTTAAATAAGCTAATTTTCTTAAATTGTCTCACAAAAAGCTAATTCTGATTTAGCTAATACATTTGTTTGGACTTTTTTCCTCCTTTTAATTTTTGTTTTCTTAAAATTCCTTTTCAATTTTTGTACATGTGTTTTTGTGCTTTTCTAACATCAAAATGAGCACCATAAATTAAAATTCTCTTTTAGTGTTTTTTTTTAAAAAAAAGTAGGTGGTATATAAGGGTCCGTTCTTAAAAAAACCAATTTAAATAATTATTTGGATTAAGAATATAAAAAAATTGTTTTAAACATAAGTGTGTTTGGACGAATGACTTTATTTTTTTTGGGTTACACAGCCTAAAAAGGCGAGTGAAAAGAAAGAAAAATAAAGTGGAAAATAAATTAAAGTGCAAGTGAAACTAGCTAAGTCGGGCATAAGCTACGCCATTAACATCATGTTCAAACTGAGTCCCAATCTCATCTGGAGGAAATGCCCAAGTAGTGTAATATTCGTCCAAGCAAGACGCCTTCCTTGCAAGACCATCCGCCACTTGATTACCTTCACGACATACATGACGAAGCACACAACCCGGCATAAAATGAAGCAAGACGCGAACCTCCTTGATCATGGGCCACAGCAGGTGCCTAGGATCCACAGCACCAAGCACTAAACGAAGAACCTCAAGCGAATCAATAAAGCAAGCTTGTAGAACCACCTCAAGCAGGGAGGCATGCATCAGACCAAAGCGTAGAGCGAGCAACTCCACCTCGACATTGCTCCTCCTGCCAAGACTCCCGCTGCAACCTCCAATCCAGGTACCATCCTTCGACCTTATGACATCACCAAACCCTGAACGCCAAGGCTCTTCCAAAACTGATCCATCGGAGTGGAGGACATTCCCATCAATACCATCATCAATCCATCGGATAAACCTGAGGTTAGCTGCAAGAGGCCGAGCAGCACTCCTGTCCATCCGAAGCTGAAGCCATTTTGCTCGATATAATAGGCGATCCGTGGAGAGGCCATCCCCATTAAATATCCTCTCATTACGTTGACACCATATAGTCCATAGTAAAGATAAAAACCGAGTGCCCCATTTAATCCATGTCCAATGCACCAGTGTCGACTTCCAGCCACATCAAGTCCCTCCAGCATAGTGGAAAAAACAAAACCTCCCTTCTTCCATGTATGTGCAGCCCAAGTGCATTTAAACAAGGCATGCAGCCAATCTTCTTCTAAGTCCCCACATATAGTACAAAGAGGAGATGCCGCAAGCCCACGCCTAAACCGAAGTTCATTACATGGAAGCGCGCCATGTCCAATAAGCCAAAGAAGAACCGCCATCTTCTCGGGAATGGAGGAAGTCCACATCCATGACCAACCAGCTTCATGCAGAACATGAGTGTTAAACCATTCGTAGCCGGACCGAACAGTATAGATCCCACTTATGCTACCACGGCAATGCAACAAGTCACGTTCATTAGGAGATAAAAACGGAGCAGGTGCCGCATCGATGGCTTAGCGGAGATCTTCAGGCAACCACGTGTATATGGTGTCCAGCTTCCATTCGCCATTGGACACGATATCCCGAACACAAACACCAAGATCATGGACATCCACAAAAGGGACCTGTGGGGCGAGACATTGCCCTTGCCACCATGGCGCATACCAGAGGGAGCACGACCCATTACCAAGCCGGATTCCATAAGCATGATTAAATATATTTCCAACCTTCACCAAAGATTTCCAAACCTTCGTGCCCCTGTAGTGATCTCTCGGCAACAACCCATGCGGCACACCATATTTTTCACGGAAGACAGCAACCCATAGTTTCTGAGGCTCTGTAATAAAATTCCAAATCTGCTTCCCAAACAAAGCAAGATTAATGTCACGACTCTTCCTGATACCGAGGCCTCCAACCTTCCGTGGCCTAGTAACAGTGTCCCAATTGATAAGATGTAATCCCCTACCATCCGAACCTTTCCATATCCAACGACGAACAATTTGGTCAATGTGATTGCACACTCCAATAGGAAGGAGGTGGACTTGCATCACGTAAACAGACAATGCATTAAGTACGGATCTTGCTAGAGTAACACGGCCAGCTTGATTTAAGAGGAACGAAGACCATGAATTCAGTCTCCCTTGTATTCGCTGCAGCAGACCATCAAAGGTGCTCATTTTCATCCGGCAATGACTTTAATATAGTATTAAAATTAAAATTATTAAAAAGAACATGCACTACAAGAAAATTTAAAAACACCGACCACATTTACCGACCGATATTTTACGGTCGGTATTACCAACCGCATCACCGACCGCAAGCCGTGGTCGGAACTTCATAGCCGTTATTGCGTAAGGGGGTTTTTGCCAACCGTTTTACCGACCGCAACGAAAGTGGTCGGTATTACCGACCGTTTTACCGACCAAAAGTTCGGTCGGTAATTTTTTTCCAAATTTTTAAATTTTTTATTATGTTTTTATAAAAGAAATATAATTTAGCGACCGACTTACCTACCGAAAATTCCGTCACTAAAGTTACCGACCGACTTACCGACCAAAAATTCCGTCGCTAAATTCACCGACCGATTTACTGACCAAAATTTGGGGTAGCTAAATTTTTCCCCATTATTTTATTTTTGAATTTTCTTTATTGTTTATTCTCATGAATATTTTTTAACGTAATTTAATTTTTGATTTTTTTATCAATATAAATTATTTTATTTTTATGATAAATTTATTTTATGATTATATAATTTAATTTTTAATATTTTTATTAGTTTTATTTAAATATTTAATTTACTAAATATTTATTTTATTTTTATTTTATTGTTTATATTTATATATGTTATATATTAAGATTTACATATAAAAACATGAAATGTAGGATACACAGATGGCACACGCACAGGGAAATGTCTCCCTCACAAGGGTTCAAGAGGCCTCTCTTCAACATATTGCAAAATATATTTGAGAAGTTTTTAATATATGACACATGGAGGGATGTAATTGGTGGGTTAGAGCCCTAGCTAAGCTGGTTAAGATGGAGGTTGGGGAAGCTGAGGTGATGGGGTCGAGACATCCTGAGCATAATTTTTCTTATATGTGGTGTGTTTTTAGCGACCGCACATTTCGGTTACTAATTCGGTCGCTAAAATTAACAACCGAAAATTCGGTCCGTAATTTGGTCGGGAAATGTTTCCAGGACCATTCGGGACCAGACATTACCGACCGAAATACGGTCGGTAATTTCGCCGACCAACTTGCGGTCGGCAAGTCCCCGACGGTAGTTTTTTTTTGTCGGCGGGAAATTTCGGACCAAGAAATTTCCGACCGACACTTTCGGTCGGTAACCCCCAAAACGACCCGCATTTTCGGTAACCCCCAAAATTTCGGAAATAGGTTTTTTCTTGTAGTGATGAATCATATATAAACATTTACAATTTATTTACATATTTCCACCTTTATTTATGTGTAACATTTTAACTTTTTTTAATGTTCATTATAGTACTTTGACTTATATTTTTGTCATTATTATATAAGTAAATATAATTATGTGTGATTTTATTGGATTCGTCTAATCTTATATTTTTTTCGGTTGAAAAGGGGGGTCGGAGCCAATTTTTCTAATCTTGTAATTTTTAAATATCAAATTTTTGAATTTTACCTATATCGAATTTTAGTTATTAATAGTTTAAAATATGCATTGGCATATGTACAAATGAGAAACGTTACATTTAAAAAAAAAAGAGGAATTATATTTTATAAATCTAAATTTTATTTAAAATATTAAATTTTTATTTATAAATCTAATTAATTATTGTTTCTTCCAAAAAAATTAATTAATTATATAGTTAAGAATATAATTATTATAATTTTATTATAGTCTATTATTAAAAAGTTAACGTTAATAAGTAACTTTTCTTTCTTTAAAAAATAATAATAATAAACACCTACCTACTTGAATTTTGACTTTTATTTATCCTCTTGAAAGCAACTACTCAACCTCTATCTACACTCAATAATCCCCAAATTGTTCAACAATCCAAAATCATCCATTTGAAAAAAAACATTTAAACAAAGACAAATCATCAACTTCATGAATCAGTCAACAATAACAAATTTAATAACACATTTCCAAACACAAAAGTAATTCGACAATCCAACAAATCCACCTACCATGTTATTATCATCCAAAAAAAACAAATCCACCTACCAAATATAACAAAAAATGCCAACCAAAACAATTAACAACAAAGTTGTTCAACCAATCAAACTGTCAACATCCAAAAATCAAAATTAATCAACAATCAACCAAAAACAAAATCCCCAAAACTCCAAAGTTCCACAACCTAAAAACATCAACGGAAAAGATAAGAAAACAAGAAGAATAAGAAAAAAAAAAGGGAGGAGGATGGACTGACCACTCACCGTCCGGCCGCCAGGCAGTCCTCGCCGGCGCGGCAGCGTAAAGCAGCGCCACCAGCGCGGCCCTGCCATGGCTGCTCGCTGCTGTTCTCCTCTACTCCGTGGCTTCTCTGCTCGCTGAGGCCAAGAAGAAAGGACAAAAATAAACACTACCTGTGTATCGACTTCTCCATCAAACTTGCTTTCCTCTCCTTCTCATCCCCGTCTCCACGAATCTGCGTTCGTTTCCTTCTCCCCTCTCACAAACAGGTTTCACATAACAGGGGGCGTAAAATGAATGTGCTGTGTGTGCTGTGGTGCTGTGCTGTGTCTTGGGTACTTGCGTTGGATAATGGGTCAAGGATGGAATATGGATGGGATCGGTATGGGTTATGGGTTTTGTGGTTTTCTTGTGTTTTGAACTTTTCTTTTTCTATTTTTATCGGAAAAATTGCCACGGACGTTCTTTTTCTAATCACTTTTACCCAATTAGTCCTCTTCGAATTTTTTGCCCCTCTTAGTCCGCTCCGTTTCCTAATTAAAACTAAATACATCCTAAATTCACTAATCCAAGTCAATTAATATTTTAATCGGAAAATTTGCCAAAAAAGTCATTTTTCTTGTCCTCTTGTCCGAATCCGTCCGCTACAACCCTTGCAAATAATTTGTTCTAACTGTTGTGACCATTACATTAAATATATTCAACGTTTGTGCATTATATTATTTTATTTTATTTTATTTTTTATTTTTACAGTCTACATTATACGGTCACAAATACAAGATAAGATGTTTTTAATGCATATCATATTTTCATGTCAAATATGAAGAAACATAATTACATGCATTTCATATTCTCATTAAAATACTATCAAACATTGGGTTTGAAATTAACTATTCCACCGGTATCTTCCTTCAAAATAAAAATGCATGGCAAAACCAATGACATTAAATCTTACTCATTACTACTCTTACTAATCACAACTTCGTTACTTCTTTTAAAAAACATAACCATGTTGTAATCCGGATGATAAGCCAAGATGTTGGAAGTTATACTTTATTTCAATAATACAAAAAAAGACAATAATCAACTTCAAGCAAGTAAGCTTCCGACATCTGCCCACTTCATTTCTTTCAACATTTGAATGTTCCACAAATTCATCCGCTCTCTGAAATGTCCATTTCATATTGATAATTTCCATACCAATTTCTTCTTTTCCAGGATGACGACTCCACTAGTTTGCTATTGAGTCCTCATTGATTGTGTCAATTGTTATGTGTTAATTTTTTTTTTTTTTTAAGGAAGACATCGTAGAAATATATAATTTCGAATCTAATATTTGATGGCATTATAATGAGAATATATAATGCATCTAATTAGGTGTATTCATGTTTGACAAGAGAATATGATATGCATTGAAAACATCTTACTTGTATTTTTGACAGTATAATATGAAGTTGTAGACTGTAGAAACAAAGTATATATATAATAATATAGAAAAGTAGAATATATTTAATGCAATGCTCACAACAGTTGGAGCCAATTATTTGCAATGGTTTTTGCATGGGCATAAGTGATATGATAGGATGCAACAATCCGACAAATATTCTCCATTATATTAATTCAAGTTGGCTTGAATTAATTAATTGGGGAAAGAAAACCAATCCCGAGTAACGGACCAGCAGCTAATTAATATACAGGCCCAAGTCATCAGCCCATCATACTCCAGAAGCCCAAACAGGCCCAGTCTAACTCTTTTCCATGTCGGGCCATCAGCCCAAACTCTCGGTCAAAAAGCCTTTCTGTCTGGTGAACAGCCCAACACCCATGTGATGTCACAAGGGATTATTAGCTACAACCTACAATAAGTGGTAGTAGTTGCGTAAAGAAAATGAGTTGCGTAAATAAGCATGCATGCATTGCAGCAGGAGACCATCTCCATCCTAATTTCTCCGTCGACTCCCTTCTCCATCCCATCCCGGCAGCTTTCTCCATCACCGGGCACCGGCGGCGGCGGCCTCCAACCCCATTCCTATTTCCTTCACCGATGAAGGCCCATCAGTAGTCATATCCTCAAACTCCAAGATGCAGCCGCTGTTTGCAAGGGCCAACTTGATGATCCCTCTGTGACCTCACCCTAGAATGAATGACACTGAGGCTAAAAGGTGATCTTTTGCTTTCAATTCTTTTAAGCATAATGGTTAATAAAGATGATATATGATAACTGTTCAAAAATTAGTAGGCGTCGTTTTCCTGTATATTTTTCATTGTTTTTCGTTTTCCCCCTTTATAATTCCATCATCCCCTCCAAACTCTCAAAACCTATATATATATTATTAATTCCTATCCACACTTCATATTTTATGCTATATTCAAAATGCCAGAGGAGTTGTAAGTTGTCTTCTAGTCAAATCCTTTATTATATTCCACATTGTTTGTTAGTTTCTAATTTGTATCTACCTCCTTTTTAATTCAAAGCTAATAACGCTTGAGGAAAAGTTTTACAAATTCCATCTCCACTCTTTACCCTCCAAAAACTGCAAGACAATCTATGTTGATTCATATATAAGCCGTGTCCTTGATAATTTTTTGTTATTGTACTTGAATACTTGAAAACTCCAAGTCAATATATATATATATATATATATATATATATATATGTTGTCTTGGTGCTTGGATTGTATTTTGTCTAGGAAACTATCTAACTTAGCTTGTTATTGTTGAATGCATCTATCATCTAGCTAGTACTTGTTTTCTATGAACCTATAGAATGTGTGGCAACTTGCAACTTGGTGATTGTTGGAAGCTACTTGTTTCTTTATTGTTCTCTATGTTGTAATCATTTCTACCTATTATCTTATTGTTAAGCCAGTAGACAAGGGAATTTGTCCATCATCTTGACTGTGTACATAATTGTTGCTCCTATATTTTTCTTACACATCCATGGAAGGATATAATTAGTAAACAATAGCTATCAAGAAGAGAGTAGAGAAACATCCCTTATTTCTTTTTCTATCTTGTAAAGCTTGATTACAATAAGGTTTATCTGATGGATTCTTATAGTGTGTTTCTTTGTGTTGATTAGGGTCATTGAGTGACTCTTTAAAACATGAGAATACAATTACAAAATCGCTTAACCAGGGCCGGTTAGGACCCATACTTTGTGGAGTATTAAAATTATTTATTAAAAGATTAAATATTGATATTTATATAAGAGGTTAGCTAGAGTATATATTTGTTAATATTTTATAGCTAATTAGTTTGTTTGTCATTATTATTTGATGGTGCTGTTATGTTATTTAATTAATTATATTATATATAAATTATATTTTTTATTTGTTAAAATTTAGTTAAATATGTAAAACTAATATAGCTAGTCGTCTTTACAATTTCATAATTCCTTCAAAATAAAAACAAAAAAAAATAAAAAAAAAAACAAAAATGAAATGATAGAGGGTCGGATGAGAATCGAAAATTAAGAGATTTAATCACTTGGTCAAATTCTCACTCCTACTAAAATAATATATTAAATTAATACTACCTCTGTTTTTTTTTTTATTTTATTTATCAACATTTCAATTTTTTGCACTATTCATTGTTTCATTTTGATTTAAATTTTTATCATAATTATACAAGGAAAAACATAGTCAAGTGAGATCTTATTAGATTCGTCTTATCTTGTAATTTTAGAATATTCACTTTTTATAATCTTTACTTATACACAATTTGAGTTATTAATCATTAAAGACGTGCGATGGGTGAATGTTACACTTTCGAGGTAGTATTATGTATTAAGAATAAAATAGTAGTAATTCATTTTACTTACCCGCTTTCTAGCTACTTCTTATTGTTTTGTGCATCTTTCTTGGTCTTTATTTCCAGGTTGGGTAACCCAATATTGTGAGCGTAGTTCATGAAGACAAACGTCGTCCAACACTTTGAACAGTTTGCCACCTTGGCATATATATAACAGGGAACGTCTAAACTTTATGTACTATTTCTTGCACGAGTGTGAACGCTTTGACATAGTTCGCTCTGCCACCCTACCACCATGCATAAATATATAAATAGCGAAGTGCAGCTAGGGTTTTTCCCCACGCCATTGTCCACAACCATCCACTGTCTGATTCCGCTCGAAAAATTGTACGTCCGCTAATTCAGGTATGGTAAATGCTTTGCTCATTCTTAATTTTCGGTACATCTGTTGGATATTCTTTTGTTTCTATTTTTCCCCTTTCTTCGATTTGATTTTTCATTTTTTAATTCTTAAAAATTACTCTTCGAGGGTTTCCAATTGGGGTTCTAATCGGAATCGGAGTTCTAGGCTTTCTAATCGATCCCTCTGTCACCTCACCGTAGAATGAAGGGGTTTCTAATCGGAATCGATCGGGGTTTCTAGGGTTTATATTTTTCCCGGATTATAACGATGATCAGCTTGTTTTTTCCTTTGATTGCCTTTGTTCTGGTTTTGTTCATTTCTTGGGTTTCCGTATGTGCACAAGTGATGTTTGTGCTGTTGGATTTCGATTTTGTTTGAAGAAATGTTTATAAGAAAGATTGTCGCAAATCGAATGTTATCATATATGATCTGCGATTCTTTTGATACGTTGGATTCGGAAAATTGAATGCACTCTCAAATTGTTACACTATGTTTAGCCTTTTAAGTATGCTGGATTTGTCTGTTAATCAATTGAGATCTAATATTTCTTCTGAGAGCTCATTCGAGAGTTCTTGAGAGGTTCAGGTTTCAATCCTAGAATTTAATCTTTGCCTAAATCCCTTTTGAGTTTGAGACTAACTCAATTTAGTAATCTTTGAATGCAAATTTTGAAGGAATTAGTCATTGTAAGCATGGTTGATTTCAAAGTGTTTCTCTCAATTTATCAGTCTCTTCTTTCATTTCTCCGTCTCTTTGTTTGGGATATAAGATTCCAATCCCGAGATTATCTATTCACTCTAGCTAGGTGGAAAAAAGAAAATTAACGAACCCTAAACCCATATTTTGTCGAAGATTTTATTAAATCAATGACTAGCTAGAATTAAAGTCTGTTTGCAAGGGCCAACTTGAATGATCCCTTTGTCTCCCTAAAATGAATTATTGAAGGCGGGTGAATCAAATTAAAAAGGACCTAATGTTAGAGATTTATCAGTTGGTAATCCATAAAAATTATCAACATGCCCAATTTGATGGTAGTACTATTAGGGCATAATTTGATGTTTGTTTATGAATGTCAGTCTGCAATTAGAAGCATAATTAATTGTTTGTTTGTTTGTCTGCTATTGATTTGTTTCAGAGTTTACAGGCAGTCTGGAATGGCGTCTGGCTGCAAGGTTTTGCTTCTAAAATTCATCTGCTTCATCATTCTCGACAATCCCTATTTAGATTCTTCTGCTTCATCATTATAGGTTTACCACACTGTCGAATCAATTGTTTAGGGCAACTTATTTCATGAAATATCATTTGTTTTATCATTATAGACAATTACTATTTAGATTCTAACTGGTCCAAGGCAAATAGCAACTATTGAAAAAACTTCTTTTGACAATTTTGTGTCATATCTAAGGGTTCTTTGGTTCGGGTCTAAGAAGACTGTTATCCTATAAACGTTGTATTCATGCCTGTTCGAAATGTGAATCTACGAGTTAATTGAAAGTTATCCACATTAGCTCTAATGCCATCATAGCTAAAGCAATGTCCCCTTGCATGAAATATATGGATTACACATTCATTTGAGTGTTATCAATAGGTAATGCATAAAAATTATCCAACATGCACAATTTGATGGTAGTATTAGGGCATAATTTGATGTTTGTTTGTGAATGTCACTCTGCAATAAGAAGCATAATTTATTGTTTGCTTGTTTGTTTGTTTGCAATTGATTTGTTTCACATTTTACAGCAGTCTCAAATGGCGTTTCTCTGGGTGTTTTTGCTTCCAATATTCTTCTTCTTCGTTTCATCTTCCACGGGGGAGATCGGAACAGCGACCAGCTACAACCCTCAATACACTCCCCACATGGGTACGTATTTCATTATTCTAATCTCAAATTTACTAAAACATCGATTAATCTGTGAATCCAATCGCAATCGCAGTTACAGCGTGTGGCAGCATCTTCAGTTCCCCGAAAATTATGAGGAGCTTCAAGGTTTCATACTCCAACTTCAGTCCCGGCCAGAATATGAAGGGCATTGTGTTTGCAGCTGCTGCGGGGGAATCCATGTGGTTAAACGGAGCAAGCTGTGGCCAGATATACAACGTCACTTGCGTCAACACAATCTCGAACACGAACATCAGTTACCCATGCAAATACAGTGAGGTCTTTCAGGTAATGATCTGGGATTTTGTTGATGGAGGAGAGTATGTCCTTTCACTCCTTCCTAGCCCTTTCAAAGCTATCGCGAACCCTTTCGCCAAATCCATGACCATCGAGTATTCGAGTTTGTTCTAGTGTGAGTTATTGTCTATTTGTTCTTCGCATTTGCAAATCTGCTAACATTCGACATACCAAATTTTTTATTTTTCATTTTTCTTTCTTTTTTCCTTTTGCAGGGCTGAGACAGAGAATATGACACAGAAGTTAAAAGGTAATCTTTTGGCTTTCAATTCTTGTTAAGCAAAAGGTTTACTTTATTAATTCATATAGTATCAGTTTATGTTTCAAAATTCATAAAGATGGATTGTTTGTTTTACTGTCTTCCATTGTTTGTTTGTTTGTGTTTTTTCTTTCTTCCTTTTTTTTTTTTTAACTCCACCAACCCTCCAATCTCTCAAAATCTATAAAATGGTGGTTGTTATTCCTTCCCACACGTCACATTTTGTTCTATCAAAATGCAAGAGATGTGTTATAAAAAGTTTTCTATAAAAATTCTTTATATTCCACACTGTTTGGTAGTTTCTAATTTGTATTTGCCTCCTTGTTCATTTGAAGCTAAGGCTTGAGGAAAATTTGTTTCCAATCCTAAATTGGCATGTCATAAAAATCCCATCTCCCTCCAAACAATGCAAGTTAATCTATGTTGATTCAGATACCAGTGTGCTTGATAAACTTTTGTAGCTTTTGCTATTGTACATGAATAAATATGAATTCTTACGTTGCTATACCTGTATCATTCATCATCCTTTCGTATATCTGTTGTTAATTGAGTTTATTTTTTATTAAGAACCCGTCCTTTGTTAAAATTAAACTGGGAATGTTTATAACACCGACCTTATTATTATCTCATTATCGTATTTTTAGTTCTTTATAATAAACACATATTTGTTGTCTTGGTGCCTAGATTGTATTTTGTCTAGGAAACTATCTAACTTCTTGTTGTTGAATTCATCTATCATCTACTTGTTGCTAAATTTGTCTTACGATGCTATTGTGTTGTCGTTGGAAGCTAATTGTTTCTTTATTTGTCATGAATTGTAATAATTCGTACCTACTGAATTTGTCTGTCAATTATGTCTTGCTATTTGTTAAGCCCGTAGGGAAGGAATTTGTCCTTCATCTTTATTCTTTACTGCGTTGATTGATCCTATAACTTTTTTGTTTCTATATCTTCTATAACATGTTTATGGAAGGATAATTAGTAAATCTGTCAAGAAGAGAGTAGAAGACATCTCTTAGTATTTCTTTAGCTATCTTGTAAAGCTTGATTACAGTAAGGTGTCTCTGATTGATTCTAATTAGTACTGTACTTCATTTTCCTTTGTCTGAGTATCATTGAGTGATCCTTTTGAAAACATGAGAATACAATGAAAAGCGTAGCCTAACTTACCAACCTTTCACTGATTGTTTTTCACTTTTTTGCATCTTTCTTTGTTCTTTTTCTAGGTTGAGAAGGCTGTCCATTGTGGGCGTAGTTCATGAAGACAATTGTAGAACACACTTTGAACAAGTTTTACTACCTTGGCATAACACGGCCCATCGTCTAAACTCTATTTCCTGCACAAGCAGTGTTGAAAACTTCTTTGACATTGGCATGGCACATCTACATTTTATTGATGCATTCATTCACATGACTTTATGGACGATTCTGAGAAATTGTTGGTGGGTTATAAACCAGGGCATATTCTGAGCATATTTGTAAGTTATAGTATTGTCCGAATTATGTTTGTAGAGAAGACTGCATCTCTCATTCAGGTTCGTCAGCAGTCTGTGAGCAGAGAGGGTAATGTTTCTCTCTCATTTATTCATCAGTACAAATAGCCCTATTTATTTATAACCTAATTACAAGAATAATTACTCATTAGTTGGTATGATGAGTAGGTGGCTTGTATGTGTTCTGATGAGTGACACGATGGACAGACATGATGAATATTCACAATATTCCCCATGAACTTTCATGTCCATTATACAAAACAAATATTCAAACTATAAAGGAGAATTTTAATTGGGAAGAAAAGAGTAAAGCACCTTTGACTTCAGTTTTGTGTTACCATCTCTTTATTATATCATCAAATTGATCATAGTGACTTACATGGTTTGATTCAATCCTGGCCTTTTCTTTTTCCTGTTTTGAAGATTGATATAATCAAGCTAGATGACTAGTTGTGCGGGAAATACATACCCAAATACCCAATAGCTTTTCATATTGTAATAGCCATAATATTCTCATAATATGTAATTTTTCAAGCATTAAATTTCTTCTGTGATTCATAAGAGACTTGTTTGGGAATTAATTGTTAGTTGTTAACTGAATAATTGAGTAATAAATTAGTCAAAATTGACATTTGGCAATTTCGAAATCTACTATTTGCTTACAATAAGATTAAATTCAAAATATTACTATTTGCAGCGGTTTTAAAAAGATTAGGGGTTTCAATTTCGACACGAACCCGAAAAAACGAACCCGACCGACACGAAAATTTTCAGGTTTGGGTTTAGTCATTTTGGATTTTTTTCAAATCAGGTCGACCCGATACCCGACCTGAAATATTTACAACCTGATAAACCCGACACGAACACGACCCGAAACATGAAATTATGTCAATTTTTGCCTATAACCCGAAACAACGAACCCGAACGACACGAAAAATTTCAAGTTTGGGTTTGGTCATTTTGTGTTTTTTCCGAAATCAGGTCGACCCGAACACGACCTGAAATATTATACAACCTGACTAGACCCGACACGAACACGACCCGAAACCTGAAATTGACACCCCTAAAAAAGATGTGATTGGACACTTTTTAAGTTATTTGGTCACTTTAGAAAAGCTATTTTATCTCATATTATCTCACAAATGAAGTAGTTGATTCGATTGAGTGATACGATTGACAGACATGATGAATATTCACAATATTCCCCATGAACTTTCATGTCCATTAGAGCACCCACATCATTTCCCCAATTAACAACGCACTTTTTCACCCTCTCTTCGCCACATTAGCTTTTCACTTCTTCCAATACTTTTTTAATTCATTTTAATTAATCTATACATCTCTCCATCAATTAATATCTCCTTTTTAATGGGACCTACAATCTAATTATTTTATATCAATATTAAAATTAGATAATAATTTAGTTTTCATACTATTTTAATTATAAACATACTTATATTTAAAAATACAAAAACTATATATTCTTTTGTAAATATTTATGCAATTTATTTTATTATGCAAACAATTAATGTTCCAAATATACATTAAATATTAGTAATATTCGAAAGTTAGAATATTAAAAAATCTAATCAACACATTAAATAAAAACATACATAAATTTAATTTTGAAATACATTACATTAATTAAAAGATATTAAATACTAACAAACTTTTGTCATACAACATAAACAGTAAATAAAAATTAAACTGCGAGGAACATAAAAAACTACTCAACGTTGTTGCCAAAATGCATCCAAATATGCTCAACTAAATCATGCCGAAGTTAGTGATGAACTTGGGTGTCATGGAGGGCAGAATTCCTTCCTCATTTACCCAATTTGTCACGATATCCCCTTCATCTTCAACAATCATGTTGTGTAGAATAATGCATGTTAACATTATTGTTTCAACTTTTTCTTATACCAAAGACGAGCTGGCCCCCTGACAATAGCCCATCTAGCTTGAAGCACTCCGAAAGCTCTTTCAACATCATTCTTTGCAGATTCTTATTTTTGTTTAAATAACCTTCTCTTTGGATCTTGTGGGCATAGGAAAGCTTTGACGAATGTGGATCATTCCGGATATATTCCATTGGTTAAATAATAACCTTTCGTATATTGGGTCTCATTCACTTAAGGTTTGGCACATCCCCTGTCAAAACATTGTTGAACAAAGGAGATTGATTCAAAACGTTAATATCATTACGTGAACCGGCCACTCCAAAAAAAAGCATGTCATATCCATAGATCCTGAGATGCAACCGCTTCAAGCACTATTATTGGTGACCCGTGTCCTATTAGAAATTGCTCTTTCCAAGCCACTGGATAATTTTCCACTTCCAATGCATGCAATCGAGGCTACCCAACATACCGGGAAACCCATCTCTCTTCTCTTGCAAATGTAGAAGACGTTGAATGTCATTTTTTGAGTCATGGGTTTTGACGGCAGTTGAATACCAATGACTGAACCACTTCTGCGGCATTGTGTTCGAGAGAAAATGGATAGAGACTGCAAAATCCAGCTGGACAGCACCCCAACGACTCTTTGCATATTTTGGGGGATATTTTATTAACATTTCCATACAGGTCATCCCTTCCCAAGATAGGCAAAGAGTAGACATGGAAAGGAGATCACAAAAATAAGGAAAGATTTATTTCCTTATCTGGATGGCTGCTACTTGCATAAAAAGAGAATTATGCCATTCAATACAGAGATTTACAAAGATCGATTAACAGAATTCTTACAAACACATCCAGAGCATTGTGAAAAAAGATATACGATTTGCAGCCCTTGTTCGAGAGATATCAGTTTGCTGCAAGACCGAGATTCCTTGGACATACCTGTTGAGAAGCTTGTTCGAGAATCTTTAAGTGTATTGGTAAAACACTTAAAGATATTGTCCAAGGTGTTTACCATATTGACTCGCACACTTGTTTCATCTACAACACTTTGGAGGGATTGCTTCACAGGCTTTAACGAGGGAAACTCAAAGACGGTCTTCTTTGGGGAATTGGAATAGGTGGGAGATACCTATACCAAAACTGGGGATAGTTTTGGTCACTACAATTATCTGCTTGGTGATTGGAGTGAAGGCGTACTTAAGTTTTACTATTGTGTGTAGTCGTATGCCATGATTTCAACACATAAGAAAATCACCTCCAGGATCGGTATCCCCCAGACGTAGGCCGAAGGCCGAACTGGGTCAACAACTCATTGTTTCTAATTATTTCTTTATGCTTGTTTATTATTTCTTTTGTGCATGATTACTGATATAGTTAATCTATGTGTTCATTGTGATAGAATGAACTCGTTATATTGAACACCGCATAAAGAATATAACTTGCTAGATCCGTGGACCCAACAATTTGTATAGAGTCATACTCTTGCGAGAGAGATTCAAATAACAAGATGAATCAATGATATAGTCAATCACCAGGCCCCTGATGCTCGATGGAACAAATTTTTCCATATGAAAAAATAAGATGTGGTCATTCTTGATGTTGATCGATGATATGGCATGGGATGCAATACTCACGAGATATGGACCATCTGCTATTATTGTTAATGGAGTCCCTAAACCCAAAGATAAGAAAGAATGCACTCAATGTGAGAGAATCTACTCCAATATGAATTCCAAGGCACTTCATGCTATTTTTAGTGGACTGAGGATCAATATTGTCTTATCTTTGCTTGCACCACTGCATACGACACATGGGAGATACTGGTAAACTCCCATGAAGGGTCGGCTACTATAAGAACTTCTAAAATTATTTCTATTGAAGCTCAATTCCATAAATTGACCATGGATCAATATGAATCGATTAATAGTTATTTTTGTAGAATTCGTGATCTAACAAATCAGGCTTATCAGCTTGGTAAAATCTACTACTCCCAGGAGATAGTTCAAAAGATTGTAGGTACACTTCCGGAGAGGTTCAACCCAAAGATTGCTGCTATGGAACTTTAGAAAGATTATGTCAATATATCTGTGGATGAACTCATGGGGATACTACAATCATGGGAGATGGACCTCTACAAGAACTTCATAAGTGAAGGTGTGGCGTTCAAGCTGGAGCCCAAACCACATAATGAACCTGAAGAGGAGTCGAGTTCTAATGATGATGATGAGGAGGACTTGTTCAAGCTCTCGAAACACATTGCCAGGACCTCAGGGATAAGAGGTCCAAACAATGTGGGAAGAAAAGACCAGAAAGATGAAGGAGTGACAGAAGTGAAAAGAAGCAGTCCAAAGAATCTTCTTATCCCCGTGGCCCTAGTTGTTACGAATGTGACAGCTATGGTCATGTGAGAGATGATTGTGCAAACTTCAAAAATATGTCAGAGAAATCAAAGGAGACCTACTGTGCAAGGTTCAGTGGCGATGATAGTTCCAGCTCTAGTGATAGTGAAGATGAAAATGGAGTTACATTTAACACTTGGGACTCAGATTCTGATTCAGGCTCTGAATCAGACAACGTTGGTACCCTTCCTATTTGTGTTACTCTTTTAAATTATCATAATGGTTCTTCTTCTCATTCCGACAGGAAAAGAGATGAGAGTGTCGAAGCACTCAGTGATCTACATAATGAGATATATAACAAGTTGGAAGATAAGAAAGATGAATTGAGGAGATTGTAAATTTAATTTGAGTATCTCAAAGTGAAATATTTTGCTCGAAAAATTAACAGATGTCTGCAATGAAAGAGATAAGCTGAGCAATCTTGTAAACATCTTGGAGCCAAGTTCAGTGGAGTTGTCCAACAAAAGAGATGATTTTGCTATATAGGTTTATGAGCTCACAGTTGCCAATGGAGGATTTACATAAAGGTTAATGTCATGTCCAATCAAAAGACTAAACTCGAGGAACAACTGACCACACTCACTGAACAGGTTCAAGTGTTGAATGCCAAAGTAACCAGCGATGAAGAGTTGATCAGCAAGCTCAACAAAGGTAGAGGAACTCTTGATGAAATCATTTCTACTAGAAAATCTCCTGGTGACAGACAGGGTATTGGCTTTAAACATGGAAGTTTAAATCAAAGGCAGTTTGTCAAAGGTAGAAACCTAATTGATGAACTTCCAATGAGGAGTACAAAAGAGATCAGTGACCAATCCAGAGAACCGAGAAGAAGAATCAGACGACGTGTTCCACCTCCTGTACCTTTGGAATGTGAATATTGTCACAACTATGGATACAAAGCAGGAGCTTGTCAGATTCTTGCTAGAGATGTGTTATCTGGTAGACCAGTTTTATGGCCAAATGAGGATCTAAAAAGAAGCTTCTCAAGCCAGGAAAGACAAGAACCGAACAAGGTTGAAGATGATATGTCTGATGAATTAGTTGAAGTGCCAAATCCAATCGTTTACATGCAGGTTATCCCTTCCCAAGATAGGCAAAGAGTGAAGAAAGGAGATCACAATAATAAGTAAAGATTTATTTCCTTATCTGGATGGCTGCTACTTGCATAAAAAGAGAATTCTGCCATTCTTCACATATAAAGATTTATAGAGATCGATTAAAAAAATTCTTAGAAAAACATCCAGAGCATTGTGAAAAGAGATATAAGATTTGCAGCCCTTGTTCGAGAGATATCAGTTTGTTGCAAGATCGAGATTCTTTGGACATACCTGTTGAGAAGCTTGTTTGAGAATCTTTAAGTGTATTTGTAAAATACTTGAAGAAATTGTCCAAGGCATTTACCAGATTGACTCGAGCATGTGTTTCATCTACAACACTTTGGAGGGGTTCCTTCACAGGCTTCAACGAGGGACCTCAAAGACGGTCTTCGTTGGAGAATTGGAATAGGTGGAAGATACGTATACCAAAACTAGGGATAGTTTGGGTCATCACTACAATTATTTGCCTGGCAATTGGAGTGAAGGCGTACTAAGTTTTACTATTGTGTGTCGTCGTATACCATGGTTTCAACAAAAACTAAAATCACCTCCTGGATTGGTATCCCCCAGACGTAGGCCGAAGGCCGAATTGCGTCAACAACTCATTGTGTCCATTTATTTCTTTATGCTTGTTTTTATTTGTGATGTGCATGATTATTGGTATTGTTAATCTGTGTGTTCATTGTGATAGATTGAACTCGATACATTGAACCACCGCATAAAGAATATAACTTGCTAGATCCGTGGACCAGACATCATTGTGATCCGACCTTCTCAAGTAGCGCTGGTAAATAATTCAACGACGACTTAACAAAATTTATACAAGCATTTGGTAGCAGTTGACTCACCTGTCCGTAGATACTCATCAAGAGAGTCGGCATGAACTCCATATGCCAGGTGTTGTGCATTTTTGTAGCGGTGATAGGCTTTGTCGCCTTATTGTGTCGCTTCATTATTAGAAATACCCAGATCGACCTACAACTGCATTAACTATACGAAGGAATAAATCCTTGTGCACGCGAAATCTTCGGCGGAAGATTTTCAGAGAAACAATCATTCACAAGCCTAGTATGTCCATCTTCCCGACTTCTCTCAATAAACCTCTGTCGTTGTATTTGCAGCTCATCTTCCACAAATTGGAATAGTATAGACACCATTGCTTCAGCCGTAGAATCTGCTTCATCTTGTGGATTCCTCGTGTGCAGATATCTCTTGTGTGGGTTCTTCGAAAACGGAGGATGTTGAGCTTTCAGAACTTTGAGACATTATAGTATGGGAGGAGGCAAGTGAAAAATGAAAGGAGATAATTAAGGTAGTAGTGTTTAGGTGTGCAAAAATATAATGAATTTGTATGGAATTAATAGATAAAGTAAAATAATGGTCATATTTTCAAACGTTTGAATTTTGAATATTATTATTATTATTATTATTATTATTATTATTATTATTATTATTATTATTATTATTATTATTTATATTATTTTTATTATAAAAAAGTAATCATTTGAAATTTAAAGAATATTACATTTTTATATTATAATTTAATTTTGAAAAATAACCTTTTGAAATTTAAAGTTGAGGTAATAAGAAAAATAGGCCACCCGAAGAGGCCCCTTCTGCTTTTGGGACACCATCTATCGAGTTTCCATTTCTAGGACTACAAAATCAAAACGGGCCAGGATTTGAGCAACCTGGATGGCAAAAAATTGGGAGTGTGCCGCGTGACTTCAAACCCCAAATGTGGCCGGATCAGAAAAAAAAAAAGAAGCGTGTTTTTTGGTAACACGATTTACTCAAATTGCATTTTTTCATTACTTGGTATATTAAAAACCCAAAAAAGCCCAAGGCTTGTAGAATCCCGCGATCTCCATTTTCCCCAGCCATAACCCTAGAATCTTCTCCATTGTTTATGCAACGACGAGCACTACCTACGAGATTCCGGCACAATAGGGATTCGAAAATGCGACCAACAGAAGGAGTGGCCACCTCCTCCGTATTGTAAGTTTATTTCATGCAATAGGGGTTTAATTTTTATGGAATATTGAATGTCGGGTGTAGGGAAAAGAGTGTTTCTAGTTGTCATTCTTGGGGCCCTCCTATGCTTTATGGGTATGCAAAATCGGTGTATTGGGTGGTCCAATTTTGTATAAATATAATGTGTGGTACTTTTCGAGTTAAGGCAGAAATTGGGGAAGCCGATGTTTGTCACTGTCGAGTATTAAAGTGCGTTAGGTGTAGGTGTAAATGGGGCATAAGGCATGTGGAATATGGCATGTGTAAATGTGTGTTGTTGTGGGGATGGGCGACCATAAAGTCCATGGTGGCGCCCATAGCCTAAGGGGGAATCTTTCGGAAATTGTTATTTTTGCAAGCTGCTACTTGTTTATTACTCCTATTCCAGGTGTAAAATGGTTTATTTTGATTGTTTTGAACGTTTAAGTTACTTTATTATTATTTTTTTACAGATCGAGGGTGTATATCCCTTACTATTTCCCATGGATCTCTTGGTTACTAACTTGTTTAAGGAAGAGTTAATGAGAGATTAGCGGAAGATTAAGAAGATGGAAAGATGAAGAAGATGTACTCAAATATAAAAGAAGGGATAAGGAAGCTAAACCACAACAAGAACCGTCGGGGGAAGCAACCAAGGTGTTCGAAACCTTGACCTCAACCCAATCCTTCAACTCAAGCCTTGGTTTGTGTAATCTCAATGAACGCTTCAATCCAAGAAGATGAATGTTTCCCAACAAACATACAAAGGTGTGTGAGAGGGGGTAACTCTCGGTTTTGATCTTTTGAAGAGAAAATGTAATATTTCATTCAAGCAAAATATGTTTACAAATGAAGGGGGGGGAGGACATATATACAGGCCAACCCCTTGGAAAGACAAAAGAAATGGAAAATACATAAAAAAATGATCCAATTTGGTCTACGGAGGGTCAATTCGGTTTAAACCGAATTGATTGGTTTAATTCGAATTGAGACCAAGACCATATCAAGCCTATCTATTACAAAAGGAAGGGAATCAATTCGGTCTATTGGTGCTAATTCGGTTTAGACCGAATTGGGCTTGTAAACCGAATTGATTTCAAACCGAATCAATTTGAGAGAGTGATGAAATTTTCCAAGGCATGGGGTCAATTCGGTCTAGGCCAATTTGGTTTAGACCGAATTGGCTATTTCGAATTGGCTATTTCGAATTGGCTCTAATGCCTTAGCCAATTTTCATATCCTCTTATTTTCTACACTATTACAAATTATTATCCGACCATCTTCCGACCTTGTCCGAAATTTGTCCGATGACCGACGGTGGCTCCGGCCGACCTCCGGCCAATTTTCCGGCGAGCTCCGTTTTGTCCTCCGGTGATGCTCCGGTGCTCCGGTAACTCCGACGACGACTTTTCGGCGACTCTCCGGCGACGGCGATGGCTTAATTCTTCAAAATTGGGGATTCCATGGATGGAATCCCTCCGGCCTCTTCGAGCTGGATCAAGATCAGTGCTTTCAAACTGCTTCATTCTTCTCTGTTAATTTCTTCTGTGAATTCTGCAGTCTTGAGAAGGGTTGCAATCTGGTCCGTGAATTTCCGGGTCCTGGTCCTGGAGCATGGTCCCGATGGTATAATCAATGTTGCAGATTTGGCTCCCACGCCATCCCCTCTCCCTTGAGAAGGTTGAGCCATCAACTGAACAAGCTCTTCACCGTCTTCTTCGTAGAGGGCGAGATCTGCAACATTAAATGTAGCATTGATTCTATACTCAGGAGGCAGTGCGTTGTCATTGATCTTTTCCGCAACTCTGAATGGGTCGTCTCCTCGTGGAGAAAGTTTGTCATGCCTCTTCATTGGAAATCTCTCTTTGCGCATATGGAGCCAGACCCAATCCCCGGGCTTTAACAGCAGCTTCTTCCGTCCTCGGGTGACATATTTCGCATAGGTCTCCGCGGCCTTCTTGAGGCTGTCCTGGACCTTCCGATGAATTTCTTGTATCGCTCGAGCCCTGTCCCTGCCATTAACATTAAAATGCTCATTGCGGGGCAATGGCAGCAAATCAACAGGGGTTAGTGGGTTGAAACCATAGACAGTTTCAAATGGTGACATGTTAGTGGCACTATGGACGTGTCTATTGTATGCAAACTCAATGTAGGGCAGACACTCGTCCCAGCTCTTGTAGCTTGAAGTAGTAATAATCCGCAGCAGATTTCCCAACACTCCGTTGACGGCTTCAGTTTGCCCGTCCGTTTGAGGGTGATATGCTGTGGAGAACAACAGATTCGTGCCAATCTCATGCCACAGAGACTTCCAGAAATAGCTGACAAATTTTGTGTCCCTGTACGACACAATCGTCTTTGGGATCCCATGGAGACGCACCACTTCCTTGAAGAATAATTTGGCAATGTGGTGGGCGTCGTTGGTCTTCGTGCAAGGAATAAAATGAGCTATTGTAACACCCCGGATTTGATAACCCAGGCCGGGATGCCACCGCCACATCTCTCTAGCAAGACACGGATTCTCCGAGCTTGCCAAAGAGATGCAAGGCTATAGGTATTGCAAAAAGATTTAAAAACAAGTCCGGAATCTATGTAAAAATAGTAAGTATCATCCACACATGTAGTAGTAATAATATATCGCAGCGGAAAAGTGTAAAATGGGCCGACATGGCCAAAACTCGGGATTTACATGCCCGTTATGCAAGTATCGTAAAAAGCAAATAAACAAGGTTTAATAAATCCATCCCCCAATGCACATGCTATGCATTATCTCTGTACTCTGAAATAAAAAGAGAATACAACAATTTTATCAGTATATAAAATACTGAGTAAGTCGATCCTAACATAGCAATAAAGGGATTTAATTAGATAATTTAAAATTTCACTCCTAACATGCATTCACAAAATTTAAAGGAAATAATAATTTTAATTGTGTATTTAAACATGCATCTAATCTACAATAATAATTTAGTCATGCCATGAAATTTAAAGACATAATTTAAATGCATAATTTAAAGACATGCAAAAATAAATAAATACTTAAAAACATTAAATCTTTTATTTCCCCCGTTACGTAACCATTTCTCAGTGTTTTGTATAGCCGGTGATCCGGCGGCCGCAGCCATGTCGTAAGTATCTTGTATAGCCGGTGATCCGGCGGCCGCAGCCGTATCTGCCATACCCAGTAACACTCCGGAGCCTCGAGAAATCCATACGGACAACCCGAGAGAGTAGGCCATGTATCTCCCGCCGATTGGCGTAATATTTCATCAAATTCTCTCGTCCATTATAGGCCCGAAGAGAAAAGGCTAGAGGGGCACCCTGCAGAGCACTCACCCTCCACCAAGTATCTCATGTATCGTTTAGATTTAATGTATCGGGGTTTTTCAAAAGTGTAGATGTATCATGTTTCAAATCTTTGACCGTTCGTTTCGAAATTTCAAAACTCTTCGATTTAAAAGTATCTTGGCGTCACAGTTTGCGCCTTTCTCATTTAAAAATCCGTTTCAAGCCCGAAAATTCTGAAATCTTCACACTTTATGCAAAACACCCTAACGAACAACTTTCGTGTTTTAACTTTTTCGAAATAAGTTGAGGAAACATGTCAAAAATCGATTTTACTATGCAATCAGAAATCTGTCCGAACTCAGGTTTGACACAGTTCAAAATCTCGACTTTTTAACATATCAAATGGACTCCAAAAATTCTGAAATTTAATATGCACATACTAGACATGATTATCTACAACTTTCATTTAGATTGTAAAGATCAAATCGGACTAGAAAATATAGAAATAAATTCACTAAGTTCGAACATGTTCATAGGCAGATTTCCACACGTTTTGTCAAAACAGTTTCTTTTCGATGCGATTTAAAATAGCAAACGTTAATGAAAATGGCTGAAATTTTTACACAACCTAGATTTATGTGTTAGGATTAAAAGTCTAGTTTTGAGTTTCTCGGATTGAATCCTCGAAATATGAGTTTTAGGCCGATTACAGAAACTGCGCAAGATGGGGTTTTTAAGTTCGATTTTTACGTTTCGTTACATTACGCCTATACCGGACGCCCCGAAATCACCTGTATTGATATGGAAGGCTCAACTTACAGTGATAGAGAGGTTTGGGTCGTCCTAAGGTCGCTGGTTCGTCCAAAATCCTACGAACGGATCTCCTCAACGTCAAGCTTCCGACTTTGGCCACGATTTCGAATCGGACGAAGAAATCCAATGTTAGATCAAGTTTTCGGGTTCAAAAACTTAAATAGAAATCTAAGAACGACTTACCACAGATTAGAATACAAGGAATCTTGTATTCAACGCCTCCTTCGTCGGTTTTCGTTGCCGGGAAGTGATCGGAAAGTCGTCGGGAAGTCGCCGGAAAGTGTTTTGGCTTTGGAGAGAGTTGAGAGGGTTTGAGAGTGAATGGTGACTGATGAAAATGGGGGAGAGGCTGCCCTAGGTCGCCTAAGAGCTTCCCCCTTCGGCCAAAATCCGCTTTCCAAAGTCGGGAGGTCGAATTATGGTAAGAAATCGCCGAAAACGCGCAAGTTGCCAAAACCTGTAGGGCCACGCGGGGTTGGCGCGCCTTTTAGCCAAACCCCGCCCGGCCAGCGCGCGAGACTCGCCTGGATTGCGGTCCGGGCGGGTCCGTGCGATCCGATCCGTCGGGTCTTTTTCTCCTCTCTTTCGGACTTCTATCCTTCCCCGTTTTCGCGCTCGATTTTTCCGGGTCATTTCCGGATTATGCTTCTCGTCATAAATTTATTTCGTATCACTTCGATTTCATGCTTGAAATCCTAAGACCGTCGGTTTTGGTCCGTCGGGTTCTAATTCGTCGTCCTTTGACTTCCGTGTTTTTCCGCGTCTACGGGTTTTCGGAAACGAAACCTTCTCTCCTATTGGATTAATTCCTATTTTTATATTCTAAAATTTACGGGTATTACAGTCTACCCCCCTTAAGAACCAACTTCGTCCTCGAAGTTGTACTTCATCCTCTCGCGAGTTCGGGAATTGTTTGATTAAGCGATTGTATTATTGTGTGTCGTTGTTTGTTATTATTTGACTGAACCCAGAATTGAAATTTCCGAGTTGCCTACGTACCCCGTGAAGGGATCAAGTCATTACGTAGTTCAAAACAATTTGAATTTGTTTATTTGGGGTACAAAGTATTCGTACAAAATATTCCGAAATACTCGGGTTGTCACATCCTCCCCCTCTTAAGATTACAGTTATGTCCCCATAACTGTTGTTGCACTGTCTTGGAATAGGGTTGGGTAACGCTCCCTCATGTCTGCTTCCAGCTCCCACGTTGTCGTCTCGGCTTCGTGGTTAGACCAAAGAACCTTAACCATCCTCACGGTCTTATTCCTTGTTACCCTCTCCTTCTTGTCGAGTATTCGCACCGGAATTTCTTCATAGCTTAAGTCATCGTCCAGCTCAATTTCCTCCGGTTGGAGTACGTGGGTCGGATCATGGACGTATTTCTTCAGTTGCGAGACGTGGAACACGTCGTGGACACGAGCAAATTGTGGCGGTAATGCCAATCGGTATGCAAGATTCCCCACTCTTTCTAGGATCTCGTAGGGTCCTATGTACCGTGGGCTTAATTTTCCCCGCTTGCCAAAGCGCATCACACCCTTCATCGGTGATACCTTTAACATGACCTTATCGCCTATTTGGAATTCCAAATCTTGCCGTCTCACGTCGGCATAACTCTTTTGCCGGTCTTGCGCGGCTCTCATCTTTCCTTGGATTATTTTGATAACCCAGGCCGGGATGCCACCGCCACATCTCTCTAGCAAGACACGGATTCTCCGAGCTTGCCAAAGAGATGCAAGGCTATAGGTATTGCAAAAAGATTTAAAAACAAGTCCGGAATCTATGTAAAAATAGTAAGTATCATCCACACATGTAGTAGTAATAATATATCGCAGCGGAAAAGTGTAAAATGGGCCGACATGGCCAAAACTCGGGATTTACATGCCCGTTATGCAAGTATCGTAAAAAGCAAATAAACAAGGTTTAATAAATCCATCCCCCAATGCACATGCTATGCATTATCTCCGTACTCTGAAATAAAAAGAGAATACAACAATTTTATCAGTATATAAAATACTGAGTAAGTCGATCCTAACATAGCAATAAAGGGATTTAATTAGATAATTTAAAATTTCACTCCTAACATGCATTCACAAAATTTAAAGGAAATAATAATTTTAATTGTGTATTTAAACATGCATCTAATCTACAATAATAATTTAGTCATGCCATGAAATTTAAAGACATAATTTAAATGCATAATTTAAAGACATGCAAAAATAAATAAATACTTAAAAACATTAAATCTTTTATTTCCCCCGTTACGTAACCATTTCTCAGTGTTTTGTATAGCCGGTGATCCGGCGGCCGCAGCCGTGTCGTAAGTATCTTGTATAGCCGGTGATCCGGCGGCCGCAGCCGTATCTGCCATACCCAGTAACACTCCGGAGCCTCGAGAAATCCATACGGACAACCCGAGAGAGTAGGCCATGTATCTCCCGCCGATTGGCGTAATATTTCATCAAATTCTCTCGTCCATTATAGGCCCGAAGAGAAAAGGCTAGAGGGGCACCCTGCAGAGCACTCACCCTCCACCAAGTATCTCATGTATCGTTTAGATTTAATGTATCGGGGTTTTTCAAAAGTGTAGATGTATCATGTTTCAAATCTTTGACCGTTCGTTTCGAAATTTCAAAACTCTTCGATTTAAAAGTATCTTGGCGTCACAGTTTGCGCCTTTCTCATTTAAAACTCCGTTTCAAGCCCGAAAATTCTGAAATCTTCACACTTTATGCAAAACACCCTAACGAACAACTTTCGTGTTTTAACTTTTTCGAAATAAGTTGAGGAAACATGTCAAAAATCGATTTTACTATGCAATCAGAAATCTGTCCGAACTCAGGTTTGACACAGTTCAAAATCTCGACTTTTTAACATATCAAATGGACTCCAAAAATTCTGAAATTTAATATGCACATACTAGACATGATTATCTACAACTTTCATTTAGATTGTAAAGATCAAATCGGACTAGAAAATATAGAAATAAATTCACTAAGTTCGAACATGTTCATAGGCAGATTTCCACACGTTTTGTCAAAACAGTTTCTTTTCGATGCGATTTAAAATAGCAAACGTTAACGAAAATTGGTGAAATTTTTACACAACCTAGATTTATGTGTTAGGATTAAAAGTCTAGTTTTGAGTTTCTCGGATTGAATCCTCGAAATATGAGTTTTAGGCCGATTACAGAAACTGCGCAAGATGGGGTTTTTAAGTTCGATTTTTACGTTTCGTTACATTACGCCTATACCGGACGCCCCGAAATCACCCGTATTGATATGAAAGGCTCAACTTACAGTGATAGAGAGGTTTGGGTCGTCCTAAGGTCGCTGGTTTGTCCAAAATCCTACGAACGGATCTCCTCAACGTCAAGCTTCCGACTTTGGCCACGATTTCGAATCGGACGAAGAAATCCAATGTTAGATCAAGTTTTCGGGTTCAAAAAATTAAATAGAAATCTAAGAACGACTTACCACAGATTAGAATACAAGGAATCTTGTATTCAACGCCTCCTTCGTCGGTTTTCGTTGCCGGGAAGTGATCGGAAAGTCGTCGGGAAGTCGCCGGAAAGTGTTTTGGCTTTGGAGAGAGTTGAGAGGGTTTGAGAGTGAATGGTGACTGATGAAAATGGGGGAGAGGCTGCCCTAGGTCGCCTAAGAGCTTCCCCCTTCGGCCAAAATCCGCTTTCCAAAGTCAGGAGGTCGAATTATGGTAAGAAATCGCCGAAAACGCGCTAGTTGCCAAAACCTGTAGGGCCACGCGGGGTTGGCGCGCCTTTTAGCCAAACCCCGCCCGGCCAGCGCGCGAGACTCGCCTGGACTGCGGTCCGGGCGGGTCCGTGCGATCCGATCCATTGGGTCTTTTTCTCCTCTCTTTCGGACTTCTATCCTTCCCCGTTTTCGCGCTCGATTTTTCCGGGTCATTTCCGGATTATGCTTCTCGTCATAAATTTATTTCGTATCACTTCGATTTCATGCTTGAAATCCTAAGACCGTCGGTTTTGGTCCGTCGGGTTCTAATTCGTCGTCCTTTGACTTCCGTGTTTTTCCGCGTCTACGGGTTTTCGGAAACGAAACCTTCTCTCCTATTGGATTAATTCCTATTTTTATATTCTAAAATTTACGGGTATTACAGCTATCTTGCTGAACCGATCTTCCACTACGAATATCAAACAGTCCGTAGTAGTCCCAACACGAAGTCCATTGAAAGATCGATCCATGGTCCCTCGGGAATTGGTAGAGGCATATATAACCCGTGTGGCTTGGAAGTGGATTTCGCCTTCAGACAGACGATGCACTTGGATATCAAATCATCCACTTCTTTCCTCATTCCCAGCCAGTAAAACAGCTCGCTTAAAATACCAAAAGTGGCAGTTCTCCCGAAATGTCCCATAAGGAATCCGCTGTGAACTTCTTTCATCAATAATTCTCGAACGGATCCCTTATGAATGCACAGCCGGTTCTCGTAATACAGAAATCCTTCCAGTCTTGAAAATTCCTTGAACCCGTGCTTTTCGGTCTCTACCCAAAATTCTTTGAAGTCAGGATCAGTGGCATATTGATCCTTAATATGCTCGAAGCCAATCAGATGTGTCGTGGCAATGGCCGCTAAGGCTGTCCTCCGGGAAAGAGCATCTGCGACAATATTTTCCTTCCCCTTTTTGTACTTAAGTACATAAGGGAAAGTCTCGATAAATCCGCTCCAGCGTGCATGCCTTTTCCCTAGTTGACCTTGGTTCCGAATATGCTTGAGGGTCTCGCGGTCAGTATGAATTATGAACTCACGGCCCCGCAGATAGTGTTGCCACGTCTTTAACGCTTGAACCACAACGTAGAGCCCTTTGTCGTATGTTGAATAGTTTAACTGAGCGCCAGAGAACTTTTCGCTGTGGTACGCCACTGGCTTCCCATTCTGAAGTAAAAATGCTCCCATGCCGGTGCCCGATGCATCGCATTCTACCTCGAACGGTAGATCAAAATCGGGTAGGGCCAATACTGGTGCGTGGGTCAGCTCGTTCTTCAACTCTTCAAAGCTTTTCTGTTCAGGCGGCCCCCACTTGTAGACAAGTCCTTTCTTGAGCAATGAAGTCAGGGGTGCCGCAATCAGACTGAAATTGGGAACGAATCTCCGAAAGAATCCACACAGGCCCAAGAATTGTCGAACTTCATATACGTTCGTGGGTGGATGCCATTCCGAGATCTCTTTTATTTTCGTCTCATCGACCTTAAGACCGCCACGTCCGACAATATACCCAAGGAACGAGAGTTCGGTGGCGTGGAAAGTGCACTTCTCTTTGTTGGCGTATAACCGAACTTCCTGTAGCCTGTTCAGTACCTGTTGAACATGGGAAAGGTGATCAGACACACTAGGACTGTAAACAAGAATGTCATCAAAATATACAACGACAAATTTATTAATAAATGGACGAAGGGTCTCATTCATCAGCCGGATGAATGTTGAAGGCGCGTTCGTCAGTCCAAATGGCATAACTAGCCATTCATATAATCCGAATTTAGTTTTGAACGACGTCTTCCATTCATATCCTGGTTGCATCTGGATCTGATGATAACCGCTTCGTAGATAAATCTTGGAAAATATGCTGGCGTGACCCAGCTCGTCAAGCATGTCGTCTAGTCTTGGGATCGGGTGCCGGTACTTGATCATAATGGTGTTGACAACACGGCAGTCTACACACATGCGCCATGTTCCGTCCTTCTTGGGAACCAATAAGACAAGCACGGCACATGGTGATAGGCTTTCACGGACCCATCCCTTGTTCACCAGCTCTTGCACTTGCCTCTGCACTTCTTTTGTTTCCTCCGGATTCATTCGGTAGGCTGGCCGATTCGGGATTGAAGCGCCTGACACGAAATCGATTTGATGTTCGATGCCCGCTGAGGTGGTAGACCAGCCGGTACTTCTTCGGGGAAAACATCAGAATTTTCTTCTAACATCCTGGAAAAATTTACAGGAATATCAGGTGCAGCAGTGCAAGTTCTATGAATATCATCAACAGGTTTTGCAATCGCAAGGAAACAGTAACCTGTTGAGCTTGGTGCGCGCAGGGTTTGCTCAAAATCGGTTCGAGTGGTCAGCAGGCAGGGGTTGGCAGATGTACTTTCGTTACAAAGGGTCTTTCCCTTGTCCTTCGATTTCCTTTCGGCCTCATCCTTCTTCATGTTGGCACGCAGAACTTCCTGATCTGCTCGAACCATCTTGACAGACAGTGGCTTGACATTTATTTTCTTTTGTTTAAAAATAAATGATAAACAGTTGGCTGACCCTTGTACTTAACATCGCGATCATATAACCATGGTCGGCCAAGTAGGATGTGACAGGCAGTCATGGGAATGACATCGCAAACGACACTTTCAGAATAGGACCCGATCTTGATAGGAATTTTCGCTCTCCAATTGACTTTCAGGTCGCTATTGTCGTTCATCCAGTGGAGGTGGTAAGGACTCGGATGTTATTCGATAGGGATGCCTAACCTGCGAACAACATAAGCACTCACAGCATTAGTGCAACTCCCATTGTCAACAATCACAGAAGCAACATTGCCCTTTAAATCACAATGACAGTAAAATAAATTCTCCCGTTGTTCATCAGCACGAGGTTTTTCCTCAGATCGTTCAGCACTGAGAGTTCGCATGGCCACCAGATTGGTCAAGGTACGATCCTCTTCAAATGTTTTCTCGGCTGCGTAGAATTCCTCACTGTCATCGGAGTCCTCTTTTTCTTCTTTCTCAGCCTGTGGAGAATGTTCATCATCAGAGTCTATTATTCTCCAAGATCCGTCTTCCAAGAGTGCAGCTCTTTTGGTGAAGGGGCACTCAGGAGTGTAATGTCCCTTTCGTCCGCATTTAAAGCACGTGACCTCCTTTTTCCGATCCTTTTCGAATTTAGGCCTCTCTATGACCGCGGGTTTAGGACCTTCTGGACGATAGGTCTTAAATTCCTTGGCCATTTCGAAGCCCTTCGGCTTTGGCTTGTCGTCCCTTGGAATAAAAGATCTTTGACTCCAAGGTTTCTGTGAACTGGATCCGGAATCTTGTTTGTACTTCTGCACCCTAGTTCGATCATCGGTCTCCAATTTCATGCCTAGCTCCACCAAATCTGACAAAGTGTCGTATGGTCGCAGCTTAGCCTCCTTTCGGATCTCGATTCGGAGTCCTTTGAGAAATCTAGACTTCGTGATGCCTTCGTCTTCAATCACTCCGGCTTTGAGTAAGAGAGTTTCCATCTCTTTATAAAACTCCTCTACCGACGTGTTCCCTTGAATAAGAAAAGCAAGTTTATCATATAGGTCCTGGTGGTAGTGAGATGGAACAAACCTGTTTTCCATTGTCCTGGTCAGAGTGGCCCAAGTTTGAATGGGATCATAGCCATTCCGATTAATGTATGGCGTCACTTTCTGCCACCATACCAACACGTAGTCTTTGAACGCACAGACGGCCACATTGACCTTTTTGATGTCTGCGTAGTTATGGCAGTTGAAAATGAGCTCCATCAAATGCTTCCATTCAAGGAATTCTTCTGGATTGGAAGTCCCCTTGAATGTCGGAATGTCGAACTTGATCCCCTTTAAGTCTCTGTCGGGCTCATCGTATCTGTTACTTCGGCGGGGGTTTCTATGGTACACCTCCTCATCGGGATCTGATTCAGAGTCTTGTTGTTGATGCCTGACTGGTCTGGGTGGAACAGGAACTCGTGGAGGTTGAAGATTTGCGGGTGTCTGCGGTACAGGGTTGTTTCGACCTACTTGTCGGGGCCCTTGTTGCTGGGCCTCGATCTCAGCTTCGGCACCTTCCATTTCATGACTTCGCGCACCTTGGGGTCCGCTTTGATGACTCCGAGGGGTGCTAGATGTCGCGGGTGGAGTGGCCTGAGGAGTTGTCCGATCAAACACTTCCTGTATTTTCAGCTCAAGGCGTCTCATGGTATCTGACTGAACAGCGTTCCCATGCATGACCATGTCGTCTTTGAAGGTGTCAACCCGGTGATTCAAATCATCTATACGCTGATCCATGTTGTCCAATCGCCCAGTCATTTTCAACAACATATCCATCAGATCATTGTTACAAGGTTGTCCTGAACCTGCCATGTCAGTAATCTAAACAGAAAAATTAAGCAATATCTGATAAGAAAATAAAATTAAATAAGCAAAAGAAGATGAAAATATTATGTATAATAACAGGGGAATTTATCTGGATCACTCGGAAATATCACACAGCTTGCTCACAACCCGATGGCTGAATGCTGGGTTGATTCACAACCTGGTATCAATTGCAGTCTACAGTGATCGCAAACAAATGCCCAAGTATCCGGTGAGTGAGGTCAGAGATATGGGACGCACAATACACGGAACAAATGTAACTGCTCGACTCGATCCAAAACTATAAGGCGGAATTGTATGTCATGCAATGCAATCAATTATGTTCAATACCTTATACGAGCAATTATCACGGCAACAGTGTATGGGGTCCCAATATAGAAGTGTAAAATAAAATCTCACAAACACTCGGAAATACCCAGAATACTCAAATGACTTCTCGGGCTAGGTTTCACGAGGTGCCAGTCCAATATCCACTTTATTGTAAAAATTACTCAAGTGGCTTCTTGGGCTAGGGTTTCACGTACGTGCCAGTCCGATATCCACTTTATTGTATTCCACTTAAGAAAAATAAAATAGAAGAAAAATATCACAAGTGAAGGAATAAGAAAATCTCCAACACTTAGAAAAATAAAAGACTTCAGTCAATTCGGTCTATAGGAGCAATGCGAAAAGAGTGTAGACCGAACTGATGACTTCCTCGTCCTTGGTGCTTGATGCTAATTCCTTCTGGTAATTCGGTTTAGATGCAATTCGGTTTATAGGGAAAAGACCGAATTGGCACTTTAGACCGAATTGGGTGTTGAGCCTTGGTAGTCTCTTCAGTAGGAGGGCAATTCGGTTTAGAGAGGGCAATTCAGTCTATGAAATTCCGAATGCACACTTAGACCGAATTGGCGATGGGCTTGATGTTGCTTCTTTCTTCTGGAGGTCAATTCGGTCTCTGAAGGTTAATTCGGTTTAGGCCGAATTGAGCATAGACCGAATTGATTTCGAACTTTGCTCACAATCTTTGACTTTTCTTCCTCCTTTTTCGGCTTTGTGTATGGGCACTTGAAACTTTTGACAATTTCCGCACACGAGTATTTCTAAAATATCCCAGGTTAAATTTATTAAATGAAAAGAGTTATGATTCATGGGAAAGGGGTTTAAGGATATATTTCGCTTTTATTACTCATATAGGATTCTCTAATTTCAAACGGCGCTGTGAACCTCCCTGGCAAGAAACTTTTGACAACTTCCATGGTGCAGCCGGGATCGATAGTTCAATCTTAACCTTCATTCTGTCACACTGAAGGTTCCTGGCAGTTTGCATCATGGAGCTTATCATAGTTCCATGTCATGAAGATCCGCGCCATGAAACTTTGATCACATTTCCTTTATATGAGCATTTTCTGAAAGATCATAATCCTGGTTTTCGATTTTATTTAATGAAACAAATTTATGAAGGCGGAGTTGGGATTAGAGATATATTTATAAGTTGTCATGTTTTTATTACTCGTGTTAAGAAACTGTGGCCCGAAAGCGCACGGTGTCAAAAATTGCAGTAATTTATAGTAAGACCGGATCGTTCACTGGAGGATGTGCGATAGAAGCAGGGCCCACGTCGTTTTACTAGATTTTCCATTCGTGTTGCTCCAGTGGGTTTGAAAAGTGATTAACAACTACTGGCATGAATTTAAACTAAACTATGAAAGCGTTTAAATTTATTCTACAAAGCAAATAAGTCTATTCTAGAAAGCAGGTAAAGATTACTCTAAGAATGCGATAAATACTATCTATGAAAGCAATGAAATTTTACATTATGCCAGCCGTGAAGCTGAATCACAATGTAGACAGAAGGGACAGGAAGAAAAGAATAAAAATTGGACAAGATTTAGATATAGCAGTATTAAACTTCCATTTTTATACACAGATCTTGGTTTGGGATAATTCTATCAGATAGCTAATTCTCATGCTCTCAGTACAGCGTTCCCTTTAACAGACAGGTACTTACAGCGTGAGTTTACAAGTTCTTAAGACCACACATTCTAAGATACCACAGATTTGTAACTGCCCTGGCCTGGGTATGTTACTTCATCTGTGGTGGATAAGCAACACCTGACAAATCATTTATTGACATGCCAAGTACTACTATCGTTCTCCCATGTCACACCTAAAGATTCTAATCGAGCCCTAAACTATCCCTTAACTATCAGTCCTAGTAGCAGTTACACAATCATCAATACAACCGAGTGACCTCTAATGAAAGCATTTAAAAGAAAGCGATAAAGAAAGCATTTAAAACCTATCACTCGGAGGTTTTGAAGGTCTGACCCTGGTAGTAAAAGACAGCTCCCCATCAGAATGAAGGGGTATGGATCAAGAATTCCCGGCTCTTGGTGAACTACTCGCAGTGTTCACCCCCTTCCGGGTGGTTATGAGATACAAACTAATGAAACGAACTAACTAGTTAGTTCGTTCCGGATGCACTCACTCAGGACTCAAAAGTAGGCTTTGGCAAGAGAGGAGAGCGGTTGAAAGAAAACTCAACCCTATCTTAGAAAATAACCAAGGCCTGGATGATGTTCCTCTGAGATTATTTACTACACTGTATTTGAGTCCAAGTGGACCCCATCTCGGTGTAATATTTAATCTTAGATTCCCAATAAACATCAATTTTGGAAAATAATGAGTTTGAAAACCATTCCCTAAACAGGTACTAGACTCTCAGTTAAAACACAGATCCTTTCAGTCTAGATGAGACCTGATCGCTGACTCTGCTTCTAATTTCCCAAAATCAACCCTTCGTCGGATATGAATTAGTCATAACTGTGGAATTTATCCCTTACTCAGATCCGGATTTTATAAAGGAATTTTTTATTGGAAATTTAATATGCAATATCTGTTTTAAATCTATGCTTCTATTGTCCAAGGGAAGGATCCCAAAATATTTCAGACCACAATAGTACATAGTATTATCATGCATAAGGATATATGGAAGTGTAAAATTAATTGACCCAAAATATAGATGCGGGTCTAGACAGAAGGTGAAACACAGATATGAAGTGGTCAGAAGACCAAAAGTAACGGCAGAATAATCGGGTGGACTGTAAACATCTACTGTCCAATTTCCCAATTACTCGGATGGAGCGAATTTAGACAGCTTAGGCCCTGTAATGGCAGTGTCAATGCCAGTTGGGCCTCCACTGTCTGTGAATTCGGATAAAAATCTACATGCTTCCTCTCTGCAGTACTTATCAGCTAATGTTGACAGACATTAGCAGAGTTTTATAACAGATTGGAATTTGGGTTTGGAAATTAAGATAAGTAAAATAAAACTGTATCTGGATAGGAGTCAGCTGAGCAGCTATTATAACCCCAAATGGGCGAACCGCCAAGGCTTCCACTGACATGCCATCCAGACCATGCAAAATAACATTTAGTAACTAATACCCAGATTACGAGCTAGTTATCCGTGAGGGAATACCCGCCAACATTAGTCTGATGTATTCTTTACTAATTGTTACACACAATACACAAAAGACAAAATAAAATGAAATAAAGAGAAGAACTTGCATGAGAGACATTGGTTTCTCATGCAAGGTGATGGAATTAATCCATAATTGATGGCTTAAATAATCCCTCCTACCATAATTAATTAGAGTCCGGATTATCTGTTTAAGACATCATGATTTTTTTGTTTATAGAAAATTGTTTTAATGGCAATTGAACAAAGGTCCTCTAATCACAACAATTAGTGATTTAATTATTGCTAATTAGACTCATAGATCATTAATGACTAGAGGGTTCAATTAATTAATGATGGAAATGGAGAATGGAAAATCTGCATGAAAATGCTGATTACGGCGCTAAACAGATGCTACGGCGCTATCCTAGGATAGCGCCGTGAGGATAGCGCCGTCATGGGTTGGTGCAAGAGAGAATAAATTTTGGGATTAAAAGGGGTAACTACGACGCTATACACTAAGCTACGGCGCTATACTAGTATAGCGTCGTAGGTGTAGCGTCGTACGTGGTTTAAGAAATAAGAAGTTTTTGGAAAAAGAAGGAATACTACGGCGCTAAACGTTAAATGACGACGCTATCCTAGGATAGCGTCGTAAGGATAGTGCCGTAGGTGGGTTCTGAGAGATAGAGTAAGTTTGGGGCCCTACGGCGCTAAACAGAAATTACGGCGCTATCTAAGGATAGCGCCTTAGATAGCGCCATTGGTTTAGTGCCGTAGGGCAAATTTTTGTTTAAGTTCTTAGGCAACTACGGCGCTATACCTCACCTACGACGCTATCCAAGGATAGCGCCGTAGGGCGGTTAGCGTCGTAGCTAGCCCAGAAGCATGTTGTTGTTCGGGTGATGCAATCTCTGCGATTGCAAACCCTATTTTCGAGTTAATGGCTCACAAATGCATGAAAATGAAATAACAAGCTAAGACAGTGAAAGAAAAATGCAAGAAATGCAAAACAGTAAAGGAATGACATGCTATGCTACACATTCATGAACCACAAACCCAAATGAGGGTTTTCAACCATAAGAGCATGCATAGAAACCCAAAAATGAAAAGAAATGAAAAACCCACAAAAAGCTGATTTTTCAGGATATTACGACGCTAGACACAACTACGGCACTAAGCATGGATAGCGCCGTAGCTTGGTTTAGCGCCGTAGGAGGAAATCAAAGCAGCAGTTTGAAGAGGAGCGGACGGCGCTAAGCATGGATAGCGCCGTAATCAAGCATAGCGCCGTAGGCAAGGATAGCGCTGTAGGCTGTCCATTCAGAAGCAAGAGTGCCTTTGGGATGGAAGACTACGACGCTACACCTATAGCGCCGTAGCAAGGATAGCGCCGTAAGCCACCTATAGCGTCGTAAGCCTTGCCAGAATTCAAATTTCAAGGCCTGGGGGCCCATGGGCCTAGGGTTTCTCACCTATAAATAGAGGTGTTGACTCCCTGGTCTTGTCACTTCACCACATTCTCAAACTTGAAGACAAGAGGTTGTTCTTGAGAGTAGTGTAGGTTAGTTAGAGTAGTTAGTTTATTTTTGTGTATTATTTAATTTATGCAGTTAGTTTAGTCTAATTTCTTGCATAGATTAGTGTTACTTTAGGTTTCTAGTTAGGTTAGCCACTGTTTTCTCTTGTTTTCAGTTTTGTTAAACTTTCATTGAGGTTTGAAATACCCAAATGATGGGTATTTTCAAACCATTTTCTTATAAATGGGAGGTTAATCATTGAAAGTATCCCAAAATCATGAAATGGAAGGCAAACAGTGAAATAAAATAAAATAAAAGAACCCATGACAGATTTTTTTATGGAGCTATTTTCTTGTATATCACCAACAAAAAGCAATAAAAAATTCAAGAACACTCATTACTTGTGTGTTCTCAAAATTTGTCTACACTAGAAAGCAATAAACTAGGAAGTGGCTACTCTAAAATGGTTCAAAACCACTGTTTACAAACTAATCTACAACTAAAACTAACAGAAATGAAATTACATTGCATAAATTAAACTAAACTAAACTTGATTTTTGATTTTTTGGAGCATCCCAGCAGCATGGCTGCACTGTTCAAAAATTGGGAGCTACTGTTCAATGAGAGAATAGCAGTTATTTATAGAGGATAGAGTAAAACCCTAGGCCCAATAGGCCCAAAAACTGAGTGGGAAGGGACGGGTCTTCGAGGTCCGGTGAGAAAAGACAAGAGTAATTACACTGCGGGACCTTAGGTCCAGGGACTCTCCAATCTTTTGAGCACATGGGGAATTCAAATTTGAGCTGACGGCGCTATCCCTATTTACGACGCTACACTAGCGTCGTAGCTCTTTTTTGGTGTAGCGCCGTAGCACTTCCACAGCGCCGTAACAGGTTATTTTCTTTCAACTTTTTTCTCTTTCCTTCATTCTTCTCTTTCCCTTCCCTCTCTCTCCATCATTCCAGATTTCCATTTCTTTCTCCATTCTCGTCTTCTTCTTCGTTCTTCTTCATCTCTTCTTCTCAGTTTTTCTTATCTTCTTCTTTCTTTATTCTTCTCTTGTTCTTTTCGTTTCAGTTTTCTTCCTCCTCCTCCATTATTCTTTCATTCCATTTTCTTTTGTGTGTCTCGTTTCCAATTTCTTGATGTGTTTCAAATTGAGACTTGGGGATTGCAAAACTCTTCTGCTCTTGGGGTTGAAGTCTGGGTCAGATTTGGAATCTGAACAAAAGGGAGCTTCGGCCGGAGTTTCCAACAGATCGGAGAAGTGGTGATGGTGGAGAAGGACGAGTCGGATGTAGGCAGAGCTCATGGGAGTTGGGGCAGTGACTGTGGAGGCGAGACGGCGGAGATGGCAGATGCGGAAGAGGCAGTCGGAGGCGCTGGGGTTGCAGGGGCTGCCGGAGGGTGCTGGTGGCTGGAGGCGCGGCGACTGAGATGGGGTGGCGACGAGGGTCTCCGGAGGTCGAAAATGGAAGGGATGGGGCGGCGATGGATGGCCGGAGAAGATGGTGGCTGATGAGGGTTGAAGGCTTGGTGTTGGCCGGAGGGGGTTGCCGGAATTTGTGGCCGGCCGGCGGCGGCGGCGCCGGCGGCAGCTGTGGAGGATTAGGGTTAGGGTTGGTTTGTGGGTTTGGATTGGGTATTGGGCTTGGTTGTGGTTTGGGCCAATGAAGTCTTTTGGGTCTGTGTAGTGTTGGACTTGAAATTGGACTGTTAAATTCTTGGGCCTGCAGTGGAACAAATTGGATTAATACTTTGGACCAAATTAAGTTAAATCTCCTGTAATTAATTAAAATTAAAAGAGATTTGTGGACCAATTAATTTAAATATAGCAGAAAACAAAGATAAAAATAAATAAACATAAAAATTAAAAATATATACATCAAAATATAAAATATAAGGATATTTGCTCCACTTGATATTTTTGTTTGTGTTCCGTTTAATGGATCCGTGTTCCACCGAACAGATACTACCAAACCATAATTATCAAATATGGAATTTTTAATATTTTTATCATGTTTTTGGATTTTTTAACATGAATTTAATAAAATAAACAATATTTTTGTATTTTTCAACACCAGCTTATTATTTATACAAACTTGCATAAATCTGTTAAATTCAACTGCTTTCTTAATTAAATAAGACCGGAATGCGATCAAATGTCCGTATTAGACACAGAAATAGATTGAAAATAATGGTCAATTTTGGCCATTATCAACATCCTCACATTTAATACTGATTGTCCCCGAGCAGTCAGAGTCAGTGCTCCTAAGAGCATAGACGCTGCATATTCAATCTATTTTCGTGGCTTCAAAAATTTCATTCTTTTTAGATTGGGATAAGACAGTCGACAACTACAAGTACTAAATTCTCTTGATTGCAGTGTTTAATAAAATGATATTTCTCACTTAATCAGGCCTACAAATCAGTCATTATTGATAATTCTTCATGAACATCATGTTTAGAAAAATGCAAAGATTTAAAAAAATGAAAATTAAGGGATGACATGAACATTTTCAATGAAACAGAGCCTCACTTATAAGAGAATCGGAAAGATCACTCACTCTCAATTGGGGTTTAATCAGTGAACACTCAAAATCAAATTTAATTAAATTATCCCATAAGCTTGCAATCTGACCAACTCGCCACCAGCTCATTTCTTCAAATCGAGATCCCGAGGTCTTATTTAAGGGTTGTAACGGGGCATTCAGTTGTAACATTTGGTAGGGAAGTAAATTATTGGGCTAAGAAGTGGCAAGAATCCATTCCATCCTAACTTGGCATATTTTTATTTAAAATTTATGATCATCATTATTTCTTTCTTTTGCTTTTCTTTTCTATTGCATGACATTAGACTATGTCTAATTTGCTTTGTCAATTGCAATTTATTCTTGTTGAATGGATCTCAACATTTTTTTTGATCGGATTCTTGAATACCGATTGATATGTCTGATGATCATAAATTCAATGCCTTGATAAAATTCATTCTTGCACACTTGGGTTTGAATTTTTTTTTTTTTGGTCTTTTTATAAGGCTAGGAAAAATATAGAGGGTTTCAAAGAAAAATTAGCTTAAAGCTCAAATTGGTTAATCCTAAAGGGAGAATATTTTTGGGTTTGGATTTCAAAAGAAGGCCAAAGTTTGGGTTTTCTAAGTGCCTCAATCATGTGCTCGATTTTGGGAATATGGCATGGTCTTGAATCGGTCCCAATCGCAAGTTCTAGTTTCCTTTAATCAAAATGATTCACACATCAAAGAAAATAAATGAGTAAAAGTGACTCATGGCTCAAATCTCACAAGGTTGGGTTGATTCATGTCATACGATATTCTCAAATAAATCAGAGCTTAATTCTAACAATTTATTCAATCGAGATCTCTAACATGCAGATTTATTACCCAATAAGCTGATCGCATCATTAGATTTTTATAGCTCAAAACCTCAGGAATTCATGTCATGCATGTCCTCAATTATATTATCCCAATTTAGAAGTTTGAAAATTTAATCATAAGCTTAAATTCAACATGTGAATTTAGAGCAGTTTTATGCATATTTTTGCTGGTTATTTAATTTAAAGCAGTAAAGAGGCACTGTTAACATACGAGGTATGTCAACAGCATATTTTTGGCCTGACAGTCACTTATTCATCTTGGACTGTCAGACATCTTTTTCAACGGAAGAAAAATAAAGATTGCTGCAGATCTCAATCTTGAGTTCAATTTTGTGGAAAGCGGTAAAGTACAATAATTTTAAGGGATTCCTATGCAGTTAGTGCAAACCTGCATGCAAAAGAGGAAATCCCTTATATAATGCCAATACTAGGGCATAAAAAGGTTCTAGGGCATACTAGGATTCATCTCTCCTTCTTCCTTTTCTCAGAACATGTATCTGAGCCAGTGGACGTAGCTGGTCAGCTCACAGCGCAGGCACCAGTCGCGGTTTCTCAGGGGTGCATGCATCCTTCTGCAGAAAACTCGGGGTGGTTGTCCTGCAAACAAGTAGGGAGCATGATTGTCTGCCATCCACGCGAGGGTGTTGGTGGATGTGTAGGTGAAGACCTCTCGATCAGTCACCATCCTCTCTATCATTGCGATCCCCTGATTGACATGGCCTTCATCCAGCTTGCTCATGAGCGTCAGTCCGCGGGTGAGGACTGACGCTTTATGATTGTCTTCGATGCCTGGCCGTAGCAGCTCGCATGCTTGCTCTTCATCCCCTTCTACAAATGCCATGAGTGCTGGAACAATTTGGAGATTGAAGTTTCCAGCCTCAGTGCATGTGTGCAGAAATCTTTCTTTCTGCCTTCGTATCTCCTCCTGCCAGTGCCTCACCCTAGCCGCATCCAACTCGCATCGCCTGTAAATGATGGCGAGGTTTCCTGCGTCCCTCAGCTTCGTGCAAGTTCTCCTAGCTCTGAACACTTCTTTCATTTCATCCTCCCCGATTCGGGAGAGAATTTCTCCTAGAAGCTCTAGCGGAAGGTCCATCAGCTGGGTTCCTCCGGGCACTGGGTCTGGGTTTGGAAGATTGCCCCTGAAAAGATAAGAAGTGATGAATCCAATTTTTATATAATTTTCTTAGAAGTTATTCAAGTTCAGCAACCAACATCCTCACATTTAGAGTTTTGCTCTAAATGTGAAATCATTAAGTTTCTGGATTGAACTGAGTGTAAAGCACAGGTAAAATGGATTTTTATGAAAGGATAGGGGTCATTGGGCCCCTATATATTTTTAATGGGCCATTGGTCCCAAAAATGTGAATTTCCAATTTTATTAAACAAGTTCGAGACACTTGTTGAAAATGGGATGAGATGGAACGAATGGAATGGATGCTCGAAATTGGAATGTGCAATGGATCTGCTATTTCTGGACTGCCTGGACTGTCTTAGACAGTTAAAACATCCAAAAATTTGCAAACACTATTTTTAATTTTTTAAAAGGGTTGACTTATTTTATTTAATGAAAGTGGGATGTGAGTGGTCCCATTTTGGATTTTTGAAGAGAATAGCAGTTGGGTGACAAAAATACTGCTATTTACTCACACTACAGTTCCATTGGGAACATAAGTCAAATATTAAATCTAATACTCTTTTTGTCTTTTTCATAAGGTCACTTTCTTTTGAAAAAGTGGCAAGCCCCTATTGGGTGCTTGTACCATGTTTCCAAAAATAAGGTGACACTTATTCCAAAAGATTTTGAGACAGTAAAGGCAGGTATGCCAAAAAGGATCTTCCACCTTTAATGTTTCAAAACAACACTGCAAGTATACAAAATAAGATCAAAAACAAGGTTTTGAACAAAAACACCAAAAACTCAATTTTTCTTTCTCAAGAACTCAAAAATAGAAAAACTAACAATATCATGGTGCTCGAAACAGCACCCTAACATTCATCAGTTTATCCCTTCAAGTTTTGAACTTTAGAAAATCTCTAACCTTTAACAGTTTTTAAAACCGTTTAAAAACAAGTTTTAAGGGTTTCCAGAAAGGTTTCAAAGGGATTGCTCAAAACGGAGAACATCCAGGACTCAAAACAGAAAGACAAGGGTTCATACAAACCACATTATGCCATTTTTAACCAAAAAGTACGAAAAAAGAAAAACAAGGGTTCAAATGGAGGCCATGAACAGGGATGGGAAAATATGGGTTTTACCCTGCCCTCCATGGCTCGGGTCTGGGCAAAGGTCCCAAGTTTGGAAGGATTCCGTAGAATCTGTCCATGGTGTCTCCTTGGAGTTGTGGAGAGAAGTGTTGTACGAGAACTCTGCGTTCTGCGTAGGGGTTTTGAGAGTGGATTTCTGGAAATGGGAGTGTGAGAGTATGGGGGTAAAGAAGAAGACTGGTGGGGGTATTTATAGGTGAGAAAAAAGGGTTTCTACGACACTATACTTAGCCTACGGTGCTATGCTAGCGCCGTAGCCATGTTCAGCGTCGTAGATGGAAATAAGGGAAGGGGATGCTACGACGCTATGTCTTTAGTACGGCGCTATCCAAGGATAGCGTCGTTCTAAGGGACTGCATCGTAGATAGACTAAAAGAGGGGGAAGATCCCTACGGCGCTATCCTATTACTACGGCGCTATCCGAGGATAGCGTCGTAGGTGGGGATAGCGTCGTAGTTGTACTTCGGATTTTGAAATTCTTCAAAATTTTCATGCGAACTGGGCCTGAAATAGATGAAAGTGGGCCTCAGCTGGTTTTATTTGTTTTGGACTTGGGAGATTTTAGTCCAAAACATTTTTGTCTACTGTTAACAGGCTATCTAAATTAAATTAAACTTTCATAAAATAGATTGGATTAATTCCATTTGTTTGCAAAAATTATTTCGGATTTTAAACTGCTTTAAATTCCGAAATCATTTTCTTAAATTCATGGACTTAATTCAACCGGGAACCTGGTTTTCTTCTTGATTTTCTGCTCCTTCTTTTTGGTGGTTCTAGATTTCCTGCAAGACAGATAAATACCCACTAGGTTAAGTTTTCTCCAAATATCAACATCCTCACATTTAGAGTCTTAGTACTCTAAATGTTTAATTGATTTTTGGATACTCTCTTGACAAAATAACACGTATATAAATAGGTAATATGAAATGAAATTTTTATGATTTAAATGTTGTTTCTTATTGAGTGTAAGCCGGGTCTGCCACTGTTTGGCTTTCTTTCTCCGGATCGAACTGTCCGAGGTACTCCTTCAATCGATGTCCATTCACCACTATGTTGCCCTTGTCAGTTCGGATCCTGACGGCTCCAATTTGAAACACTTCCAGCACTTCATGTGGTCCTTCCCATCTGGATTTAAGCTTTCCAGGAAACAGCTTCAACCTAGAATTGAACAATAATACATTTTGACCAACATAGAAATGCTTAGGCTTAATCCTGCGATCGTGCAACTTCTGGGTCCGCTCCTTATAAATTCGAGAGCTTTCATAAGCTAATGCTCGTATTTCCTCAATTTCATTGAGGTCCAACTTGCGTTTGCTTTGAGCAACTTTCGGATCGAAGTTAAGCGTTTTGACGGCCCAGTAAGCTTTATGCTTTAACTCTACAGGCAAGTGACAGGCTTTTCCGAAGACAAGTCTGTAAGGGGACATCCCAATGGGAGTCTTGAATGCTGTGCGGTATGCCCATAGAGCATCATTGAGCTTACGTGCCCAATCCTTACGGGTTATCCCGACAGTGGCTTCGAGTATGTGCTTGATTTCGCGATTGGATACTTCGACTTGACCACTAGTCTGGGGATGGTAAGGTGTGCCTATCTTATGGAGGATTCCATTTTTACTCATTAAAGTTTCAAAGGCTTTATTAATAAAGTGTGTTCCTCCATCAGATATCACCACCCTAGGTACGCCAAATCGACTGAAAATGTTGTTCTTGAGGAACTTGATGACTTGGCTACCATCATTGGTCGGTAATGCGACAGCCTCGACCCATTTGGACACGTAATCGACAGCTACCAAGATATAGTAGTTTCCACCAGATGGTGGAAACGGTCCCATGAAGTCAATGCCCTATACATCGAAAATCTCAAGTGTGAGAATTCCCTTTTGCGGCATCTCATCCCTCTTGGAGAGGTTTCCTAATCTTTGGCACTTGTCGCAACCTTTAACAAATGTCTTGCAATCCTCATAGATGTGAGGCCAATAGAATCCACATTTGAGAACCTTGTGGGCCGTTCGAGCGGGACCATGGTGACCTCCATATTCTGATTCATGGCATTTTCTGACAATCTGATAGGCTTCATGCTCGGTCACACATCGCCTGATTATTGAATCGGCGCAGTGTTTGAAGAGATAAGGTTCTTCCCAGAAGTAACTTAATACATCTCGTTTGAACTTATTCTTCTGATGATAGTTCGAAAACTGTGGGGTTATTCCGCATGCCAAGAAGTTAGCGATGTCGGAAAACCATGGACAAGCTTGATTATGCAGATGCAGTGCGAACAACTGTTCGTCCGGGAACTCTTCATTGACGGCTTTTTCATTTTTATCATTATCTAATCGAGATAAGTGGTCAGCAGCACCATTATCTCGACCTCGCCTATCTTTTATTATGATGTCGAATTCTTGCAACAGAAGTACCCACCTGATTAATCGAGGTTTGGCATCTTGTTTGCTAAACAAGTATCTCAATGCAGAGTGATCGGTGTATACTATAGTCTTCGTACCTATAAGATACTGTCTGAATTTATCAAACGCGAAGATTACAGCATACATCTTTTTCTCCGTTGTGGTGTAGTTAATTTGGGCTTCATTCAGGGCATGACTTGCGTAATGAATTACGCAGTGTCTCCCATCCTTATGTTGTCCAAGAACTGCGCCCACGGCGAGACCACTGGCATCACACATTACCTCGAAAGGTATTGACCAATCGGGTGGTTGCACTATCGGTGCAGAAACCAACATCTTCTTGAGCGTGTCAAAGGCTTGGACACACGCTTCATTTATTAAGAAGGGATTTTCTTTACAAAGCAGATTAGTGAGCGGCTTGGCAATTTTAGAGAAATCCTTAATGAGCCTCCGGTAAAAACCAGCATGCCCTAAGAAGCTCCTAACTGATTTGATAGAACTGGGGAGAGGGAGATTGGAAATGATGGAAACTTTGGCTGGATCAACTTCGATGCCTGCACGAGAAATGCGATGACCTAACACTATGCCCTCAGTGACCATAAAATAGCACTTTTCCCAATTTAAAACAAGGTTAGTGTCCTCACACCTCTTTAAAATCTTAGCAAGATTAGTCAAACATTCGTCAAACGTATCTCCATATACAGAGAAGTCATCCATGAAGACCTCAATGCATTTTTCGATAAATTCAGAGAATATAGACATCATGCATCTTTGAAAAGTAGCAGGTGCATTGCATAATCCAAAAGGCATGCGCCTATAGGCAAAAGTGCCATAGGGGCATGTAAAAGTAGTTTTCTCGTGATCCTCACTGGCGATCACTATTTGATTGTATCCAGAATAACCATCTAAAAAACAATAAAACGCCCTTCCCGCCAATCGTTCCAACATTTGATCGATAAAAGGTAAAGGGAAATGGTCCTTGCGAGTTGCCTCGTTCAACTTCCGGTAGTCTATGCAGACTCTCCATCCGGTGACTGGGCGCGTGGCAATTTCCTCCCCTTGTTCATTCTGCGTAATGCACATCACACCCCGCTTCGGAACAACCTGCACAGGACTGACCCATTTGCTGTCAGAAATCGGGTATATAATACCGGCGTCTAACAGCTTGATCACTTCCTTTCTTAACACTTCTTGCATGGGTGGGTTCAATCTTCGTTGGGGCTGGCGAGAGGCCTTGAAATTCTCCTCCATTAAAATCTTGTGCATACAAACAGAAGGGCTTATTCCTTTGATATCAGAAATGGTCCAACCGATTGCACGCACATAATTTTTAAGAACGACCACCAGAGCATTTTCTTGCTCTTGGGAGAGCTTAGCCGAAACAATCACAGGTAATTTTTTATGTTCTGCGAGAAACGCGTACTTGAGATGATCGGGTAATGTTTTAAGTTCAAGCTCTGGTGGGCATTCAACGGAAGGGAGTAATTTGCGAGAATTAGATGGGAGAAGATCAGTTTTACCTTCCGGATCCTGCATCAGTACAGGATCCGCCTCCTCTTGGTCGGCGTCGTCATGGAAGTCGGTGCCGTCAAACTCCTCCAAATCCCCTGTTTCGGGATCAGCAAAGTGGACAGCTTTGCATCCTTTGTGCTCCACGCCAGCAGGCTTCAGTACCTGCTTTGAAATTTCATCCAGCATCATTTCATGATCAAATCCAGAGTCAAGCTCTCTCTCCTCACAATCAATTTTCTCTCCACTATCTATTACAGAAAACATGGAGCAAGCTCCCTCATTTGGAAACTTCTGCAGCTGTTCCATATCAAAGGTGATTTCCTCGCCATCGACCCTCAATGTGACCTTTCCAGATTTAGCGTCAATTAGTGCACCACCAGTGGCCAGGAATGGGCGTCCAAGGATAAGTGGCATTTCAGAATCTTCTTCAATGTCGAGGATAATGAAGTCAACCGGGAAGAGAACCTGGCCGGTTTTGACCACAACATCCTTGAGGATTCCTACGGGCTGAGTGATTGATCTGTCTGCGAGCTGCAGTCTCATCTTGATTGGTTGAATCTCTCTAAGCTTAAGGCGGATTGCCATAGCTAGTGGCATTACATTGATGCTCGATCCTAAATCACAAAGCCCCATACTCACTTTGGCCTTTCCGAATTGTACTGGAAGTGTGCAGCATCCGGGGTCCTCTTTCTTTTCGGGCAATCTCCTCTGAACTATGGCACTGCATGTGCTGTTGAGAATAATCACCTCCTCTTGCTCGACCTGCCTTTTTCCTGAAATTAATTCTTTCAAGAACTTAGCATAGATGGGCATTTCGGAAATCATTTCTGTGAGAGGAATGGTTATCTCTACAGACTTTAATCGTTCCAGAAATTTCTTGAATTTAAGATCATGTTCCTTATTTTTAAGACGTGCAGGATAAGGAATCCTAGGCATGTACTTGTTATTATCTACTTGTTTTTGTGGTAAAGGGAAGGAAGTTGTACCTCCACCTGTACCCTTATCTGTTTCAGCCGTTTCAGGCGCAGCATCAGTCTGCAGATTGGCTGTCTCTTTTTCAGCTTCCTTTTCATTCTCCTCAATGTCACTTTCCAGTTCATTTCCTTGTACCAGTTTCTCTTTGCCCTTGGGTCCTTCCAGAACTTTACCAGACTTCAGTGTGATGGCCTTACACTGAGGATTTTTCTCAGCAGTGCTGGGTAGAGTTCCTTGGTCTCTTTTCTGCATTTCCTTGGCCATTTGTGTAACCTGCGTCTCCACATTCCGGATAGAGGACTGCAACTGCGTATTGATTTCCTTTTGACTGGTGATAAAGTCAGTCATGAGGGTCTCTAATCTGGAAGGGGGTTTCTGCTGGTTCTGGTTCCAATTCTGGTTCTGACCTTGGTTTTGACCAAACTGATTCTGATTTAGGACAAACTGATTCTGTGGCTGCTGAAAGTTTTGGAAATTTTGGTTTTGAGGTGGCCTAGCTAGAATCTGAGGCTGGAAGCCTGGGTTAAAGTGCTGGGGCCTTGGTTGGTTGAACTGTTGAGGCTGGGTCAACAGGTGGGAATTCAAAGCATTGTTGTTGGAATATGAAAGGTTCGGGTGCCGGTTTTGGAATCCACCTGCATAGTTACAGCTTTCATTTGCCACTTGCTGACAGGATTCAGTGGAATGCGGGCCTTGGCAAGTCCCGCAAACAGCTTCAGCATTTTGAGCCTGTGTAGAGCTCCCAGCTTCCTGATTCAAGGCCAAGACGGCCACTTGGTCTTTCAGTTTGTCCAGTTCGGATTTCCCTACTGTACCTACAGCACATAAACCACGAGGGGGTGGGGAATTAACATCATCAGAAAGTACAGTCCTGTTTATGCTCATTGCTTCAATCTTGGCCCAAGCTTGATCCATGGGAATGTATAGCAGGTGTTGACCACCAGCGGCATCAAGCATGTTTTTCCATGCTGGGGTCAAACCGCTATAGAACTTTCTCAATTTCTCCCACTCATGGAAACCATGCTGGGGGCATTTCCTGAGCAAGTTGAAGAACCGTTCCTTTGCATCATACAGGGACTCGTCTGGTTTCATCTTGAATTCCGCAATCTTAGAGCGGCATTCATCCACCTTGGATTCCGGGAAGTACTTTGTCAAGAAGTTTCTGATCACGTCTTCCCATGCAGACTTCTGATTCACGGGCAGTGATTTGTACCATGTTCTCGCCCCGCTAGTCAGAGAGAAAGGAAACAGCCTCAATCGAATGGTGTTAGCAGATACATTCTGGTTTTTGATTGTATCACACAGTTCCAGGAAAGTCTGCAAATGATCATGGGGATCTTCATGATTTGCTCCTGCGAACTGGTTGCTCTGAACAAGATTGATGAGGGCTGGCTTTAATTCGAAATTCCTGGCCAAGAATGGAGCTTGTCCATGAATGTTCAAATACGGTTCCAGAATGGGCTGCATATAGTCAGCTGCGGCTGCCTGTTGATTGTTCCCTGGCCCTCCTTGGTATTGCTGTGGGTAAAAGTTCTGATTCGGATAGTAATTTCTGGGATCATTGAAATCGTTAGGTTTAGGATGATTCTGGTTTTGGTTAAACTGGGGGTCTGGAAATTGAGGGTACTGAAAATTTTGGTTATTTGGATTATTCTGGTTAAGTGGGTTGTTTTGGGGGTTTTGGTGGTTTGGGTTGGGTGGAGGTATCTCGAAGGGTTGCTGTTCGAGATTTGGGGGATTCTCACCTCCCTGAATGACCTGAGGGGGAAGATCCTCCAAGTTCTCAACGTCAACGTCTTCCGGGTCCTCTTGGATGTTTTGGAGTGGTGGGTTAAGTGGAATGTTTGGGGGATTGCCATGGTTATCCGCCATGTCTGAGATGTCACTGCTTGTGCTTGGAGAGAGTAGAGCTTGTCTTTCCCGTTCCTTTCTTTGTCTAGCTTCCGCCCTCAGACGACGAGCTGTTTTCTCGATCTCTGCGTTGAACGGGATCTCGGCTGGAGTCTCCTTTCTCTTTTGCATAGAACAGAGGTCTTACTATGACAGTACCTGCACATTCCCCAGGTTAGAATCAGTTTCGGGGTGAATATTTATATTTATATGTATAAGCTAACTAGGAGCAATGAGGAATGTAATTCTCTAATAAAACGGCGCTGCATCCTCCCCGGCAACGGCGCCATGAAACTTTTGACAATTTCGTCACACGAGTATTTTCAAAATATCACAGGTTGAATTTATTAAATGAAAAGAGTTATGATTTGTGGGAAAGGGTTTAAGGATATATTCCACTTTTTATTACTCATGTGGGGTGCTTTGATTTCAAACGGCGTTGTGGTCCTCCCCGTCATGAAACTTTTGACAAATTTCGTGGTGCAACCAGGATAGATAGTTCAGTCTTGACCTTCAGTCTGTCACACTGAAGGTCCCCGGTATTTGCGCCATGATACTTTTCATAATTTCATGTCATGAGATTCCCTGCCATGAAACTTTCAACACATTTCCCATTATATGAGTATTTTCTGAAAATCAGTAATCACGGTTTTCAATTTTATTTGATGAAACCAATTTATGAAGGCGGAGTTGGGATTAGGGATATATTTATAGGTTGTCACGTTTTTATTACTCGTGTTAAGAAACTGTGCCCCCGAAAGCGCACGGAGTCAAAAATTGCAGTATTTATAGTAAGTACCGGATCGTTCACTAGAGGATGTGCGATAGAAGCAGGGCCCACGTCGTTTACTAAGATTTTCCACTCGGTTACTCGATTCAAGTTTGTGTTTTAATTATCAACTACTTGACAGAATTTAAACTAAGTTATGAAAGCAATTAAAATAAAGCAGATAAAATTATTCTAGAAAGCGAATTGAATTAATCTAAGAAAGCAATAAAATTAATCTAAGAAAGCGATTAAGATTATTCTAAGAAAGCAGATTTAAAATGAGACAGAAGGGACAGGAAGAAAGTAATAAAGATTGGACAAGATTCAGATGAAACACAATTAAACTTCCATTTTAATACACAGATCTTTGCGTGGGATAATTCTTAAGTTAGCTAACTCTCATGCTTTCTATACCGTGTTCCCTTTAACAGACAGGTACTTACAGTAAGAATTTACATGCTCTTAAGAAATCAAATTCTAAGATACCACAGACTCACAACTGCCCTCACATGGCCATGCTGAGGCATATTATTCATCTGTGGTGGACAAGCAACACCTGACAAATCATTAGTTGAGGTGTCAAGTACTCCCATCATTCCCCCATGTCACGCCCAAAGATTCTAATTAAGCCCTGAACTATCCCTTAACTCTCAGTCCTAGTAGCAGTTACGCAACTCTCAATACAACCGAGAGACCTCTAAAGAAAGCAATCAAAAGAAAGCGATAAAAAAAGCGGTAAAGAAAGCATTTAAAATCCTATCACTCGGACGTTTTTGAAAGTCTGACCCTGGTAGTAAAAGAAAGCCCCCAGTCAGAATGACTGAGTGTGGATCAAGAATTCCCTAATCTCAGTGAACCGCTCGCAGTGTTCACTTCTCTTCGGGTGGTTATGAGATACAAACTAATGAAACGAACTAATGAATTAGTTCGTTCCGGATGCACTCACTCAGGACTCAAAAATAGGCTTTGGCAGAAGAGGATAGCAGTTGAAAGGAACTCAACCCTATATTAGAAAATAACCAAGGCCTATGTATTGTTTCTCTAGAATTATCTAACACACTGTATTTGAATCCAAGTGGACCCCATCTCGGTGTGATAGTTAAGACTAAATTCCCAATACACAGCAATTTTGGAAAATAAAAGATTTTGAAAATCATTCCCTAAACAGGTACTAAACTCTCAATTAAAACACAGACCCTTTCAGTCTAGGTGAGACCTAATCGCTGACTCTGCTTCTAATTTCCGAAAATCAACCCCCAGTCGGATATGAATTAGTCATAACTGTGGAATTTATCCCTTACTCAGATCCGGATTTTATAAATGAATTTTTGTTGGAAATTTATTGTGAGGCATCTGATTTAAATCAAGACTTCTATGTCCACGGGAAGGATCCCAAAATAATATTGACCACAATATCTACATAATAATATCATGCATAAATTTATAAAGAAGTGTAAAATTAAATAACCCAAAATATAAGGCGGGTTTAGACAGAAGTTGGTACACAGAGATGAAATAGCCGGAGGTGAGAAGAATTTATTTTGGCTAAAAAGATGACAAAAATAATCAGGATAATCCGGACTGCAAACATCTGCTATCCGGGTCCTGACTATTCCAGGTGGGATGATTTTTAGACAGTGGAACGCCTTAAATGACAGTTGCCGCCGTCATCTTAGATTCCACTATCTGTGAACTGGATAAAAACCTACATGTTCTATCATTGCAATAATTATTAGGCAACATTAGCATATGTCATCTAACATTACTACAGCTCTAGATTCAGGTCTGAAATTAAGATAAAGAAAATAAAACTGTATCCGGATAGGAGTCAGCTGAGCAGCTATTATAATCCCGGATGGACGAACCGCCAATGCTTCCACCGACCACTATCCGGACCATGCAAAATAACAACTAATAATTAATATTCAGACCACGAGCTAGTTTATCCGTGTGGGAATACCCGCCAACATTAGTCTGATATATTCCTTACTAGCTGTTTCACACAACACGGAAAAGACAAAATAAATAAAAGGAAATATTTTTGGGTCATCTTGTATGAGAGACATTGGTTTCTCATGCAAGGGTATGGAATTAAATCCATAACTACTCTTTATGTCTAAATAATCACTCATTCCATAATTAATTAAATAATTATAGTCCGGATTATATACTTAGATCATTAGAATTTAATTTTTATTTTATTTTGTAGAAAAGTCTTTTAATGGAAAATTGAACAAAGTTCTTTATATCAAATTAATCATGGGTTGAGATCATTGGATTTCAACCTCAAAATATTAATATAAAGGTTCAATTAATTAAATGAGGAAAATGGAGAAATGGAAAATTTGGCAAAAATGCCAATTACGGCGCTAGACAGATTTTACGACGCCATCCTAGGATAGCGTCGTAGGTATAGCGCCGTAGTGGATTGGTGAAAGAGATGCAAAATTTTGGGGTTAAAGGGGTGTGTACGACGCTATACATCAAGTACGGCGCTATACTAGGATAGCGCCGTAAGTGTAGCGTCGTAGGTGGTTTGAGAAATTGGGGAAGAAAGAAGTTTTTGGAAAAAGGAGAGATGCTACGGCGCTACACACTAAATGACGACGCTATGCTAGGATAGCGTCGTAGGTGTAGCGTCGTAAGTGGGTTTTAGAAATGAAGTATTTTGGGGTTCTACGACACTGAACAAAAATTACGATGCTATCCGAGGATAGCGTCGTTGGTCTAGCGCCGTAAGGCAAATTTTTGTTTAAGTCTGGACAACTACGGCGCTAAACCTCACCTACGGCGCTATCTAAGGATAGCGCCGTAGGGCGGTTAGCGTCGTAGCTAGCCCAGAATGTTGTTGTTCGGGTGATGCAATCTATGCGATTGCAAACCCTAAAATTGTTGGTCGGGTAATGCAATCTATGCGATTGCAAAACCCGATTTTCAAGTTTTTGAACATGCACAAACATAAAAATATCATCCACTTTTTAGATCTATACACTAAAACTAGAGAAATAAAATAAATTAAGAAAATGAAAATAAAATAAAATGAGAAAAGCAACTAAAAAGTAATAAAAACAACCACTAAGCAAAAATAAAATCTAAACTACACTAATAAATCTATAAAGGGATGAACATCAAGCATTTGTGCATTTATTAAAGCAAAAATAAAACACTAGATCTAACTAAGCATCAACCTAACTAAAAAAATAAAAAGAAAATGGTCAAGTGACCAAAATAAGAAAAGAAGGCAAACAGTGAAATAAAATAAAATAAAAGAACCCATGACAGATTTTTTTATGGAGCTATTTTCTTGTATATCACCAACAAAAAGCAATAAAAAATTCAAGAACACTCATTACTCGTGTGTTCTCAAAATTTGTCTACACTAGAAAGCAATAAACTAGGAAGTGGCTACTCTAAAATGGTTCAAAACCACTGTTTACAAACTAATCTACAACTAAAACTAACAGAAATGAAATTACATTGCATAAATTAAACTAAACTAAACTTGATTTTTGATTTTTTGGAGCATCCCAGCAGCATGGCTGCACTGTTCAAAAATTGGGAGCTACTGTTCAATGAGAGAATAGCAGTTATTTATAGAGGCTAGAGTAAAACCCTAGGCCCAATAGGCCCAAAAACTGAGTGGGAAGGGACGGGTCTTCGAGGTCCGGTGAGAAAAGACAAAAGTAATTACACTGCGGGACCTTAGGTCCAGGGACTCTCCAATCTTTTGAGCACATGGGGAATTCAAATTTGAGCTGACGGCGCTATCCCTATTTACGACGCTACACTAGCGTCGTAGCTCTTTTTTGGTGTAGCGCCGTAGCACTTCCACAGCGCCGTAACAGGTTATTTTCTTTCAACTTTTTTCTCTTTCCTCCATTCTTCTCTTTCCCTTCCCTCTCTCTCCATCATTCCAGATTTCCATTTCTTTCTCCATTCTCGTCTTCTTCTTCGTTCTTCTTCATCTCTTCTTCTCAGTTTTTCTTATCTTCTTCTTTCTTTCTTCTTCTCTTGTTCTTTTCGTTTCAGTTTTCTTCCTCCTCCTCCATTATTCTTTCATTCCATTTTCTTTTGTGTGTCTCGTTTCCAATTTCTTGCTGTGTTTCAAATTGAGACTTGGGGATTGCAAAACTCTTCTGCTCTTGGGGTTGAAGTCTGGGTCAGATTTGGAATCTGAACAAAAGGGAGCTTCGGCCGGAGTTTCCAACAGATCGGAGAAGTGGTGATGGTGGAGAAGCACGAGTCGGATGTAGGCAGAGCTCATGGGAGTTGGGGCAGTGACTGTGGAGGCGAGACGGCGGAGGTGGCGGATGCGGAAGAGGCAGTCGGAGGCGCTGGGGTTGCAGGGGCTGCCGGAGGGTGCTGGTGGCTGGAGGCACGGCGACTGAGATGGGGTGGCGACGAGGGTCTCCGGAGGTCGGAAATGGAAGGGATGGGGCGGCGATGGATGGCCGGAGAAGATGGTGGCTGATGAGGGTTGAAGGCTTGGTGTTGGCCGGAGGGGGTTGCCGGAATTTGTGGCCGGCCGGCGGCGGCGGCGCCGGCGGCAGCTGTGGAGGATTAGGGTTAGGGTTGGTTTGTGGGTTTGGATTGGGTATTGGGCTTGGTTGTGGTTTGGGCCAATGAAGTCTTTTGGGCCTGTGTAGTGTTGGACTTGAGATTGGACTGTTAAATTCTTGGGCCTACAGTGGAACAAATTGGATTAATACTTTGGACCAAATTAAGTTAAATCTCCTGTAATTAATTAAAATTAAAAGAGATTTGTGGACCATTTAATTTAATTATAGCAGAAAACAAAGATAAAAATAAATAAACATAAAAATTAAAAATATATACATCAAAATATAAAATATAAGGATATTTGCTCCACTTGATATTTTTATTTGTGTTCCGTTTAATGGATCCGTGTTCCACCGAACAGATACTACCAAACCATAATTATCAAATATGGAATTTTTAATATTTTTATCATGTTTTTGGATTTTTTAACATGAATTTAATAAAATAAACAATATTTTTGTATTTTTCAACACCAGCTTATTATTTATACAAACTTGCATAAATCTGTTAAATTCAACTGCTTTCTTAATTAAATAAGACCGGAATGCGATCAAATGTCCGTATTAGACACGGAAATAGATTGAAAATAATGGTCAATTTTGGCCATTATCAACACTCTTACAGCATTTAATGCTCAATATTTCTAGTATCCAATCCTATTACAACACACTGTTCAAGAAGCCGATTTATGGCAAATGATTGGACACAATAAATGAGTACCTCTATTACAAGTAGGCTTTTTCATGCAACATGCACCATCATCACACTCCTACCAAATCCGATTCTATTACAACTTGGGAAGAACAATATGAATATGACAAGTACACCAAGAACACACAACAAAAACAATCTCACACCCCAAAACCTAAAATGAACCCACTGTTATGCTTCAAATATGCTCAAATAATTTGTCAAACAAAATATTATGCATACTAACACACAAGGGAAAAATATATGGTTAGAGGAACAAGATGGACACGGTAATGGACACAAAACCACAAGGTACCAAGATCTAACACACGAACAAGAACAATAATACTAGAATAAGAGTAACAACCAAAACAGTGGCAAGGAAACAATAACAAAAACCGAACACAATATTTTTAGGGTTTTCAGATTTTTGAGAAACAAGACAAGAACACTTAGAACATATATTTTTGGATTTTCAAGTTTATAACAAGTAGAACCAAGTGAGCTCTAATACCAAATAAATTAGGATGCCATGGATCTCTTGGTTACTAACTTGTTTAAGGAAGAGTTAATGAGAGATTAGTGGAAGATTAAGAAGATGGAAAGATGAAGAAGATGTACTCAAATATAAAAGAAGGGATAAGGAAGCTAAACTACAACAAGAACCGTCGGGGGAAGCAACCAAGGTGTTCGAAACCTTGACCTCAACCCAATCCTTCAACTCAAGCCTTGGTTTGTGTAATCTCAATGGATGCTTCAATCCAAGAAGATGAATGTTTCCCAACAAACATACAAAGGTGTGTGAGAGGGGGTAACTCTCGGTTTTGATCTTTTTAAGAGAAAATGTAATATTTCATTCAAGCAAAAGATGTTTACAAATGAAGGGGGATGACATATATATAGGCCAACCCCTTGGAAAGACAAAAGAAATGGAAAATACATCAAAAATGGTCCAATTCGGTCTAGGGAGGGTCAATTCGGTTTAAACCGAATTGATTGATTTAATTCGAATTAAGACCAAGACCATATCAAACCTATCTATTACAAAAGGAAGGGAATCAATTCGGTCTATTGGTGCTAATTCGGTTTAGACCGAATTGGGCTTGTAAACCGAATTGAGTTCTTACAAGGATAATACTAGTAATAATAATATTGAAGGCAATTCGGTCTAGGAGGTAATTCGGTTAAGACCGAATTGGCAAAATGACCAAATTGAAGACTTAGGAAAAATAATACTGATGGGAAGGTCAATTCGGTCTAGGGCAATTCGGTCTAGACCGAATTGGGTTACACCGATTTGAGAGAGTGATGAAATTTTCCAAGGCATGGGGTCAATTCGGTCTAGGCCAATTCGGTTTAGACCGAATTGGCTATTTCGAATTGGCTCTAATGCCTTAGTCAATTTTCATGTCCTCTTATTTTCTACACTATTACAAATTATTATCCGACCATCTTCCGACCTTGTCCGAAATTTGTCCGATGAGCGACGGTGGCTCCGGCCGACCTCCGGCCAACTTCCGGCCAATTTTCCGGCGAGCTCCGTTTTGTCCTCCGGTGATGCTCCGGTGCTCCGGTAACTCCTCCGACGACTTTCCGGCGACTCTCCGGCGACGGCGATGGCTTAATTCTTCAAAATTGGGGATTCCATGGATGGAATCCCTCCGGCCTCTTCGAGATGGATCAAGATTAGTGCTTTCAGACTGCTTCCTTCTTCTCTGTTAATTTCTTCTGTGAATTCTGCATTCTTGAGAAGGGTTGCAATCTGGTCCGTGAATTTCCAGATCCTGGTCCTGGAGCATAGTCCCGATGGTATAATCAATGTTGCAGATTTGGCTCCCACGCCACTATTGTACTTCATATAGGGGGAGTGTGTTCAAGGTCCTTCGGCAACATATAGGGGATGGTATGAAATAATTTATGATCATGTCAATATATAGCAAGAGGATCGATTTCTGGACCCTTTCTTGCTATTTAAGAGATGAGGAGGTGTGTGGTGATGAAGTGGATTATTATATACTTGAAGATGGTGGATTTAAATTGATCTCAGATGATGAACATCTGAAGGAGATATTTGGTCAGTTTCTCGAACGCCGGATATTGCACATCTATGTCGTCAATTTTGAGGAGAGTTCTGAAGATGGCTGGAGTAGTGGATTTGAGACCGAGTCTGCAAGTGAAGGGGCTGAAGGAATGGATGAGGTTGCTGGATTTGAGGCTGATATGGATGAATTGTTGGAGGTTCAGTTGGGGGATGGTGTAAATATGAATGCTGGAATACAGGAGAAGTGTAGTGTCAATGAAGGAGCTGGATGTTCAGGTTTTGGTGGAGTTGGAACTGAATTGCAAAATGATTTTTATACTGATTAGGGCCAAATTGAACTTGATGAGCAGGTGGTTAGTACAAGTGAAGATGGTAGTGAAGAAGAGAATGAACCAATAGAGAGGGATGCGAATGATGGGAACTTTTTAGAGAGTGACTATGAAATGGATGATGTTGTTGAGGGAGATGAGGGTGAAGGTGGGAACCAGGAAACGTCAACAGAGAGTGGTGCCATCTTAGGGGAAGTGAATGAATGGAAAAGTCTAATGATGACATGGTGACAGCCGGGGAGGACTTTGATGAAAAGTTGGTGGATGATGAACAACATGATGGCTAAAGGAAGCCTCCCGTGTTCAATTCCTCAAAGATATATAAACTTGTCATTGCTTTGGAGATGCTCTTTCCTACAAGAGAAGAATTCAAGATGGCTATCCGATCATTAGTAGTTATGGAACGCAGGCAAATCAGCTTTACAAAGACAACACCTACTCGGATTTATGCAAAGTGTCTTGCAACTGATTGTTACTGGAAGATCTGTGCACATAAAGTAAAAAATGAGATAGTCTACACGTTACTAGGTAATGTCATATCATAGAGGGAAGTTAGTAATCTGTTTGACATTTTGAGAAGTCGGTTCAGTTAACGGGGGTAAAAAAAAAGTCCTAAAAACCGTAACCGAACCGAACCGAATCGAATAAATACATGTATTGAGATATTTGTATTCGAACCGAACACCCTGGTTAACCGAAAATTTGATTCAATTTCGATTCAAATCAGAGATTCAAATGTTCGATTCAAATTTGCCCAGCCCTGCCATTTATATACATGCCCCAATGACCTTGCCCTAATGGATTAGCGGCGCCGGCTCTATGTAGCGATGGGATGAAGGGAAGGCCGGAAGGGCCGAACGGCTCTCTGAAGTGGGGTTACCGAAGCCAACTCTGTGAAGGCCGGAAGGGGCTGCGAAGGAAGGGGCTGAGCGGCGAGGATCGCAAAAGAAGGGCGGAAGGGCTGGGAGCGTTGTTCCGCTGACGCCTCACTCTCCTCGCCGTCGGCGCAGCCTAAAGGTGGATAGATGGAAACTGGAGGAAGCTTGGAAGGGAATGTGGGATGAGAGGTGAGAGCGGTGCTGGAATAGAGAGGCTTGAGAGTTGGGACTTAGAGAGTGAGAAGGAAGAATTAGGGTTAGTATTTGAGCTCATTTGCCCCTTGGGCTCAATTATTAGTCAATGTTATTTTTTTTATTTTTTTTTCTAGACTAGTTAAGGTTATTTGGGCCTGGATCAATTGAAAAAAAAAAGTAGTATATTACATATATAAATATAATAATATATATTATGATATTAAATCTAATACATATTAATCGAATACAAACGAATATCGAATCGAATATTAAAATTTTGTATTTGTATTTGTTTACCTATCGAATTAAATCGAATATGTTTTTTTCGAATTCGAATCATAAAATTCCGAATACGAATAGCAAAATTTTGAATCGAATCATGAATCGAAGCAAAATTATTTGATTTGTTTGCAACCCTATCCACATGTATGGTAGAAATTTAGTACGGCATCTTCTTTCTTTCTCCTCTACCTTTTGATTTATGGGTCTCTCTAAGTAGAGACTCGACCCTCATCTCTTAAGAGGATAAGGTTGCCAGGTCATCAATGTCCAAGGGGGTCAACTTATTTTTCAAGGGAATTTTCATGTTTTTAACTGCAATGCTAGTTATTTCCTTTTCGGAAATAGCAGTTTCAGATTTAACTTTTTGCTGTCGTAACTGCTCAATGAACTTAGTCGTTGTTTCATTGTCCCTTTGTTTGGTCTCTAGAATCTTAACCAACGTAACTGTCAGTTGTGGATTGTCGAACCGGGTTTGAAACGATTCCTCTAACTGTTGCCATGTGGCATATTCGCCTGTGGGCCGACAAATAAACCATGAGAAGGCAGTCTTTGTTATCGAGGAAGGGAACAACCGCATGCGATGGAACTGGTTTCGGCTCAATTCCTCTTGTTGGCTAATAAAGCAACCGATGTGTTCCATCGTGGACGTCTCATCTTCTCCTGAAAACGTGGAGAAGTCGGGTTTTCGTGCGCCCTATGGTAGAGGATGGTCCTCGTACAGTGGGGCGGATACGGCCTTTGACAAAACAGGCTAATGGGTCTTCGAGACATTGAACCCCAGCCTTCTTAACATGGTTGGTAAGTGCTCTTCTCCCTTATGCATCCATTGTGGCTACCGTTGGCCTGGTATCAATGGTGGCTAAGGAGGAAAGTTTCTTGATGGAACTGGGTTTGGTCCTTGGACCTCTTGATGTTGTTGGCGATAGGGTGGATTCTGAAATCCTTCATGGCCGCCATTATTCTCCCGAGGGAGATTTCCGCCAAAAACTGGTAGTGGTGGTGGCGTTGCCCCCCGAGTGATATTAACTCGGCCAGCATCATAAAATCCCCCTAGAGCCCTAAATTCGGGCAAACTGACCTGGACATTGTTTTGTCCGTGGTACTGGGGTGCATTCAATCTACTTCCATCCGCTTGGCCATTCCTCGTTACGAGAATCTAAGGATTTTTCTTTATGGGATTGGGAACTTCTGGCATGATATCCATCCCTGGGTTTGGCCGTATGGATGGGGAGCTGTGTAAGCCATTGGTAATCCGAAGGATAGCGGTGATGCAGCCATGTTGAATGGCTGATTCTGAGGAGAACATTAGCCCGCCATGTGCATACCCCACGTTTCAATTGGGGAATTGAAACTTTTGACAATTTTCCTACCACGAGTATTTTCTAAAATAAATAGGTTAAAAGAATCCCGGTTTAGGTTTTATTAGAGAAACCGATTTATGAAGGCGGAGTTGGGATTAGAGATATATTTGTAAGTTGTCACGTTTTTATTACTCGTGTTACGAAACTGCGGCCTGAAAGCGCACGGTGTCAAAAATTGCAGCAATTTATAGTAAGACCGGATCGTTCACTGGAGGATGTGCGATAGAAGCAGTGCCCACGTCGTTTTATAAGATTTTCCACTCGGTTACTCGATTCAAGTTTGTGTTTGAGTTACCAACTATTTGACAGAATTTAAACTACGCTATGAAAGCAATTAAAATAAAGCAGATTAAATTATTCTAGAAAGCGAATAAAATTATACCAACTACCTATCATTGATCTAGAAAGCGGATTTAAAATGTGACAGAAGGGACATGAAGAAAAGAATAAAGATTGGACAAGATTCAGATGTAACACAATTAAACTTCCATTTTAATACACAGATCTTTGTTTGGGATGATCCTTCAGTTAGCTAACTCTCATGTTCTCTATACCATGTTCCCTTTAACAGACAGGTACTTACAGCAAGAGTTTACATGCTCTTAAGACAACAAATTCTAAGATACCACCGACACATAACTACCCTTGCAATGCACTGCTAAGGTACATTATTTATCTGTGGTGGACAAGCAACACCTGACAAATCATTAGTTGAAGCGCCAAGTACTGCAATCATTCCCCCATGTCACACCCAAATATTCTAATCGAGCCTGAACTATCCCTTAAATATTAGTCCTAGTAGCAGTTACACAACTCTCAATACAACCGAGTGACCTCTAACGAAAGCATTTAAAAGAAAACGATAAAGAAAGCATTTAAAATCCTATCACTCGGAGGTTTTTTAGAGATTGACCCTGGTAGTAAAAGAAAGCCCCCAGTCGGAATGACCGGGTGTGGATCAAGTATTCCCTAATCTCGGTGAAACGCTCGCAGTGTTCACTTCCCTTCGGGTGGTTATGAGATACAAACTAATGAAACGAACTAATAAATTAGTTCGTTCCGGATGCACTCACCCAGGACTCAAAAATAGGCTTTGGCAGAAGAGGATAGCAGTTGAAAGAATACTCAACCCTATCTTAGAAAATAACCAAGGCCCATATGTTGTTCCTCTAGCATTATTCATCATACCTTATCTGAGTCCAAGTGGTCTCAGATTTAGTACCATGTTTAATACAAGATTTCCAACACACAACAATTTTGGAAAATAATTGATGTTTGAAAATCATTCCCTAAACAGGTACTAGATTCTCAATTAAAACACAGATCCTTTCAGTCTAGGTGAGACCTAATCGCTGACTCTGCTTCTAATTTCCCAAAATCAACCCCCAGTCGGATTTGAATTAGTCATAACTGTGGAATTTATCCCTTACTCAGATCCGGATTTTATAAATGAATTTTTGTTGTAAATTTATTATGAATCATCTGATTAAAATCAGGACTTCATGTGTCCAAGGGAAGGATCCCAAAATAATAATGACCACAATATCTACATAATAAAATCATGCATAATTTTATAGAGAAGTGTAAAATTAAATAACTCAAAATATAAGGTGGGTTTAGATAGAATGTGAAACACAGAGATGAAATAGCCGGAGATAAGAAGAATTTGGCCAAAGAGAAGACAAAATAATTAGGGTTAATTGGATTGCAGTTATCTGTCGTCCAGTTCCCTAATCATTAAGATGAGATGATTTTAGACAGCAGAAGACCTTAAACGACAGTGATCGCTATCATTAAGACTTCTAATATCTGTGAAATGAGAGAAAGACCTACATATTTTCTCACTGTAGTACTATTCAAACAGTGTTGATCGACACTATTGGATAATATTACAGCTCAAAATTCAGGTTGGAAATTAAGATAAAGAAAAGGAAACTGTATCCGGATAGGAGTCAGCTGAGCAGCTATTATAATCCCGGATGGACGAACCGCCAAGGCTTCCACCGACCACTATTCGGACCATGCAAAATAACAACCGATAATTAATATTCAGAATATGAGCTAGTTTATCCGTTTGTGAATGCCCGCCAACATTAGTCTGATATATTTCTTACTGGCCGTTTCATACAACACGGGAAAAGACAAAATAAATAGAATAAGAAAATATTTTTGGGTCATCTTGTATGAGAGACATTGGTTTCTCATGCAAGGGTATGGAAATTTCATAATCACTCTTTGTGTCTAAATAATCACTCATTCCGTAATTAATTAATTAATTACAGTCCGGATTATATACTTAGATCATTAGAGTTTAATCTTTATAGAAGAATCTTTTAATGAAAAATTGAACAAAGTTCTTTATATCAAATTAATCATGGGTTGTGATCATTGGATTTCAAACTCAACATATTAATATAAAGGTTCAATTAATTAATGGTGTGAGATGGAGAATAAAAATTTGGCAAAAAGGTGCCAAGCATGTCGTGAAACAGAAATTGCATCGTGAACCGTGGGTTCACGACGGGAGGATCATGACATGAGAGGTGGGAAATAAGAGAAGTTAATTTTTTTTGGAAATTTAGGTTTCCGTGTCGCTAAATAAAAATTTGTGTCGCGAGACATGGTCTCGCGACCCGGGTTTGGCGACACGGGGGTTGGAAGTCAGAATTTTTGGAATTCAAAAGAGATGGGGATCAAGTCGTGAGGCCAGAAATTGTGTCGCGAGCCTAGGCTCGCGACATAGGTCTCGCGACAGGTGGAATTTTAGGATTTTGGGCTTCGTGTCGCTAAACAAAAGTTGTGTCGCGACAGGGGTCTGGCGACATGAGGCTTTTAAGAATTTACAAAGGCATAATTTCTGGTCGCGGAAACAGAAAATGTGTCGCGAACCATGGGTTCGCGACAGGGGTTTCGCGACTAGAGCCCTTCCAGAACAGTAATACAAGTATTTGGGTCCTCAGTTGCGAATCAAGAATTGTGTCGCGAACCGTGGGTTCGCGACAGGATTGCCTCGCGACCGAGGGGTTTAAAATTATAAGACAAACTTCCCTAGGCACTCATGTCGCGAGACTGCCTTCCTGTCGCTTGATCTGGTCTCGCGACAGGAAGGGGCTAGCGACATGGGTGTTTTCAGGACACATGTCAGAAAAGTAAAATGGAACAGTAGCATGCATATGGTGTGATCTCACCTTATTTCAGATTAAAAAACTATTCTAAGCTGAAAATAACCAAACAGGATTTGAATCTAGCATGAACATGCTTAAACACAAAGGAATAACTAAGACGATATTTAAAATAAAGCAAACCCTAATCTAGGGTTGATCACACATACACATGAAACATTATCCAAAGAGAAATACCAAGACAGTAACATAAAAAAGGAAAATAGAGGTCAAATGACCAAAAAGAAAAGGTAAGCAATAATTAATCCATGGGGTGTGAAACCCATTTCATGTGTTTTGGACACATATCAAAAATATTTTCCCATTTTATTGAGGGATTTGCCAATACCCATCATTTTGGTTATTGCAAACCCTAAATAGAGTTCAAGAGAAGAAAACAAAGTATAAACAATGGCTATCTATGCTAAAGTGCTGGAAATCAACATTAAATAAACTAATCTAAGCTACACTAATGCATAAATTAAATAATGCAAGAAAAACTAAACTTAACTAAACTAAAGAGAAACTACCTAAGAACTGATCTCCAAATTTGTCTTCAAGAGTGAATTTTCTAACCCTTAGCTCAAGGGAATCTGGGGCCCATTGTGTCTCAAGACATCACACACATCATAACTGTGTCGCGGAATCACTTTGTGTCGCGAGACAAGACTGCATGCGGCAAGGCTTCTCGACTGGGTATTGGTTCTTCATTAGTGTGTCTGTGTCGCCAACCATGCCCATGTCGCGAGGTCATGTTTCGCGACCGGGGTATCGCGACACGGGTCTGGAGACATGGCTTCCTCTCCAAATGCTGCTGGTGGCGCGGAACCACCCTGTTCGCTAGACCATGCCTCGCGACAGAGGTTTAGCGACACAGTCTGCCTGAACTGGTCTCCCCTTCATTTGAGTTGTCGTGTTGCCAATCCCTCCCGTGTCGCGAGACCATGCTTCGCGACACGGGAGCTCTAGTGACCGGATGTTTGGACACCGCCAAGTTGGGCCAGATGGGCCAAAGTTGCAATTTCTATGGGCTTGTTTTGTTCTTTTGCCCATCTTTTTCATTCCTTTTTCTTTTCTTTTTTTTTTCTCATGTTTTTGGATTTTTCTAACATAAATGTGCAATAAAATTACATATTTATGCATTTTCATACCAGCTCAATATTTTTACAATTATGCATAAATCAGTCCAATTCAACTGCTTTCTTATTTAATATAAGACCGGAATGCGATCAAATGCCCGTTTTAGACACGGAAATGGATTAAAAATAATGGTCATTTCTGGCCATTATCAACATCCTCACATTTAATACTGATCGTCCCCGAGCAGTCAGAGTCGATGTTCCTTGAAACACGGACTCTGCATATTCAATTCATTTTCGTGGCTTCATAAACTTCATTCTTTTTGGATTGGGATAAGACAATAAAAAACTACAAGTATTAAATTCCCTTGATTGCAGTGTTTAATAAAATGATACTTGCTCACTACATCGGACCTACAAATCAAACATTATTATCAACCCTTCATGAATATCATGTTCGAAAAATGCAACGATTAAAAATTTGAATTAGGGTATGACATGAACATTTTTAATGAAACAAAGCCTCACATATAAGAGAATCGGAAAGTTCACTCACTCTCAAATAGGTTTAACCATTGAACACTCAAAATCAAATTTGATTAAATTATCCCATAGGCTTGTAATCAGACCAACTCGCCACCGGCTCATTTCTTCAAATCGAGATCTCGAGGTCTTATTCAGGGTTATAATGGGGCATACGGTTGTAACACTTGGTAGGAAAGGGAATTTATTGGGCTAAGAAGTGACAAGAATTTATTCTATCATAACATGGCATATTTTTATTTAAAAATTTATGATCATCGATATCTCTTTCTTTCTTTTGTTTTTCCTTTTTCTATTGCATGACATTAGACTAAGTCTAATTTGCTTTGTCATTTGCAATTTATTTATGTTGAATAAAGCTCAATATTTTCTTTCTCTTTCTCTTCTTTTCTTCTCTTTTTTTTTGAATCAGTTCATTGAACACTGATTTATGCTTTTTCTGATGATCATAAATTTAATGTCTTTTGACAGAATTCATTGTTGCACACTTGGGTTTGATTTTCTTGGTCTTTTTATAAGGCTAGGAATAATATAGTGGCTTCAAAGAAAAATTAGGCTAAAAGGCTCAGATTGGTTAATCCTAAGGGAAAAATATTTTTGGGTTTGGAATTCAAACGAATGCCAAAAATTTTGGGAATACTAGGTGCCTCGATCATATGCTCGATTTTTGGAATATGACATGGTCTTGAATCGGTCTCAATCGCACGTTCTAGTTTCCTTTAATCAAAATGATTCACACATCAAAGAATGAATGAGTAAAAGTGACTCATGGCTCAAATCTCACGGGATGGATTGATTCATGTCATACAATATTCTGAAATTTAATCAAAGCTTAATTCTAACAATTTATCCAATCAAAATTTCTAACATGACGATTTGTTACCCAATAAGATGATCGCATCATTGAACTTTTATAGCTCAAAATCTTAGGAATTTCTCTCATGCATGTTTTCAATTATATTATCCCAATTTAAAAGTTTGAAAATTTAATCACAAGCCTAAATTCAACATGTGAATTTAGAGCAGGTTTATGCATATTTTTGCTGGTTATTTAATTTAAAGCAATAAAGAGGCACTGCTGACATACAGAGTATGTCAATAGCATATTTTTGGCCTGACAGTCACTTATTCATCTCGGACTGTACAGGCATCTTTTCAAAAAGAGAACAAATAATAATGTTGTTTGGACTGCAAAATTCCAGATTTAAAAGCAGTAAGTGATATCAATTACAAGAGATTTCATTTGCAATCAGAGTGAACTTGCACGAATGTTTTGAAATTCTCTTATATGATATTTACAATTAAGCTCACGAATGGTAGGATCAGGAATCGCCATCTTTCTTTTCGTCTGATTTCTTGGAGGAGCCAGCTTCATCGGGGATCTTCTTGAGTAAGGCTTGTAGGATCTGATTCTGATTCTGGATTAATGATTCCATCATCTTCCGATTTTTCTCTTCTTTTTCGAGCATCAACATTTTAAATTCTTCATCTTTTCTTTCCTTCTCCAACTTCTCCTTCCGTTTCTCTTCTCTCTCTCTCCTGCGCTCTTGGCGTTCTTCTTCGGCCCTCTTTCGCTGTTCCTCGTGACTTGACATAATGACATCAGTCATAGACTTCATTCCTTCGAGCATAGATTGACTCATTGAAACTTTTCGACAATTTCCACACGAGTATTTTCAAAATAATGAAATGAATCCCGGTTTAGATTTTATTTAATGAAAATCGATTTATGGAGATGGAGTTGGGATTAGGGATATATTTATAGGTTGTCACGTTTTTATTTACTCGTGTTAAGAAACTGTGCCCCCGAAAGCGCACGGTGTCAAAAAATTGCAGTAATTTATAGTAAGACCGGATCGTTCACTGGAGGATGTGCGATAGAAGCAGGGCCCACGTCGTTTTACTAGATTTTCCATTCGTATTGCTCCAATCGGTTTGAAAAGTGACTATCATCTACTGACTGAATTTAAACTAAACTACGAAAGCAATTAAATCTATTCTACAAAGCATATTAATTCTATTCTAGAAAGCGGGTAAATTTATTCTAAGAATGCAGTTAAATACTATCTATATAAGCAATGAAAATTTACACTGTGCTAACTATGAAGCTGTTTCACAGAATGGACAGAAGGGACAGGAAGAAGAAAATAAAATTTGGACAAGATTTAGATAAGGCATAATTAAACTTCCATTTTAATACACAGATCTTTGCTTGGGATAATCATGTCAGATAGCTAATTCTCATGCTCTCAGTATTGAGTTCCCTTTGATAGACAGGTACTTACAACATGAGTTTACATGTTCTTAAGACCACAGATTCTAAGATACCACAGATTTGTAACTGCCCTGGCCTGGGTATGTTATTTTATCTGTGGTGGATAAGCAACACCTGACAGATCATTAGTTGAAATGCCAAATACTACTATCATTCTCCCATGTCACACCCAAAGATTCTAATCGAGCCTAAACTTATCCCTTAACTGTCAATCCTAGTAGCAGTTACGCAACTCTCAATACAACCGAGTGACCTCTAACGAAAGCATTTAAAGGAAAGCGATAAAGAAAGTATTTAAAATCCTATCACTCGGAGGTTTTGAAGGTCTGACCCTGATAGTAAAAGACAGCCCCCAGTAATGATGACCGGGTGTGGATCAAGAATTCTCGGCTCTCGGTGAACCGCTCGCAGTGTTCACTTCCTTCCGAGTGGTTATGAGATACAAACTAATGAAACGAATTAATAAATTAATTCGTTCCGGATGTACTCACTCAGGACTCAAAGTAGGCTTTGGCAGAAGAGGATAGTGGTTGAAAGGAACTCAACCCTATCTTAGAAAATAACCAAGGCCTGGATGTTGTTCCTCTAAGATTATCTACTACACTGTATTTGAATCCAAGTGGATCCCATCTCGGTGCAGCTTTTAATCCCAGATTCCCAACACTCAGCAATTTTGGAAAGTAATGGATTTTGAAAATCATTCCTTGACGGGTACTAGACTCTCAATTAAATCACAGATCCTTTCAGTCTAGATGAAACCTAATCGCTGACTTTGCTTCTAATTTCCCAAAATCAACCCTTGACAGAATATGAACTAGTCATAACTGAGGAATTTATCCCTTACTCCGATCCGGATTTTATAAAGGAGTTTTTGTTGGAAATTTAACATGCAATATCTGTTTAAAATCTAGACTTCTAATGTCCAAGGGAAGGATCCCAAAATATTAAAGACCACATTAGCTACATAATATTAGCATGCATACGGATATATTGAAATGTAAAATGAATTGACCCAAAATATTACGACGGGTCTAGACAGAAGATGAAACACAATCAAGAAGTGGCCAAAAGACCAAAGTAATGGCAGAGTGATTGGGTGAATTGCAAACATCTGCTATTCAATTTCCCAATAACTCGGATGGATCGAATTTAGACAGTTTAAACCCTATAATGGCAGTGTCAATGCCAGTTGGGCCTCCACTGTCCGTGAATTCAGATAAAAACCTACATGTTTTTTTTCTGTAATGATCATCAGTCAACATTGACAGATGTCAACTGATTCCTACTACAGATCGGAATTTGGGTTTGGAAATTAAGATAAGAAAAGAAAACTGTATCCGGATAGGAGTCAGCTGAGCAGCTATTATAATACCGGATGGACGAACCGCCAAGGCTTCCACCGACTACTATCCAGACCATGCAAAATGACACTTAGTAAATAATACCCAGAATACGAGCTAGTTTATCCGTGAGGGAATACCCGCTAACATTAGTCTGGTGTATTATTTACTAATTGTCACACACAACACAAAAAGACAAAATGAACATAAAATGAAAGATGAGGCCTTGTATGAGATACATTGGTTTCTCATGCAAGGTTATGGATTCAATCCATAATGGATGGCTTAAATAATCCCTCCTACCATAATTAATTACAGTCCGGATTATCTACTTAAGACATCGAGGTTTTGTTTATAGAGAAATGTTTTAATGACAATTGAACAAAGATCCTATAATCATGATGATTATTGATTTAATCATTGCTAATTACAATCTTTAATCATTAATGACTAGAGGGTTCAATTAATTAAGTGATGGGAATGGAGAATCAAAATTTTGTCAGCATAACGCCTTATATTGCAATTCTGGAATATTACACCTCAACCCGTGGGGTTAAGATGTGAGTGATGCAATATAATGGAGGATCAGAATTCTTAGAGATTAAATAGAAGGAATGATCCTGTCGTGAAACCATAAGTTGTGTCGCGAGCCGAGGCTCGCGACATGGGTATCTCGACAGGTTTTTAGAAATTTCGGCAGAATTTCGCCTTGTGTCGCTAAGCAAAAAGTGTATCGCGAAACGTGGCTTCGCGACAGGAGTCTAGCGACACAAAGTTTTCTAAAAAATATTGGACAAGGCATAATTTTCTGTCTCGAAATAAAAAGTTTGTCGCGGACCGTGGGTCCGCGACAAGGGTGTTCCGCGACAGGAGCCATGCAGAGAAAAATTACAAGAGTTTTGGTCCTCGGTCACTAAGCAGGGTTTGTGTCGCGAACCGTGGGTTCGCGACAAAGGTGCCTCGCGACCGAGAGTTTCAAAATATTGAGACAAGTGTCCCTAATCACCCATGTCGCGAAACAGCCTTCCTGTTGCTAGACGTGGTCTCGCGACAGGGAGCGGTTAGCGACACGGATGGTTCAGGACACAAGTCAGTAAAAGCAAAAGTGAACAGTGGCATGCAAACAGCGTGATCTCACCCTATTTCAGATTAAAAAGCTATTCTAAGCTAAAAACAACCAAACATAATTTGAAAAATGCAAGAACATGCTTGAACATAAATAAACATAACTAAAACAATATTTAAAATAAAGCAACATCCTAATCTAGGGTTTGATCACACACATACATGAACATCATCCACAAATGAAAACAGTAAGCATAATAATAGGAAATGGGGGTCAAATGACCCAAAAAGGAAAACGAAAGCATTAAATCCATGGGGTGTGAGACCCATTTCATGATTTGGGACACATTTTGTGAATATTCTCCCATATTATTAAGTGGTTTGTTAATACCCATCATTTTGGGTATTACAAACCCTAAATCAAAAGTATAGAAGGGAAACATGATATTAAACTGGCTACCTAGCAACTGGAACAGAAAACAACAAGGCCAAAACTTTAAACTAAGCTAAACTAAGGCAAAAATTAAATAATACAAAAAAATAAAGACTAAACTACACTACCTAAGAACTGGATGCTTGGTTCTGCCTTCAAGAGAATGAAATTCTAATTGTTCCACACTGAGCTCATGGGGGTCACCTCATATTTATAGAGGTGGAACCCTAGGCCCATGGGCTTTGATCTGCGGCCCACTGTGTCTCAAGGCATCACACACATCACACTGTGTCGCGGAACTGGGGTCGGTCGCGAATCAACACTGCATGTGGCAAGGCTTCTCGACTGGGTCTTGGTCTTCAATTTGTGCATCTATGTCGCTAAACATCCCAGTGTCGCGAGGCCATGTATCGCGACCGGGGTATCGCGACACGGGTCGGAGACATGGCTTCTTCTTCGATTGCTGCTGGTGGCGCTAATCACCCTGTGTCGCGAGGTCATGGACCGCGACACAGGGGCTTTTGTGACAGGGTGTTCCTGGACAGGGCTGGATGGGCCAGATGGGCCGAAATTACTCTTTTTGTGGGCTTTTCTATTCTTTTCCCATCTTTTTGTTCCTTTTTCTTTTTCTTTTCTTTTTCTCATGTTTTTTGGATTTTTCTAACATAAATATGTAATAAAATTACATATTTATGCATTTTTCATACCAGCTGAATATTTTTACAATTATGCATAAATCAGACCAATTCAACTGCTTTCTTATTTAATATAAGACCGGAATGCGATCAAATGCCCGTTTTAGACACGGAAATGGATTGAAAATAATGGTCATTTCTGGCCATTATCACTCATCTTGCTCATCATTTCAAATGCTTGGGAATCAGCTGGGAATTGAGACACGTTCTGACTTCGAGGAGGCATCTGAGATTGAGGTTGAGCTGGAGGTGGAAGAGAAGATGCTGGAATAGGAATAGGCATCTCCATCTGCTCTTGATGAGGTCTCTCTTGCACTGTAGTAGAAGGTCCCGCATCAGTACGGGCTTTCTTTGTTCCCTTCTTTGCCCTAGACGGCCTTGGAGCTCTCTTTCTTGCTGAAGGTGCTTGACCACGAGATATGAATGAAGACTGAACATCAGAATCACCTTCGCCGGGCAACTGGGGAAAAGAATATCTGATTCTTTCTTTCAGAGGGAGATTCGGCACACTAATGGGGGGATTCACCTTCACTGGTTTGTCGCTTGCAAAAGCATTTATGTCGACACCTTGAGCGATGCGGATCCTTCTTATCAAGTTCGGATAACACAAGACATGCTTATCTTTTATCCGCGTTGCCATGACTTCGAACACATGCCTCCCTACATTCAGCTTTGCTCCGTGCCACATTCTTGCGAATCCCATCAATACACTCTCCGATGTGGTATGCGGATGCGAATTGGGCCGGATTTTTGACATGTAAAACTCATACGTTGGCATGAAGTGCAGTCGCAGCCAATTTGCATCAAATGTATGTCCTGGGGCGGTCAATCTTGTCATGCTATTCGCCAAGGCTGCATACTTTGCATTTTCACCTGTCCTGCCTCTTTTTATCAGAATCTCTTCAGCAGGGAACTCACTTCTGATGTCCGGGGTTCCGAGAAATTGGTTCAGCCATTCAGGTGAGATATTTATCACGTGACCCCGGACCCAAGTTGTTTGTTGGTGACATCGATGTTGCAAAAGAATTCTCTTGTTAGCTCAACGAAGCCATCCTCTTCATGATGTAGCATCAAATTCACCCACTCTTGATTTCTGAAAAAGGTTTCGACAGTAGGGTGGAGTAGAGCATCCGGCCTGAACCCTTTGTCTGGCACAATCATTTTCTGCAACTTCTCATACTGTTCTGCCCCCTCCTTCTTTCCATTGAATCTGATCTGCAGATCTGCTTCACTCAGCTTCTTCTTCTCATATTGCTTTGAGACTCCCATTCTATGCCTCACAGTATGCTCTGACCAAAATTCAACAGGCCGGATAGACCTGACTGATTCATCTTCACTTGTATGCCAGTCTGTCGGGTCATCTCCCTCGTGTGGCTGTTCATTTACTGGCTCAGCCTCCTGTGCCCTTTGACTTGGTTCTCCTTCTCCACGAGCTGCTTCATTTCTAGATTCCTCCTCAGCCTGTTTTATTACATCATTCATTGGATTGTACTCAGTCATTACAGGTTTTGGAAAATTAAGAACAGGAAAATAAGGATCAACACTAGTTGATACCTCCTCCTCCTCCCTTAAAATATTTTCAGCTGCAGCTTCGGTCAAAATTCCCCAAACATTTTCTTTCAGTGCGGAGGTCATGGGATGTTCATTTGGTTGCTCTTCCAATGTCTTGGCCAATGCTGTCGGGTCGATGGACTCTTGCGACCCTTCTGACTGTTCGGCTTGGTGCGATGGGCCTTCTGAAGTGATGATTGCTTCAATTCTGGCCGTGCCAACGAGGGGATCTATTAACCGGCCCACTTCTGTTTGGTATCTAATTTGATTTGGCCCTTCTCCAGCATCGATTCTCGTTTCAATCTGCTCATTAACCCTCTGTCTTATATTTCCCCGGATGGTTTCAGTATCATGAGCAGTGGGGCCAGTCCAAGTAGGTTGTTCTTCTTTAATTTTCAGCCCGGTTCCCTCTTTTCCACCTGTAATCGTCAGTTCTTCATCATCCCCTTGTTCAGCTTCTCCAGATTTTCTGCTTTCTAGCTCCGCTTGCATTTTCTTGGCAGCTTCTTCATCCTTCGTCTGTTGAATGTTCTTTCTAATTTGCTCCTCCTCTGCAGCTTTCTTTTCTTTCTATAATCGTTCCTTCTCAGTCATTTTCTCCACTCCTGAACCTCCTGTTCCTTGATCAAGCAGACCAGCTAATGCATGTTCTTCTTCCTGCAATTTTCTAGCAAATTCAGCACCGCGAGCAATCAGTTCCTTCCTCTTGGGGGGTGGTGGTGGTGGCATTGGCTTCTTGCCTCTGCCTTTTGGATCCGAAGGCGCTGCCACTTTCCTGGCAGTTGGCTCGGGCTCTTCGATCACCACTTTACGTTCCGGGGCCCTTGCCGGTTTCTCTTTGTCTGCCAATTTTATCAGTCTCTTCTTGGGCTGCTTTGGAGATTCAGGTTGGGTTGCAGTTTCTGCTACAGCAGGTGTTGGCGTTTCAGATTGAGTTGGCTGCACTGAGGTCTGAATTGTTTCGTGCTGTACCACAGGCTCGGTGGTAGCAGCTTTCTGCACTTCAGTTTGTCCTCTTGGTGGTAAAGCCGAGGCTTGCACAGTTGGTTAGGTAGGCTGAGGGTTGGCGTCAGAAGGAGGGGTAGAGATATAAGCATCAACAAAAGCATCTGGGTCTTCCTCTCTGTTTGGCTCATCCTCATAGCCTAGTTGCTTTTCGGCGCGTTGTAGGTAGTCCTCAACGAAGCTCTTCTGAGTAATTCGCACCAGCTGGTCTTCCCAATCTTTCTTGATTTTTGTGCAGAACTTACTCCGGACATTATAGTTGTAGTGCAAGATCTTCTTCCCGTTTGCGGTACTATTACAATACTCAAGTGCAAACTTGTCCATCTCCATTATCAGATCCCAGTAAGATTCCCGGTATTGATCCATCATAGCTCCTATCAGATCCTTTTGGATTCCTTCAAGATGAGCCATGTCTTGCACAAAATTAAAATTTAGATACAGTCCAGCCTCAGCTTTTGACATTAACTGGAACTGTCTCTCCTTTCTTTATGGGCTTCCAATTACCCCTGCGTATGTCCACTAGCAACTGTTCCCTTAATACCGCAATATGCTGAGGGAATTCATCGTCCTTAGAAGTTCCAATTTGCCCATACCTCCTATGTGTAAAGATGGTTTCAATTACCTCATCTGCAGGCAACTCCACTCCCTTATCCAGAAAAGACTTGGTGATGCTCGGATTCCCTTTTCCCCAGACCAAAGTCAGATCTTCCCATTGCTGTCGTGCATCTTTGATCATATTCCTCATTGTATTCAGTAATGAGGTGTTTTGGCCTTGCTCAAATTTCTCAGCGCTTTTGAGGCGCTTGTACAGATTGAAGGTCAGTTCTCGATGCCTGGCGCGGGCTTGATCTGTGATCCACCTCTGTTCCACTGGTCCTTTTGCCTCAAACAGATATGGGTTCCATTTGAAGGGGAATGCTTCGTGCATCATGCTGGCTCCGCTGTTTATGATTCTGCTCAGATCAATCTGCTTGTCTGCGAAGGCCATTCTGACTTGGGGATCTATAATCTAGTTGGGAATGATGATGTCAAAATCAGCAAGCTTTGGGTCTTTAGTCCCCCTTTCCACGTGCTGGTTCCAAACGGCCCTGTGTTCTTTGAATTTCAGCTGGATACGTTCGTGGTGAACATCCGGAGTTGTCTTTTCATCTTCGGGTGCATGGTCCATCATCCTAATCCAAAATTTCTTTAGAAAGTGATAGAAATCCCTTTCTATCGATGCAGCAACAATTGTTCTTTATTCTGGGGGAATGTTCACATCCCATTTCGGTGGAAGCTTCAGTTTATCCTCCGTAGTGTGATCTAATGGCACTTTATGAACTGTCTTTATGGCTTCCCTCATGTTCTTGATTTCTGTTAGGTCAATTGAGGCCTGCTTGGCAGCATCATCATATGTGCAATCAGGCAACCCGATGCCTGATTTCACTACCAGTTCGTTCCTGAAAAGGCCAAAGGAGATTAGACACTCCTAAGTTTTTATAGTTTTCATTGATTGTTCAAGTTTGAAAATCAACATCCTCACATTTTGAGCTTTGCTCGAAATGTGATTTAATTGATTGAATCTTGAACTTTATTAAGAAGCCTAAATACGGTATTTACACTGAGATTCAAACTCGTTCTAATACTTAGGTCTTTGGACCCAAAAATATTTTTGATTGGACTATTGAGTCCAACAAGGAAAAATAAAATGGTCATAGGACCAAAAATCTTTTTAATGGCCCAAAAGTTTGTTTTTCAATTTTATCAAACAAGCCCGAGACACATGTTGGAAATGGAATGAGATGGACAGATGGAGACGAAATGCTCGAATATTGGAATTTGCAGTGGAGACGTGGCGCAATGGATTTGCTATTTCCGGATTGCTTGAACTGCTTAGGAAAGTTAAAACATTCAAGAAAGCCTGCAAACACTATTTTTAATTTTTTGAATGGTGGACTTGTTTCATTTAATGAAAAGTGGGGTGTGTGTGGTCCCATTATGGATTTTTGCAAAAGGATAGCAGTTTGAGGTGGCAAAAATACTGCTATTTAGCTCACACTTTTGGTTCCATTGGGAACAAAACACAAGTCAATTTTTATTCCCTACCAACTCCTTTGTCTTTTGTGAAAAGGTGATTTCAGGAAAAAAAAAAAAGAAGGGGTTTGCAGGAATTGTGGTGGCACAGACTGCCAAAACCAAAAAACCAACATACACTTTACACAGATATGTAGCCACTAACATAGACATGCCAAAACAGGGAAAGGCATTAAATGTCTACCTTGGCATGCAAAAATTATGAACACCACAATAGCCATGCTAACACCCAATCATGCTTAATTTCACCAAGAACACAAGATCATGCTTCTACATAGGATCAAACGAAATGGCATGCTCAAAGAAACACAACAGGGGATCCAACACACCATCATGCTAACATACTTCCTATCCGAACTCAAACAAGGGATTAGCCCTGCTACATGCCATCTACTTCTTGTAATACCAATAACATAGAGATATTCAAAAACACCCATTGGCTTCCAAACTTCAGATTGATTACCAACAATTAAAAAGAACAAGTGAACATCAACACATACCCTGGAGGAGAAATAGGCAGTAAGAACCCTAAAAGCTTCAAAAAGTTCAAAAAATGGTGAAAAAAAATTCACCCCTGACCACTACACATGCCGTCTACACTAACCCTAAATCATCCAAAATTAAAATGCCCACAAAAATTTACAAACACCCTCTCCTCTGTCCCCATTCATGCTTCGGCTAACACCCACCATAATACAAAATTCTAAACAAGCAATGCCCTCAACTTCTAATGCTCGAAATCGAACACAAATAAGTGAAACAGAACATTGCAGCACCTATTTACACATTTTCGCATAAAATCACAAAAAATCCCCAAAATCGCAAGAACAGGGGTACGGGCTGCGCACGAAAAGGAGTGAGAAATGCTTACCAGGGCTGGGCTTTACATGAGGACGGAGATGCCATTGTGATTTTTGAAAAATTTTGACGGAGTTTTGCCTGGAAATGGTCGGGATTAAGTGCGAAGGACACTGTGGAGTGCTTCGGGAGGGGTTTCGAGTACGAGAGGATTTTCGAAAATTTTTAAGTGTGGGAGCGTAGGGAGGAAGAAGAAGAAGGGTGAGTTTAAATACGAAGTGGGCCGGTCGCGGAACCCTAGCCCATGTCGCGAAACAAGTTTTCACGACTGGGGCTTGGCGACATTAGACGTGCCGCGAGGTTGAAATCCGGTCGCGAGGCTACGCCTCGCGATAGGGGGTATCGCGACCAGGTTGGTAAGAAGATAGGGCCAAGTGCGAATCGTGTCGCGGAATTGGTGCCAGTCGTGAGGCAGTGTCTCGCGACAGGGTGTATCGCGACAGCGACAGACAAAGTTTGGGGACAAATGAGACTGTGTCGTGGAGCTGAGCCTGGTCGCGAGGCAGTGCCTCGCGACACGGTGGTTGCTTCGCGACACGGGTCTCACTGTATTGGAAAACTGTGTCGCTATCCTTCTTCTGGCGCGAGGCATTGCTCTCGCGACACGGAAGGGACTTCACGACACAAAATTTTGAATTTTCAAATTTTCTTGGACTGGGCCCGAATGTGATGTTGGGTCTGAGTCCATTTTATTTGTTTTGGATCTGAATGAGTTCAGTCCAAATAAATTCAAAATATTGGGCTAAAATTTTAAAATAATCTACTTGCGTAAAATTAGGTCGGATCAGTTCCACTTATCTGTGAAATTTATTCCGGATTTTAAATTGCTTTAAATTCCGAGGATATTTTCTTAGATTCATGGAATTAATCCAACCAAAAACCTGGTTTTCCATGCTATTTTTCTGCTCCTTCTTTTTGGTGGTTTCGAAATTCCTGCAAGACAGATAAATACCCAATTGGTAAGGTTTTTTCCTCAAATCAATATCCTCACATTTAGAGTCTTAGTACTCTAAATGTTTAATTAATTTGAGGGTACTTTTCTGTTCTGAAATAAATACACTAAACTAATCTATGAGTAATCAGGAGTGTAATTCTCTTAATAAACGACGCTGCATCCTCCCCGGCAACGGCGCCATGAAACTTTTGACAATTTTCCTACCACGAGTATTTTCTAAAATAAATAGGTGAAAAGAATCCCGGTTTAGGTTTTATTAGAGAAACCGATTTATGAAGGCGGAGTTGGGATTAGGGATATATTTGTAAGTTGTCACGTTTTTATTACTCGTGTTACGAAACTGCGGCCCGAAAGCGCACGGTGTCAAAAATTGCAGTAATTTATAGTAAGACCGGATCGTTCACTGGAGGATGTGCGATAGAAGCAGTGCCCACGTCGTTTTATAAGATTTTCCACTCGGTTACTCGATTCAAGTTTGTGTTTGAATTACCAACTATTTGACAGAATTTAAACTACACTATGAAAGCAATTAAAATAAAGCAGATTATATTATTCTAGAAAACGAATAAAATTATACTAACTACCTATCATTGATCTAGAAAGCGGATTTAAAATGTGACAGAAGGGACATGAAGAAAAGAATAAAGATTGGACAAGATTCATAAGAAACACAATTAAACTTCCATTTTAATACACAGATCTTTGTTTGGGATGATCCTTCAGTTAGCTAACTCTCATGCTCTCTATACCATGTTCCATTTAACAGACAGGTACTTACAGCAAGAGTTTACATGCTCTTAAGTCAACAAATTCTAAGATACCACCGACACATAACTACCCTTGCAATGCACTGCTAAGGTACATTATTTATCTGTGGTGGACAAGCAACACCTGACAAATCATTAGTTGAAGCGCCAAGTACTGCAATCATTCCCCCATGTCACACCCAAAGATTCTAATCGAGCCTGAACTATCCCTTAACTATCAGTCCTAGTAGCAGTTACACAACTCTCAATACAACCGAGACCTCTAACGAAAACATTTAAAAGAAAGCGATAAAGAAAGCATTTAAAATCCTATCACTCGGAGGTTTTTGAGAGATTGACCCTGGTAGTAAAAGAAAGCCCCCAGTCGGAATGACCGGGTGTGGATCAAGAATTCCCTAATCTCGGTGAACCGCTCGCAGTGTTCACTTCCCTTCGGGTGGTTATGAGATACAAACTAATGAAACGAACTAATAAATTAGTTCGTTCCGGATGCACTCACCCAGGACTCAAAAATAGGCTTTAGCAGAAGAGGATAGCAGTTGAAAGAATACTCAACCCTATCTTAGAAAATAACCAAGGCCCATATGTTGTTCCTCTAGCATTATTCATCATACCTTATCTGAGTCCAAGTGGTCTCAGATTTAGTACCATGTTTAATACAAGATTTCCAACACACAGCAATTTTGGAAAATAATTGATGTTTGAAAATCATTCCCTAAACAGGTACTAGACTCTCAAATAAAACACAGATCCTTTCAGTCTAGGTGAGACCTAATCGCTGACTCTGCTTCTAATTTCCCAAAATCAACCCCCAGTCGGATTTGAATTAGTCATAACTATGGAATTTATCCCTTACTCAGATCCGGATTTTATAAATGAATTTTTATTGTAAATTTATTATGAATCATCTGATTAAAATCAGGACTTCATGTGTCCAAGGGAAGGATCCCAAAATAATAATGACCACAATATCTACATAATAATATCATGCATAATTTTATAGAGAAGTGTAAAATTAAATAACCCAAAATATAAGGTGGGTTTAGACAGAATGTGAAAAACAGAGATGAAATAGCCGGAGATAAGAAGAATTTGGCCAAAGAGAAGACAAAATAATTAGGGTTAATTGGATTGCAGTTATCTGTGGTCCAGTTCCCTAATCATTAAGATGAGATGATTTTAGACAGCAGAAGACCTTAAACGACAATGATCGCTATCATTAAGACTTCTAATATCTGTGAAATGAGAGAAAGACCTACATATTTTCTCACTGTAGTACTATTCAAACAGTGTTTATCGACACTATTGGATAATATTACAGCTCAAAATTCAGGTTGGAAATTAAGATAAAGAAAAGGAAACTGTATCCGGATAGGAGTCAGCTGAGCAGCTATTATAATCCCGGATGGACGAACCGCCAAGGCTTCCACCGACCACTATTCGGACCATGCAAAATAACAACCGATAATTAATATTCAGACTACGAGCTAGTTTATCCGTGTGGGAATGCCCGCCAACATTAGTCTGATATATTTCTTACTGGCCGTTTCATACAACACGGGAAAAGACAAAATAAATAGAATAAGAAAATATTTTTGGGTCATCTTATATGAGAGACATTGGTTTCTCATGCAAGGGTATGGAAATTCCATAATCACTCTTTGTGTCTAAATAATCACTCATTCCGTAATTAATTAATTAATTACAGTCCGGATTATATACTTAGATCATTAGAGTTTAATCTTTATAGAAGAATCTTTTAATGAAAAATTGAACAAAGTTCTTTATATCAAATTAATCATGGGTTGTGATCATTGGATTTCAACATCAAAATATTAATAAAAAGGTTCAATTAATTAATGGTGTGAGATGAAGAATAAAAATTTGGCAAAAAGGTGCCAAGCATGTCGTGAAACAGAAATTGCGTCGTGGGTTCACGACGGGAGGATCATGACATGAGAGGTGGGAAATAAGAGAAGTTAATTTTTTTGGAAATTTAGGGTTTCCGTGTCGCTAAGTAAAAATTTATGTCGCGAGATGTCTCGCGACCCGGGTTTGGCGACACGGGGGTTGGAAGTCAGAATTATTGGAATTCAAAAGAGATGTGAATCCAGTCGTGAGGCCAGAAATTGTGTCGCAAGCCTAGGCTCGCGACATGGGTCTCGCGACAGGTGGAATTTTAGGATTTTGGGCTTCGTGTCGCTAAACAAAAGTTGTGTCGCGAGACGTGGTCTCGCGACAGGGGTCTGGCGACATGAGGCTTTTAAGAATTTACAAAGGCATTATTTCTGGTCGCGGAAACAGAAAATGTGTCGCGAACCATGGGTTCGCGACTAGAGCCCTTCCAGAACAATAATACAAGTATTTGGGTCCTCAGTCGCGAATCAAGAATTGTGTCGTGGGTTCGCGACAGGATTGCCTCGCGACCGAGGGGTTTAAAATTATAAGACAAACTTCCCTAGGCACTCATCTCGCGAGACTGCCTTCCTGTCGCTAGACGTGGTCTCGCGACAGGAAGGGGCTAGCGACATGGGTGTTTTCAGGACACATGTCAGAAAAGTAAAATGGAACAGTAGCATGCATATGGTGTGATCTCACCCTATTTCAGATTAAAAAGCTATTCTAAGCTGAAAATAACCAAACAGGATTTGAATCTAGCATGAACATGCTTAAATACAAAGGAATAACTAAGACGATATTTAAAATAAAGCAAACCCTAATCTAGGGTTGATCACACATACACATGAAACATTATCCAAAGAGAAATACCAAGGCAGTAACATAAAAAAAGGAAAATAGAGATCAAATGACCCAAAAGAAAAGGTATGCAATAATTAATCCATGGGGTGTGAAACCCATTTCATGTGTTTTGGGACACATATCAAGAATATTTTCCCATTTT